>CM019148.1:237912725-238471412 GCA_009733165.1 Naja naja | reverse complement strand
AAAAATAGAAGGAATTTCTATTTTTTAAGAAATTAGATGTGGTAGTACCCTTTCCTCTTTCTTACTATCATACTAAAATATAATATGAATTCAATTTATTAGCCAGAAAATGTACTACCAGCCTCACTCTAATTCTCATTCTCCTTTCCGGTACAAGAAATGTAAGTGCATTAGATAAATATGAAGGCTCTATATCGGGGTGGATTCAATTTCTTAACAACTGGTTCTGTGGGCATGGCTGAATTTTGTGGGTATGACTTGGTAGTCCATGTGACTGGCTGACATGGCTTGCTGACTGGGCATGGCTTGGTGGTCACTATGTCTGGCTGGGTGTGGCTTGGTGGTCCTGGCTGGCTGGGCATGACCAACTCAATATCATTCATGTCAGGGGTGCTTTGCCTGGCCCTCCCCCAGCCATTCCTTGTCACACCCCCTCAACTTATCTATAATTCTGTAAAATTGTTTTCACCTTTTTTGACTTTATTATCTATGTACTATACAGTAGGTGTACTTTCATGACTACTGAAAGGAGGAATGGCTCACATGCTTTACCAAAGTGTGATAGGCAACAGGCTTTTAATGGTGCCAGAAAAGGTGGGGGGCAATGTATTTCCCAAAGCACCAGAAGACAACAAAAAGCATGGTTGGAAACTGACAATGAGAGAATCAAACTAAGACTAAGAGAAAATTCCTGACCATGAGAAACAATTACCAGTGACCTTGTCCCCAGAAGTTCTGGTGCTCCAACTGTTAAGTTTGCATGAAGAGTCAGACGCGAGGAGTTCCAGCAAAAGACTTTATTAATGACAACAGCTCGAATGGACCCGTCCGGGTAAGGCTACGGCTGCTTCTTATAGCCGCAGCCGTAGCTGCTAGCCAATGGGAGTGCAGGGTTTCTTCCCGCACTATTTAAACCAATACCATTTGACATTTTACAAGACCAATTCAAATAAACCAATAACATTTAAACCTACATACATAACACCCCCCCCCACTAGGTTCAGTCCATACCAAACCCCAACCTATCTAATGTATTCTTTTAAATAGGTGGGGCTCTTACGTGTACGTTGAGACCTTCTGGTTCAGAATCTTTATTGTTCTCACCCAGTGAGAGGGGAAATGTGTCTGCTGACATTTCCCTGTTAGGACTTCCTGTGAAAGAAGACCCTGGTTAGACTGTTAGAATCGGTCTCTCCTCCCAACCCATCTCCATTCCAATGTCAACACCCAAGTCTGGTAGTGATGTACAAATCTTCCACTTCTAAGGATGGATCTAGGCATTGTGACAGGGTTCGGATGGTTCCTGTCGTAATGACTCTACTTCTAAGGATGGATCTTCATTGTGACAGGGTTCGGATGGTTCCTGTCGCAATGGCTCGTTACACAAAGGGTTGATTCCTGTTTGCTGATATTCCTCCTCCTGTCCTCCTCCCTTCCCCCCTAGAAGAGACATCAGGTGAGGGACCTAGAGAGAGACAGGGGCGATGTTCCTGAGTGAACCGGGATCTAAGTTGGTCAATGTGCCTGCTCCAGAGGAGGCCATCCTCTGTTTGAACCCTGTAAGAAAGAGGGCCAGTGATGTGAGTTATTTCAGCAGGAATCCACAAAGGTTCACCTGTAAGGTTCCTAGCATAGACAGAATCTCCCACACTAAAGAACGAACTTTGGAAGTGGAATCCAGTGGTGTATTGGGTGCATAAGTGGGATGAAGTCGGTCAAGGGAAGACCTAAGTTTCCTGCCCATTAACAACTCTGCTGGGACAAGTTATTGATGGGCTAGGAGTGATGTGCTGAACACTAAGAAGCTTTTCAAGCTTCTCAGTGATGTCCCCAGGACCCAGCTGCTGAAGCTTTTCTTTGGTAAAGCGTACCATACGTTCAGCCCGCCGTTGGCCGAAGGGTGCCCAGGGGCTGTGAGGCATGTCTGATGCCCTGTTGAGCTAGAAGGATTCAAAATGTTAGACGTGAATTGAGGGCCATTGTCAGAGACAAGGACATCTGGTAACCCAAAGCTTTTTGAGCTGCTTGATAACAGCCTCAGTAGTAGTAGAAGTCATGAGAATACCCTCTAGCCATTTGGAGTATGCATCTACAATACTAGAAACGTGTGCCCTCTTGTAGGGCCTGCAAAATCAATGTGGATTCTAGACCATGGGCCCCTAGGACATTCCCATTCCTGTGTGGGGCGTGAGGTGGGGCAGGCCTGACTACCTGGCAATTGGGACAAGAGGCAACCCAGTTTTCAACCATTTTGTCAATACCTGGCCACCATACATAACTCCTGGCCAAACCTTTCATCCTTACATCCCAGGATGACCCTCATGTAACATTTCCAAACCTCCCTTTGCAGTTTTGCAGGAATAACACCCTGTTACCCCACAAATACATCCTCTTTAATACAGATAATTCAGTTTGCCTGGATTTGAAAGGTTGGGCAAAGTGAGGTAGATCTTGAAGAGGCCAACCTTTTTTATCCAGCCCATAATAGGTGCCAACACAGCATCTTTGGCAGATTCTCTGGCAATCTCAGCAGCATGGACTGGAAGCTAGCAACGGTCTCCAGGAAAAAGTGTGAGTCTCAAGTTCACAGTCCTCCTTGTGGCAAGGTAGTGGGCAACGACTCAGTGCATCAGCATGTCCAATGTCCTTGCCAGGCCTGTGAATCATTTGTAGGAGTAGGCTGCAAGAAATTCAGTCCACCTCAGCATTCTTGGTGACAGGATAATAGGTGTAGGTTTGTCTCCTGCCACGATGCCAAGCAAAGGTTTGTGATCTGTAACAATGGTGAATGACCTGCCATACAGATTTCATGAAATTTCTTAACAGCTGCAACAACTGCTAAAGCCTCCTTGTCCAATTGGCTGTAGTTCCTCTCTGCTTTGGACAGCGTGCGAGAGTGAATGCAATTGGGGCTTCCCGGCCATTGGGAAGCCTGTGGCTCAAAACCCCTCCCACTCCAAAGGGGATGCATCACAAGTCAGAACAACAGGTAAATTCTCAGAGAATTGAATCAACACAGCATCAGACGTGATTAGTCTCTTAATACTGTTAAATGCTGACTGTTCCTTCCGCCCCCAGATCCACAGCCTTCTTATCAAGTAAACGATGTAAGGGTTCAGCAATAGATGCTTTGTGAGGTAGAAACATGTGATAAAAGTTAATAAGGCCAAGGAAGGCTTGCAGATCTGACTTGCACGAGGTTTAGGGGCTTCCTTGATCGCTTTTAACCTTGGCATCAGTGGGGTGGATGCCCTGTTTATCAATCATGTACCCCAGGAATTCAACTCTGTCTGTTTTGAGAGTGCATTTATCTTCCTTGACTTTCAAACCTGCTTTTCTGAATCTGGTAAGGACTTCTCTGAGTCTCTCTTGAAGCTGAGTGTCATTCTCACAGAGATTAACACATCATCAAAATAAGGCACTACCCCTGGCAGTCCTTGCAACATTCTTTCCATAAGACTTTGAAAAATGCCAGGTGCCACGCTTACTCCAAATTGTAGTCTTTTACATTTGAAGGCACCTCTATGAGTCACAATTGTTTGTGCCTCTGCAGTGGCATCATCAACTGTTAATTGTTGATATGCCTGAGCTAAGTCCAGTTTAGCAAATACTGTACCCCTGCCAAGGGAATGGAGCAGATGATGCACAACAGGTACAGGGTATGCGCTCTGCTGCAGCGCATGGTTAAGTGTCCCCTTGTAGTCACCACAGATTCTCACTGACCCATCAGCCTTGACTGGTGTGACTATGGGTGTTTCCCATCTGGAGTGGTCAGTAGGTTCCAAAAACCCCTTGGGCGATGAGCTTATCTAATTGTGCATCAATTTTTTCCTTTAAAGCAAATGGAACCCTCCTGGGCTTTAAACGAATTGGGGGCACCTTGGGGTCTAAACTGAAAGCAATAGGGTCCCCATATACTTGCCCAGTCCTTCGCTGAAGACCTCTGGAAACTCAGACTTCAAGCTCTTCCCAGTCAGAACTGCTCACGTGATGGATGCCAGTCACCTCGATGCCAAGTGGCTTGAACCACTCAAGTCCCAGCAAACTTGGGCGATCCTTGTCCACGATGGTCAGTGGCAACGTTTGGTGTGGCCTTTAAACTGCACGTTGAATTCCCTCGCTCCAACTACTGGAATCTTGTTCCCTTGGTAGTCTTTGAGGGTCAGTGCTTGCTTCTGGAAATGTTTTTTCTGAATTCTTGGAAAGAGTCTGTGTATAGTGTCCCATGACACCATAGATAAATAAGAGCCTGAGTCCACTTCCATGTGGCACGGTCTCCCTTCAATAAACACCTTCACATGTACTTTTCTGCTATTTAAATGTGAAGAATGACCAATGGATATTGTTTGGTGAGTTTCACTCTTGCCATTTGCTTTTGAATTTCGCCCCATTTTTCCACTTAAATTGTTGGGCTTAAAATCTTCCTCAGGAAGTTTCTTCCTGAATGGTGGAGTTCTGGATGATTTGCAGACTCTGGCTATATGACCCGTTTCTCACAACGTAGGCAAATGGAGTCAAAAAACTTGCATTCAGTGCGGGTGGCCCCCCCACATCCTCTGCAAACGAATCCTTGCCTGTTTTTTTCAGAGTCTTTTCTTTTCTTCTCCATTCTGAGCTTAAAAATCCCCTCTTCTTCCTCACTCTGCTATCCGAATCAGAGTCTATTTGTTTGCAATGAGTTGTTGAGATTTTTCCCCATCAGAATGGCTTGAGGCCTGGCTCGAGGCCTTGTTAATCTTTTTCATGGCCGCAGCTGAGGACTTGGTGGCTTCTGCTGAAACAGCCTCTTCAATAGCCTCTTTAAGCGTGATTTTTGGTTTCATTAACAGTTTGCTTTGTAAGATCTTATCTTTAAGGCCCAAACAAACCGATCACGCATGGCCTCTTCTACGTTGGTAAAGTCACAAGCACCCCAATGTCCCTTAAACTTGCCACGAAGTCATTAACACTCTCGCTATCCCCTTGATCCCGACGGTAAAATTCGTGTCTCTTAATGAGGCACGATACTTGTGGGGCGTAATGGGCTCTTAAAAGTCTTTCTAATTCGGGCCATTCTATTACCTTCAATTCTGCTGCTCCCGCCAACGCCTTCGCCATTTTGAAAACTGCGGACCGCAGTGTGTGAGAAAGACCGCCTCTTCCGTCTCTCGGGGATGCCGGCGAGATCGTTCCCTTCCAGGAACATGTGGAACCGGTCTGCATACGATTCCCAGTCTTCCGTCGCGGATCGAACGGTGCTGGGGGGTGTCAGCGCAGCCATCTCGCTCAGTTGCTTGTTCGTGCGCGTCGTCTTCTCTTCAGGGAATCCCATCCTCGTCGCCAGTGTTAAGTTTGCATGAAGAGTCAGACGCGAGGAATTCCAGCAAAAGACTTTATTAATGACAACAGCTCGAATGGACCCGTCCGGGTAAGGCTACGGCTGCTTCTTATAGCCGGCAGCCGTAGCTGCTAGCCAATGGGAGTGCAGGGTTTCTTCCCGCACTATTTAAACCAATACCATTTGACATTTTACAAGACCAATTCAAATAAACCAATAACATTTAAACCTACATACATAACACCAACACTGGAGGTTTTTAAGAAAAGACTGGACAGCCATTTCTCTGAAATGGTATAGGGTCCCACAAGGTCCCTTCTAAGTGTTATTCTGTTATTCTGACACCTTTCCCAGGATCTCTACTCAGAGTTTGGCATCTTCCGTTTTTCCTGCCTGAGCAAGGGTTGGACTAGAAGTCCCAAAGTCCCTTTCAGCTCTGTTAAACACAAGTGTATTTATGCTTTGGAGTCTGGACTATAGACATTGAATGTATGTAAACCCTGAAAAATATGAGATAGCCCTGGGCAAAAGAAAGGCAGTAAAATCACTTCAGGTGTAAAATATTAATATATGATAAATAATGAACAATTAAAAATAATAGCACAGAGTTTTCTTCCCCTTCCTTCCTGTTTCTTTCTTTCTTTCTTTCTTTCTTCTTTCTTTCTTTCTTTCTTTCTTTCTTTCTTTCTTCTTCTCCCTATTTCTCTCTTTCTTTTCTTTCTTTCTTTCTTTTCTTTTCTTTTCTCTCTTTCTTTTCTTCTCTCTCCTTCCTCTTTTCTTCTTGTTTTCTTTCTTTTCTTTTTTCTTTTCTTTTCTTTTCTTCTCTCTTTCTCACACACACACACACACACCTGGTCTAGGACAAACTAATGATCCAGCGAGATCCAGTCAGCAGTGAGTGGTGGGAAAAGGAAGAAAGCGGGGGTGGTGCATGAGATGGCAGCAGCAGTAGCAGGGCCATGGAGCACCTCCCAGCCCTCCCAAAGCACCTCTGTGGGCATCAGGTGGCGGGCAGCAGGCAGCAGGTGACAGGCGGTGGTGACGGGGCCATGGAGCAGCTCCCAGACCTCCCAAAGCACCTTCACGGACAGTGGGCAGCAGCAGCAGGGCCATGGAGCACCCCCCAGCCCTCCCAAAGCACCTCTGTGGGCAGCAGGTGGTGGTGGTGGCAGGGCTGTGGAGCACCCCCAAGCCCTCCCAAAGCACCTCCGCAGGCAACGTGTTGTGGCAGCATGGCCGTGGAGCACCCCCTCAAGTCCTCCCAAAGCACCTCCACAGGTGCAGGTGGCGGTGGAGGTACTCCAACCAGGAGGGCAGAGGCCTGGCTGCCTCCCATAAGCAATGCCATTAGCTGCACCTCCACCCACTTTTTCATTTTACCCGGGAGAAGTGGGTGGAGGCAGGAGAGGTCTGAGGGCTGCAGTGACAGTGCTACTTATGGGAGGCAGCTGGTCTGCCACTTACTCAGTCGGTGCACCGCCACCACAGCTGCACAGCCAGCAGCCACCACGTGGTAAGGGAGAGCTGGGAGAGCGTCGTGTGGTGGCTTAGCCAGCCAACCAATCCTGAGGATGGTGAGGTGGGCAGCTAGGTAGGCCCCAGCCAGTGCTGCTGGTGGGAAACCAGCCAACCAAGCCCGAGGATGGTGGGGGGGAGGGAAGTAGGTAGGCCCCAGCCAGCACCACCGCTATGATGGGGCCGCACCGGTGGGGAAGCTAGCCAGCCAAGCCTGGGGATGGTGGGGAGGGGTGTGCCTGAGCTATGGAGACTCATAACAACCGGTTCTACTGAACCAGTCCAAACCAGTAGAATCCCACCCCTGCTCTACATGGAGAAGAGGAGACGTTTGTCACTCATCCAGTTTGTACAAATTAGAATAAATTGGAAAGCATCCTTCCCTGACTTGGTTCCTAAGACAAGTTTGTTAAAATGAATGCATTTCATACTGGTAGTTCACCTTTCTTCAATCTTCTAAAAGAGATTGCAAGAAAAGGAAACCAATATATCTGAAAGTCACAACCATTGGGGAAAAGTTCTAAGAGTTACATGACATCTAGAGGCAACCTAGTTAAGAAAGGCTGTTGTTGATACAGAAGGAGGATAGTGATCTATAGCAATCCTCCATAACCCAACATCTGGCCTTGGCTGTTCTATCTAGTGTCTTCAAGATGTATTATGTTTCAATTCTCACAATCCCTACAATGCAGTCTGAGATTTTATGGAAATCAGCCAAGAAGGTACCAGAAAAAAAGTGGGGATAAAGAAATGAAAACTGAAGTCAATAGAATCAGCAAGAAAACTATCTTTTCCAAACTCCTCTTTCCATCCCCACCCATCTTGCCTAGGGACGATGAAGGTTCAAATTGAATAAATCCAAAGGATGCCAAATTGGAAAATGTTTGATATGGGTTACATTTGGTTATTATTAGCTTCAATTGCTGACCTGGTCTTTATGCAGATAAGTAGAATCATCACATGGAATTTTAACTCTCCTTGTTTCAGAGAATTTGGGTATAATTTAAACCTTTATATGCTAAGTCATCATTCATCCAATTATTCTATATGGAGAGTGATGTGAAACTTCTATGCATTTGTTTCTGTTCGCTCCAGCCTGGATCAGATAATTTAAATATAAATCTTCCCCTGTTCTATGCAAATGATTAAATGCAAGCCAATCACTGAACCATGAGAATATCACATTATATTCTTGCATGCACAAAAATAACTATTTGTGCAGCATTAAGATTATTTTTCATGGCGCAATATAGCCTCAATCCAAATACAGTTAGGCAAATAACTACCCCCCAAAAAATTCAGTGAACAATTCTTCCGACATCAGGTTTAGGATGCTCAATTTTTGTCCCAAGAGGTATATCAGATATTTATAACCCAACTCCTATAGTTGAAAAGAATTCACACATGTAGGGAAGCATATGAAGATTGGTACTAGGGCAACTGAAAGAGACTTCAGTGTAATTGCATCTGCTTAGAAATGCATACTGGATATTTCTAATATTGCCACTCATTTTGAAGCCTAATGAGATGCCTAGCAAGTCAAGAAGATAATGCAGCAAGAATCACTCTTTCAAATGTTCAGTAGTTATTGTTGCAGTTTGAAGTTAAGGGTTCTTTCATGTTGTGTGGACCTCAAACACAAACATCTTCATTCTACATTCTAAGAATCTCAAGGGATTTGATAATCCCTTGGTCAGCCTTAGAAACAGGTAAGCAACCAAAGTCTATAATTAAAACTTCAGGAGATAACCGAAAGCAAGTATTAAATCCTGTGAATAGCCGTCAGTCAGCTTAGTTTCAGACACCACAGGGCAGCTGCTGAAAAATAACAACTGCAAACAGTGTTCACTCAGACATGAGTATGAATGTTAGCAACCACTGCCTGAATATTCATAAGGTGTTTAGAATGACTTTGGGGTTGACCTGTGTGGTACTATCAGTGGTGCCTTTTTGGACATAGTGCACCTGGAAGAGCTAAAGGATAGGTGACCTGTGGGTGATATGTTAAAAATGTTAAAACCAGCCAGATTCTGGAAAAAAAATATTAACAATAGCATTTGCTTCCTAGCATTAGAGAATCACAATGAGACAAACACTTTTTAGAGTACATCAGTTTATTTTCATTTCCTATACTTGTCTTTTTCTTCATGTACATATAATTAGTAAACCCCAAACTAAACCCCTAAAACTAAATTATGCTTGCTATATTTAGCTAGGCACTAAAGTTTCAGTATACACTAAGTGTACTGTATACCTCTGACAGCTCAGGGTTTTTTCTTTCTTTCTATATTTGAGCTAGAGGATAGGATTGAGCTTTTAATAGAAAATACTATCACGCCACACTTAGTTCTCAAGCTTATTTTATTTTTCCAAAAGGAAATTAGTTAATTTTGGGGATCTCCATTCCTAACTGGTCTCATCTCTTTTGGACAAAGACAGGCTGTATAGCTAATAATACTTCTGCAAACCGCAGAGGTATTGGTTGGTATTTTAGATGAACAAGTGAGAGCAGCAGTAAAATATGGCAATTTAGCTTGGTTTCTAATGACAGTCTTTTGGTCTAGGTTTTTGAGATCAAGTCAACCACATTTTCCAACAAGGGATAGGGAGAGCATTCTTCCCCTGCCCTCCAGTCTCTCATGCTTATTGTCATGGCATTCATAGCTGCTGAATATGCTTACTCTACATTTTGATGGTCTTAAAGAAATAATTGCTTTTTGCCGATGCCAGCATTCCTCTGTGCAAGCTAATAACTTACACTTGTTACCTAACGACCCCGTTTTGGTTCCAGTCTTGTAGCAGTCATCCTCCAAGTAAGACACTGAAGACAGTGATTGTAATGAAAGCAGCCATTTAATATCATAATGTAAAAATAGTTGTAAAAGCTATTCAGTAAAAGTAGAAGTAGCAACAAAACCCCTTTAACAAGAGCTATTTGGTTTCTTTCTAAAATCAGCCAATGAAGGAGCCTGCCAGGAGAACAAACAGAAAGGGATTCTAGAGGCCGCACCTGGTGATTAATATCCTTGTGTCTAGGTAGAGGTTGGAGCAGGAAGAGAAGAGAATTTGAGTAAGAAAGAAATCATTATGTCAGTTCATGTCACATGAAAGTAGGTACTTCTTCAACATTTTGCTGATCAGTTCTACTGGAATAGTTCCCCTGAAATACTATAGATAAAAAAGAAGCTTAGGAACTAAAAGATGGAATTGCATATAGTAAATGGAACAACCTGCAAGATTCAGTGGTTTCTGGGAATAAGGGACATAAACCTAGTGGCAGAACAATTTGTGATTTGCAACATTAGGATCATTTTTAAAAAATGTCTGCCCTAACACAGAGTTGCTATTAGTACAGAGTACTAATAGCAAAGGTTTCTTTCTCCATCTTTCATTACTATGAGCCAGCTGACTTCTGTACGGCATATGTCATTCTGATGCTGATTTTCAAAGATTATTTACATGGTTAGAAAGATACAGGTGAAACTCCAAAAATTAGAATATCGTGCAAAAGTTCATTCATTTCAGTAATGCAACTTAAAAGGCGAAACTAATATATGAGATAGACTCATTACATGCAAAGCAAGATAGTTCAAGCCGTGATTTGTCATAATTGTGATGATTATGACTTACAGCTCATGAAAAACCCCAAATCCACAATCTCAGAAAATTAGAATATTGTGAAAAGGTGCAATATTCTAGGCTCAAAGTGTCCCACTCTAATCAGCTAATTAAGCCATAACACCTGCAAAGGGTTCCTGAGCCTTTAAATGGTCTCTCAGTCTGGTTCAGTAGGAATCACAATCATGGAAAGACTGCTGACCTGACAGTTGTGCAGAAAACCATCATTGACACCTCCATAAGGAGGGAAAGCCTCAAAGGTAATTGCAAAAGAAGTTGATGTTCCCAAAGTGCTATATCAAAGCACATTAATAGAAAGTTATGTGGAAGGGAAAAGTGTGCAGAAGAAGCCTCAGAGAGAATTGTCAGGAAAAGGCCATTCAAAAGTGTTGGGGAATTTCACAAGGAGTGGACTGAGGCTGGAGTCAGTGCATCAAGAGCCATCACACACAGACGGATCCTGGACATGGGCTTCAAATGTCATATTCCTCTTGTCAAGCCACTCCTGAACAACAAACGTCAGAAGCGTCTTACCTGGGCTAAAGAAAAACAGACCTGGTCTGTTGCTCAGTGGTCCAAAGTTCTCTTTTCTGATGAGAGCAACTTTTGCATCTCATTTGGAAACTGTTAAGTTTGCATGAAGAGACAGATGCGGAGTGCTTCAAGCTCTTTGTTTATTAGTGACTACAGCTCAGAACAGACCCAATTTGTCTGGGCTGTGGCTGAACAGACCCAATTTGTCTGGGCTGTGGCTGCTATTTATAGCCAGCAGCCGCAGTTGCCAGCCAATCAGAGTGCAGGGTTTTCCCGCACTTTTTAAACCAATCATTTCCAACATTTTACAAGAACAGTTCATACTAAACCAATGACTTCAAACCTACATACATAACAGAAACCAAGGACCCAGAGTATGGAGGAAGAATGGAGAGGCACACACTACAAGATGCTTGAAGTCCAGTGTGAAGTTTACAGTCTGTGTTGATTTGGGGAGCCATGTCATCTGCTGGTGTTGGTCCACTGTTCTTCATTAAGTCCAGGATCAATGCAGCCATCTACCAGGAGATTTTGGAGCACTTCATGCTTCCTTCCGCAGACGAGCTTTGTGGGGATGCTGACTTCAATTTCCAGCAGGACGTGGCACCTGCCCACACTGCCAAAAGCACCAAAACCTGGTTCAATGACTGTGGGATTACTGTGCTTGATTGGCCAGCAAACTCGCCTGACCTGAACCCCATAGAGAATCTATGGGGCATTGCCAAGAGAAAGATGAGAGACATGAGACTGAACAATGCAGAAGAGCTGAAAGCCGCTATTGAAGCATCCTGGTCTTCCATAACACCTCAGCAGTGCCACAGGCTGATAGTTTCCATGCCATGCCGCATTGAGGCAGTAATTACTGCAAAAGGGCCCAAACCAAGTACTGAGTACATATGCATACTTATTCTTTTCAGAGGTCTGATATTGTTCTATGTACAATCCTTGTTTTATTGATTGCATGTAATATTCTAATTTTCTGCGATTTTGGATTTGGGTTTTTTCATGAGCTGTAAGTCATAATCATCACAATTATGACAAATCACGGCTTGAACTATCTTGCTTTGCATGTAATGAGTCTATCTCATATATTAGTTTCACCTTTTAAGTTGCATTACTGAAATAAATGAACTTTTGCTCGATATTCTAATTTTTCGAGTTTCACCTGTATTAAAGAGATGGTTGTTTTTAAATAATTGCAGTTGTTAGTACTGGTTGCACATGGCCTTCATGGGATTGTTATCCTTGTCATATGTCACCCAGCAGGCAGGACTATATTCAAATAGATAAGTTTACAAGAATTCAGAACTGCTGATAGCATAATAATTCATTTCTGAGGGAAGGTTAGGAGGCCATAATAAAAAAACCTCTGCTGATTCCTCTGTTCTTGACCTTGATTTGTACTCAGTCTTCAAATTCTTTTGCACCTCTTTCTTCTTCCTACCACATGTAACCTATTGGGGCCCTCTGTTGCACAAAAGGGTCAGTTTCCATTTCTACCTCGTTTTCGCAATAATCAGATTTGCTACCTTGTTTTTCAGTGACTGTGTGAAAACTAACTCTCATAATCCTCTCACGTTCTCAAGGCAGAGTATAAACAAGCTTTCCCTCCTCACTGTTAGTTGATAAGCATGGCATTTTTATTTCATTCTGCATGGTTTCATGATTAAGATTAAATGTATCTACATTTAATGATCCTGTTTATGGATTATATATTTACCTGTTGGTACGCCTTCATCTGAAGGAATGCCTACTCCAAAATTGTCACTGACCTGTAATGAGAATGTTTAATAAATGATTTTCTTAAGTCTCCATTCAATCTGTTCTTTCCTATTTTTTGCATGCATGGATTAGCATAACAATTTCTTTAATTTTCCCCCATTTCCAAAGACATCAGGAAATGTGAGTGGTATGAAAACCATATTTTCTTTTCAGGAATGAGCAGAGCATATAAAGCAATCCACTTACACATTGCCTAGTAATCAGATCTTTTCTATGTATTGGAAACCAGTCTGCATTAATATAATTCAAGCCATTTTACAATTTCAATGGGTTTCTAATGTGATAAACCACAGTGAGTGTTTCATTCCTTTATGCTATTTAAATAATTAGGCAATTCTATTCATCTTCATACAGACAAGGAATATATTCCATGGGAAAGGATAAGAATAAGCCATTTGGCCTTGCTTTCTGATTCCTTTTGAATTTACTAAGTAAATCATTGGAACTGTCCTTCCTCAACTGTGCTGCTGAATTGATCAGTCCATATTATAAGCTGGGATATCTCATAAGAATCTAGCTATTTTCATCATCATTTATTCTATTGGTGCAAAATCAATATCTTATTCATTTTTCATCACAACTTGTTCAATTTTTTTCATCTGTAGTACTTTCATCTTACAGTTTACATATTCCATCCTGAAGATGACCCAAAAAAACAACAACTAATGAAAGGGCTGCTGTCCATACATTCCTTCACATTTAGAACAAACTCCTCTTTGAATGTAAAACTTTACATAGCTAAAATAGCATCATCCACACATAGGAAGATGCAATTAGGAAGCTTCAAGGAATTACAATTTTTCCAATTCAAATATTTAAAGGAAAATGCTTATAGCATTTCCTTCCTCTTTAAAACCGTACTACTAAGAGTCCTTAGTGGGAATGTTACTAGCTCCTTATCTTCCTTCCTTCCCTGTTGAAGTCAAGGAATTATGGTGTGTCAGATTATGTGTGTGTGTGTCTGTGTGTGTACTCAGAATATTTATTTATTTATTTATATTTGATTTGATTTATCAATCGCTTACAAGATAATAGGTATAAGTATAAACATGAGTAAGAATACAGGAAATAGGTACGAATAAATGGGGACAAAAGGACAGGGATGGTAGGCACGATTGTGCACTTATGCATGCCCCTTACAGACCTCTTAGGAATGGGGTGAGGTCAATAGTGGATAGTTTAAGGTTAAAGGAGTGGGGGTATCTATGTGTCCATCAAAAGATTAAAATTAAACCAAATTGGACCAAATCTGATAAGGTGAGTGAAGATGGCAAAAGACTATTAAGTTCAAAAATGATGAAGGGAAAATGATGAAAATGTTGAAAAAGGAAAAGAGGAAAAAAAGGTTGAAGAGTGCTAACAACCAGATGATTGCAAAGAAATACAATCCTTCCATTCCACCCACCATCCAGTCTCAACTGTCAGTTTCTATCCTTCCACCATCCCTGCCCACCAGCAGAACTGTTGAAGCTTCTTGGATGAGAAGTAAAACATTTTCTTCTTCTTCCTCAAAGGAAAAGGCCTTTTGAATAACAAAAAAGCACCCTTGAGACAACGATTACATGGGTGACTGAGAATCTCCATAGACAGATGAAGAGAAAAACATTCTGGGGGTGGGGGTAGGGAGAAAATGCATCTTATGGGAAAGGAATTGGGCAGTGGCTTGGAATACTACAAACAATTCCATTCTAAACCTGCCTTGCTCCTCTATCCTGGTCCCATGACCCAAGACAGATATCTTATTAAGAAATCCAGCTTTCTCACTCTGCAGATTTTCTCTTTCTTGTTCACTTATGGAAAGATGTTTCTTTGCAGCTTCCACTCTCAGTGATATTTTTTCCTCTCTTCTGCATGAAAATATCTGCAATGAAATAATGATAAAGCTGGAGGGCAGAGAACTGATTGACAGATGATTTTTGTACAAGCCCCTTGGTCAGCCAGTTGGGGACATTGTCAGTTCATGCAAAAGACTGAGCATTGAAAGACAGCAGTATTGATGGGGGTACAAAAATGCTGGAAGATTTGTGGGTGATGCCAGTGATAGTGCGGAAGTGCTTTAAATGTCACAAAGAGGATACAAAAATGAAAAGAAAATTAGAACTGAGAGGGTATAACATTTGATATTTTAAAAGCGAATATTGCCAGTCAGTCTACTGACTAACCAGCTCAAACACATATATATTGAATAAAATAAAATAATAAAATGAAATAATATTGCACACAGCAATTAAAATGATTATACACAGTATAATAAAATATAATAGAAATTGGATAAAATACAACTGCACCCAAAAGGACAGATATGGTGCAATATTTTTGATGTTGCAGACCCCAACTGTTAATTAACACAGTAGCAATATTTCTTCCTGCTCCTGATAGCATAACTAAAAACAAATTAATCCCTTGAATTCATCTGGCAAAAATAGTGTTTGTTTTTATAAGTTCCACTGAAATAAATGAACTAACAATTCCATGCAAATGGGTTTATGAATGAGTTGTTATTGATTCAAAATAGCTAGTCCGCTATTCAAGAGATTACAGCTGTGGTTGGCAATATCTTATCAATTATAGTTTCCCAGCAACAGTTGATTTTTTTTTCTTATTACCATATTTATGAAGATATAATGAGTTCTCAAGGACTGACTGGTTAGACTGATTGAATTAAAAAGCATGCACTGAATAAGTGGCTGTTACTCTCCTTGCAAATCCATTCACCATGCAGTATTGGTCCTAGTTACTTCTATGTATGTGTGTGTATTTGTGGGTGTATCATTTATATTTACATATACACATTCATATACATACATACATACACATACATACTTACATATATATGTACCCATGCCTCTATTTTAACTCAGCTTTTAAAAATGTAATCTCATGTTAATTTTTTTAAATTTATATCAATTTTTAAGATGTTATGTCAGTATTTCATATGATTACCATAATTCAGTAGGACTGTTGGAATCCTTTTTTATGAAACCCATGCTTATCTTTTAAGATGTGTTATAATATCGGACTGATGTGATTTCTGTCTTGTTTTAGGTCCAGGAAAGGAACAAGTTCTTCTCTGTTTTCTATCTTGCCATTAATGCAGGAAGCTTGATCTCCACTTTCCTTACTCCTGTGCTAAGAGGTCAGTGTTAGTTTACAATGACCATGGGTAATGGAATTTAAAATACACCCTTGGGAAACAAGTTCAACTCAAATGCCACAGATGTGTCCATAAATGTTTGAGCTCATAATGATGAGCATCCCCACGATGCCCATCTGCTTCTAACTTCTTCTAATTTCTCTTATGAGTAAAGAGATTAAATGCTCCTTTGGAATAGCTTCAGTAGACTTATCGCGATTATCCCCCAGTGTTTCCGAAGAACAGCGGTTGTTATAATTTTCTTTAGAACATTGTAATCTTGGAATATATTCAAGAGTATAACATCCACATACTACTTCTGTTATTTTAAAGGGAAAAGATTGCCACTGGCCCCTTGGTATTTTGATTGTTATAGTTATGTATGCAGGTTTGAATGTCATTGGTTTAGTTTGAACTGTTCTTGTAAAATGTCAAATATGATTGGTTTAAAAAGTGCGGGAAAAACCCTGCACTCTCATTGGCTGGCAACTGCGGCTGCTGGCTATAAGTAGCAGCCGCAGCCCAGCCAAATCGGGTCTGTTATGAGCTGTAGTCACTAATAAACTCTTCACTGAAGCACTCCGCGTCTGACTCTTCATGCAAATCTAACAGTTATACTTGTCTTCTTCCACTTTCATCAATTTTAGGAAAACAACACAGACGTTCTCAGGCTGTCCCCTAAGCAATGACCAACTCCAGATGAACGTAGTGGCAGCATATGGACCACACTTTAAAATCCCAAGAATAAAGGCAGACTAGAGCTTTCCTTCCTACTTCACAGGGCAGTTCAACAACATGTGTATAATTTTTTTTTATTATTTTCCCTGTGAACCTCTTTAACAGCAGGATGGAATCTGAGGACCTGCTAATATTCTGTGTTTGTTCTAGTATACAGTAGAGGCATTCAGTTGGGCTAATATGGATTGGCTTGTGCTCCACACATTATGAGGGGGAAAAAACACAGGCTTCTTACATCTACATTGATCATTGTTAGGCAAAATAAAAACAGTGGCATATTTTGGAGTGGAATGAAGACATGGGATTTTTAAAAGTCTTTTTAAAAGAAAAAGAAAAACAAAATGACCCTTATTTTCTCAGAAATTTGGCAGTTGTGTGTGACCTTTCAGGTCTCAGTACCAAGCAGCTTCAAATATCTCCTGCTGTAAATCAGAAGTAATCTGTTTGCAGAGCAGAACACTTCCTGCTTTGACTGTAAAAACTTTGGCTCATCTTCTGGAAAGAAAAATAAATAAGCTCAGGCATAAAAGTGAACTTCAGACAGAGAAGCGACTCAGTAATTGTGATCAATATTTTATTAGCAATATTCTACCCGGTTGGTTGTACAGCTGCGTCAGGATTTTGTTTTCATTTCTACTATTTTCTGTTGTGCAGAATATTTAACGGGGGGTGGTAAAATCCAAGTTTTGTGAAGAATATATCTCAATTTGGCCTGGGTGTGTGCACGCGCATGCATATATTGTACCATACCGCAGAAGCAAACACCAGCATGTGGGATTATTTCAGTCCATTTTCTCTGTTGTAGCTTGCAAAAGAGGCTCCAACTTCAAAGCCTAATTAGCTGTTCTTCCCCCTATTCCACTTCACAAATCCCTTTAGTAAAGTATATCCATGCACCCAGCATTGCTGTTAGGTAAGCCTTCCCATAAACAAAATTGTGTAGCTTTCAGATCAAGCAGAGTCTTAGTGTTGGCTCAAATTTGGGTGTCATTTTCCAGCAACATAATTTACTTTCTTGACTCCTTTCCCTGCCCTGTGTTCTTGCAGAATTGGATTGTATTTTTCAACAGTTAATGGGTCTTAGTCTTGCTTGATATGAAATATCAGGATTTTCAAAATGGAGATCCACCAGCAGGAAGATGAAGATAGAGTAGGTGTCAAAGAGAAAGCACTTACTCTCCCCGGGTCCAATCTTATCACTATAACTATTCAGAGTGGATTTGTAACCTATTCTCAAGTGACCAAAGAATTAGGATTCCAATTCTCTTAATCCTGGTCTGGCTCCTTAGTCTGAGCAATTCTTTTCTGTTCTCAGATTTTACTTAATTACATGTTTTGTTAGGGCCTCCTATAATACAAGAAGCCAATTTGCTGAGAACATGGCAAGAGCCGTGGTTAGAATGCTGTATTGCAGGCTAACTCTGCTCACTTCCAGGAGTTCGATTCTGACTCAGCCTTCCATCCTTCTGAGGTCAGTAAACTGAGGACCCAGATTGTTGGGGGAAACCACTTAGAGAGGGTTGTAAAGCACTATTATTATTATTATTATTATTATTATTATTATTATTATTATTTGGATTTCTATGCCGCCCCATCTCCCAAAGGACTTGGCATAATCATAAAAACAATATAAATATAAATACTATACAAGTTAAAAGAGATTAAACATGAAACCCAATAATCTGAATTAAAATAACACTATATGTTAAGTTTGCATGAAGAGACAGACGCGGAGTGCTTCAAGCTCTTTGTTTATTAGTGACTACAGCTCATAACGAACCCAATTTGGCTGGACTGCGCTGCTACTTATAGCCAGCAGCCGCAGTTGCCAGCCAATCAGAGTGCAGGGTTTTCCCGCACTTTTTAAACCAATCATTTCTTACATTTTACAAGAACAGTTCAAACTAAACCAATGACTTTAAACCTGCATACATAACACCCCTCCCCACTAGGTTCAGTCCATACTCAAACCCCAGCCTATCTAATGTATTCTTTTAAATAGGTGGGGCTCTTATGTGTACGTTGAGACCTACGTGGTTCAGATGTTTTAAGGTTCTCACCTTGTGAGGGAGGAAATGTGTCTGCTGACATTTCCTTACTTGGACTTGTATTAATGGTAGAACCTGTTTGGTTACTACAACCTGGTCTCTCCTCCCAATCCATCTCCAACCCAATGTCAGCACCTAAATCAGGTAATGATGTGCAATCTTCCATTTGTGAAAATGGTTGTTGGTATTGTGACAGGTTTTGGGATGGTTCCTGTCGTGTTGGCTTGTTACACATGGGGTTGATTCTTGCTTGTTCATTACACTCATGATCCTCCCCTTCCCCCCTAGAAGAGGCAGTAGGTATGGGAACCAGAGAGGAGCAAAAGCAATGCTCCTGAGGCAATCTGGATCTTAACTGATCAATGTGCCTGCTCCAGAGGACACCATCCTCTGTTTGTACCCTGTAAGATCGAGGGCCTGTGATTTGGGTTATCTCAGCAGGAATCCATAAAGGTTCACCCATAAGGTTCTTAGCATAAACAGAATCACCCACAGTGAATGTGCGAACTTTGCTAGTGGAATCTAGTGGTGCGTTGGGTGCGTAAGTGGGATGAAGGCGGCCAAGGGGAGACCTAAGTTTCCTACCCATCAACAACTCTGCTGGGGATAAGTTAGTTGATGAGTTAGGAGTGATGTGCTGAACACTAAGAAGTTTTTCAACTCTCTCAGTGATATCCCCTGGACCCAATTGCTGAAGTTTTTCCTTGGTAAATCGTACCATACGTTCAGCCCGGCCGTTAGCCGAAGGGTGCCCAGGGCTGTCAGGGCATGTCTGATACCCTGTTGTGCTAGATATGATTCAAAAAGGTTGGATGTAAATTGAGGACCATTGTCAGAAACGAGTACATCAGGTAACCCATGAGTTACAAAAAGCTTTTTAAGCTGTTTGATGACAGCATCAGTTGTGGTGGATGCCATAGGGATGACCTCTAGCCATTTGGAATATGCATCTACTATAATAAGGAAAGTGTGCCCTTTGGTAGGGCCAGCAAAATTAATGTGAATTAATGTGACCATGGGCCCCTAGGACTTTCCCATTCCTGTGTGGGGGCGAGAGTTGGGGCAGGCCTGACTACCTGACAGTTGGGACAAGATGCAACCCAGTTTTCAACCATTTTGTCAATACCTGGCCACCATACATAACTCCTGGCCAATCCCTTCATTCTGACAATACCTGGATGACCCTCATGTAACATTTCCAAAACCTCTTTTTGCAGTTTTGCAGGAATAACCACCCTGTTACCCCACAAAATACATCCTCTTAATACAGATAATTCAGTTTGCCTGGATTTAAAAGGTTGGGCAAGTTGAGGTAGATCTTGAAAAGGCCAACCTTTCTTAAACCAGCCTATAACAGGAGCCAATAAAGTGTCTTTGGCAGTCTCTCTGGCAATTTCAGCAGCGTGTACTAGAAGCTTGGCAACAGTTTCCAGGAAAAAGGTGTAAGTCTCAGGAGCAAAGTCCTCAGTGTGAGAAGGAAGTGGGCAGCAACTCAAAGCATCTGCATGCCCAATGTCTTTGCCAGGCCTGTGGATGAGTTTGTATGAATAAGCAGCAAGAAATTCAGTCCACCTCAGCATTCTTGGTGACAGGATAGTGGGCGTAGGTTTGTCTCCTGCCACAATGCCTAAGAGAGGTTTGTGATCTGTGACAATGGTAAATGTTCTCCCATATAAATACTCATGGAATTTCTTGACAGCTGCCACAATTGCCAAAGCTTCCTTGTCCAGTTGGCTGTAATTTCTCTCTGCTTTAGTCAAAGTGCGAGAGTAAAATGCAATAGGAGCTTCCCTCCCACTGGGAAGCATGTGACTCAACACCCCCACTCCAAAAGGGATGCATCACAAGTCAGTACAACAGGCAAATTCTCAGAGAACTGTATTAGTACAGAGTCAGACGTGATTTCTCTCTTAATATTGTTAAATGCAGCTTGTTCCTTTCTGCCCCAGACCCATGCAGATTTTTTGTCCAGTAATCTATGTAGGGGTTCTGCAATGGTTGCCTTCTGAGGTAGAAACATATGATAGAAGTTAATGAGTCCCAAGAATGCTTGCAAATCTGTTTTGCATTTTGGCCTGGGAGCTTCTTTGATTGCCTGAACCTTGGCATCTGTGGGGTGGATACCATGCTTGTCAATCATATAGCCCAAGAACTCAACCTTGTCAGTTTTAAGAGTGCATTTTCTTCCTTGACTTTTAACCCGCTTTTTGAATCTGGTAAGGACTTCTCTGAGTCTCTCTTGTAACTGAGTGTCATTTTCAGCAGAGATTAACACATCATCAAAGTAAGGTACTACCCTGGCAGTCCTTGGAGCATCCTTTCCATAAGGCTTTGGAAGATGCCTGGTGCCACGCTTACTCCACTGTAACCTTTTATATTTGAAAGCACCTCTATGAGTCACAATGGTTTGGGCCTCTGCAGTGGCATCATCAACTGTTAATTGTTGATATGCCTGGGCCAGATCCAATTTGGCAAAGACTGTACCCTCGCCAAGTGAATGTAGTAAATGATGCACCACTGGAACTGGATATGCGCTCTGTTGAAGTGCATGGTTCAATGTCCCCTTATAGTCTCCACAGATTCTCACTGACCCATCAGTCTTGACTGGTGTGACTATGGGTGTCTCCCACCTGGAGTGGTCAGTGGGCTCTAAAACTCCTTGAGCTATTAGTTTATCTAATTGTGCATCAATTTTTCCTTTAAGGCAAATGGGACCCTTCTGGGCTTTAAACAATTGGGGGCACCTTGGGATCTAGGTTGAAATTGATAGGGGTCCCCATATACTTGCCCAATCCTTCGCTGAAGACCTCTGGAAACTCAGACTTCAAGGCCTGCTCCCATTCAGTGTTGCTCACGTGATTGATGCCAGTCACCTCGATGCCTAGTGGATTGAACCACTCAAGTCCCAGCAAGCTTGGGCGGTCTTTGTCCACGATGGTCAGGGGCAAGCGTTTGGTGTGGCCTTTGAACTTCACATTGAATTCTCTTGTTCCAACTACTGGAATCTTGTTCCCTTGGTAGTCTTTAAAAGTCAGTGCTTGCTTCTTGAAATGCTTCTTCTGAATGTTTGGGAGTAGTCTGTGAATAGTGTCCCATGACACCATAGATAAATGTGAGCATGAGTCCACTTCCATTTGGCAAGGCCTTCCTTCAATTAGTACCTTAACATGCACTTTTCTGTTATTGATAGAAGAAGAATGACCAATAGTTACTGTCTGATGAGTTTCATTCTTCCCCTTTGCTTCTGTGCTGCGCCCTATTTTCTCATTGAGGTTGTTGGGCTTGAATTCTTTGTCAGGAAACTTCCTTCTGTTGGGTGGAGTTCTGGATGATTTGCAGACTCTTGCTAGGTGTCCTCTTTTTTCACAACGGAGGCAGATGGTATCTAGGAACTTGCATTCAGTGCAGGGGTGGCTTCCCCCACAACCTCTGCAGTAGAAATCTTGCCTCTTTCTTCCCAGGTCTTTCTTTTTCCGCTCCATTCTGAGTCTATAAATTCCTTCCTCCACCTCACTACAGTCTGACTCAGAATCTATTTGCTCACAATGAGTTGTTGTGGACTTTTCCACATCAGGATGGCTTGTGGCCTTGTTAATTTTCTTCATGGCTGCTGCTGAGGACTTGGTAGCTTCTGCTGAAGAGGCCTCTTCTATTGCTTCCTTCAGCATGATCTTAGGTCTTAGTAATAACTTGCTCCGAAGCACCTTGTCTTTAAGGCACAGAACAAATTGATTGCTCATGGCCTCTTCTAAATTATTAAATTCACATGCACCCCCAATGTCTCTTAAACTTGCCACAAAGTCGTTTACGTTTTTGCTTTCCCCTTGATCCTGACGGTAAAACTCGTGTCTCTTAATGAGGCACGATACTTGTGGGGCGTAATGGGCTCTTAACAACTTTTCTAAGTCAGGCCATTCCATTACCTTCACGTCTGCAGCTCCCGCCAATGCCTTCGCCATCTTGAAAACTGCCAGACCGCAGTGCATGAGAAAGACCGCCCTCTTCTGCTTTTCGGAAATGTCGGCAAGATCGTTTCCTTCCAGGAAGGAAATTTGGAAACAATCTGCATACGTCTCCCAGTCTTCTGCCATCAGATCGAACGGGCTGGGGGTGTTCAGCGCAGCCATCTCTCTCTTCTTCTGTTCCACGTTGCCTTCTTCTTCAGGGAGATCCCACCTTCGTCGCCAGTGTTAAGTTTGCATGAAGAGTTAGACACGGAGTGCTTCAAGCTCTTTGTTTATTAGTGACTACAGCTCATAACAGACCCAATTTGGCTGGGCTGCGGCTGCTACTTATAGCCAGCAGCCGCAGTTGCCAGCCAATCAGAGTGCAGGGTTTTCCTGCACTTTTTAAACCAATCATATTTGACATTTTACAAGAACAGTTCAAACTAAACCAATGACTTTAAACCTGCCTACATAACACTATACAATTAAAAACCCCATCCCCCTTCTCAGTCCAGGTTGGCAAGTTGGAACAACCATGTTTACAGGTCCCGCTGGAAGGACTGGAGGTCGGGAGCCACCCGAAGCTTCAGGGGCAGCTGGTTCCATAGGGTGGGTGCTCCCACAGAGAAGGCCCTACCCCTGGGGGTCGCCAGCCAACATTGTCTGGCCGACAGCACCCCAAGGAGGCCCTGTCTGTGAGAGCGCACGGGACATTGGGAAGCCGTTATTGGCAGCAGGGTCTCCCTCAAGTATCCCGGTCCTAAGCCATGCAGGGCTTTATAGGTCAGCACCAGCACCTTGAATCTCTATGAAGCAGTATATAAGTCCAAGTGGTATTGCTAAGTGCTAGAGAAATCTGTGCACAGTTCATAAAGAATCATCATCATCATCCATTGTATGCTGCAATGGTATTTTGAAATTCCTTCAGTTGCAGGCTCAACAGCCAGAATCTTTAAATCTCTAATATTTACAACAGGCTCCATTAAAGTCAAAGAAGTTAAATTTAGGATGCCACTTTGTGTGGTCAAAACTGAAATCAGTTCCAGTTGCATCGCGGTGGATTGATAATAGAGTGCATTCTGATCTCCAGACACTTCCTCTTTCTACAATACAGCAGTGGAGGGAAAGGATGGAACAATCTTAATTTGTCAAAAGAATAACTTGTTTCTCATTTTCTTAGGGGGCGTACAATGCTTCGGAGGGGACTGCTACGCTCTGGCTTTTGGGGTTCCCGCTGCTTTAATGATTGTAGCTCTTGGTGAGTAGCAGGTATAAAAGAGAGCGACTGAAAGAGGCAAGAAAGGGGAGGGCGACCACAGGTCCTGCAAACAACTTAAAAGAGACGATGTTTCTTCTGTGCACCAAGGAAGGAAATCTATGTGACACCCCTCCCCACCCTAAAGCTCCCTTTGTTTGGTTCTCCTGTACTGGAAATGCAAGGCAGAAATAAGGAGCCCAGAAGCTTTTCGTCTTCAGACAGCAGGGAAGTTCAATAAAAGTCCAATCATTTCCATTCTGAAGAAGCCTTTCTACTGATCTGTGATATCTTTAGTCCCCACAAACAACCACACATTTTTAACAGACCGCAAGGGGGCTGCTTTTATGGGCAGCTTCAAAATAGATCTGGGTTAACAGCTTATTTTATAAAATGAAAATTACTTTTCCATCTTGTTCTGCATGGTCCAAAGAGGGACAGTATATGGGTTGCAGGCCACATACAGCTTCCTGGTTACATTTTCCTAGCCTGCCAAGATCACGTCACTGAAATTCATCAATAAAAATTCAGCATGATTTTAAGGGATTTTTTTTAACAAGAGCTACTCCCAAACAGGAGCATAAGAGAACCTATTTCAGTGAAAATAGACCCCTGAATGCTCTCATAAATGAAAAAAGTCCGACATTTTGTCTTTATGGAATATCTTTTTATTTTAGAGTCCTTTAGTAAAGTTTTTATACGGTAATAATACAAAAAGAAACAAAAGTTAGAAAGGTTAAAAAAAAGGAAGAGGGGTGAAGAAAGCAAAAAAGAAAGAAGGAAGGAAGGAGAAAGAAAGCAAAAAAAGAAAAAGAGTAGTGTTTTTTTTAACTTTTTACAGCACAGTAGAATGCACAAAAGTTACAACCTCAAGGTTTTGCTTTTCATTTCTAAACCTTTCAAGCATCTCAATAACAACAAAACCATTCTAATCCTCAAAACCTAAAATCAAAGTTTCAGTTTTCAGTTTTGAGCAAACTGTCCAGAAGTGGTTTCCAAATAGAAAAAAAAAAATCACACAGGTTCTTCTGTTTAATTACAGTCGGTGTTGCCATCTTTGCCAACTGCATCACCTTTACTCTTCCATTGTGAGAATTATTGTGTCGCTAATCTTTATGATGTATCTCCAGATCATCCCATAGCTCATGCAGCCTTCTAAGTCAGCCTTTTGAGGCCAAAGACAAAACAAAAATATCCCATAGGGAAATAAAAGGCTGATCCCTGGCTTACACGGCTTGAAAACAGTTACTCACTGGGTTTTTTCAGTTCTAATTATAGTAGATATGATACAGTTTATTTAGTTTAAAAAAAAACATGCTGACTTTGTCTCTGTTAAAGAACTCATTTTTCTCCCATCCGTTAGCTCACGTGGAACGCTTCTTTTCAAGAAGTCTGTGCCACTCCTGGATCAGCTCCACACACCTGTGACCCCCCCATGCCAATGTTTCTCTTGGAAAGCTAGACCAATTTACTTTCTGCTGAACTGCAGTGCATGACAAACTGGTCTGAAGGTGGTTTTCAGCTCAGTGTGCTGGAGCTTGGGGGATGCTTCGTTTCTCCTGCCAGCTCTTGAGCTTCAAATGTCCTAGCAGGGAATTCCTCTTGTTGCTAATGACAGACCTGAAATACATTATGTCTTGGCAGGGGAGCACCCAGTCTACATAGGTACACTGGCTAGTGCCAATCCTAGCACAAATGAATCACAGTTGCATCATTTAGTAAATGGTACCGGGTGAACGCTATTCGGTGTCAGACTCTATCTATTTAGTAAATGGCAAACGGCAAGTTCTGGAATCGGGATGTTTGCACCCAGGACGCACTTGGTCAAGGCTTGATCATGCCTAAAGCTGTCCCTTACTTTCATGTCACTCTATGTACTCCAGAGTACATAGAGTACACTCTATGTACACTCTATGTACTCTGTATGGAAATTGAATCAGTGTTTCTTGTCAGGCATTAGCTGGGAGAGGTAGTCACTAGATTCCCCATCCTTCACCTAGCTAAGAGCTTCGGTGGCGCAGTGGTTAGAGTGCAGTACTGCTAGCTACTTCTGCTGCAGCCAGCTGCCTACAATTTGATAGATCGAATCCCAACAGGCTCAAGGTTGACTCAATCTTCTATCCTTCCGAGGTGGGTAAAATGAGGACCCAGATTGTTGGGGGCAATATGCTGACTCTGTAAACCACTTAGAAAGGGCTGTAAAGCACTATAAAGCAGTATATAAGTCTAAGTGCTATTGCTATTTGCTGCTAATATAGGAAGTTCTTGACTTACGACCACAATTGAGCCCAAAGTTTCTGTTGCTAAGTGAGAAATTTATTCAGTGAGTTTTTGCCCCATTTTACAACCTTTCTTGCCACGGTTGTTATGTAAATCACTGCAATGGGCAACATGGTTGTTAAATGAATCTGTATTGCCCGTTCACTTTGCCTGTCAGAAGGTTGCAAAAGGTGATCACATGACCCCCAGAACACTGCAACCGTCATAAACATGAGTCAGTTGCCAAACAACTGAATTTTGACCATGTGACCATGGAGATGCTGTAATGTTTGTAAGTATGAAAAATGGTCATAAATCAACTTTTTCACACATGTTGTCACTTCGAACAGTCACTAACTGAACTGTTTTAAGTCAAGGATTACCTGTGCTTAATTGTCCTTCAGATGAGTTTGTATTCATGTTGCTCAGCTCCACAGAGGAAGCTAAGAAGAGTGTGAATTGGCCTGGGAGAGAATTTCCTCCTTTTCTGCTAACAGTTAAGCTGTTATTTGTGCTTCTTTTTCTCCACACAGGAGTGAGGCCTGTGATCAGCAAGATAAAGCTGAATCACATAAGCAAATAAGCTCAGAGTGAGTCAAGGGACAGCTGAGAAAGGTGGAAATGAAACTGCTGCTGAAAACAGCCAGCTATCTTCTTCTGCCGCAGCTGTCTCATTTTCAGGGCAAATTGTCATTCTGTTTTAAGAATTCATTTCAACAACATACATACTATTCACGGTTACCTAGGTTTATTCATTGTCCAAAGTGGCCTAATGGCAGAACTGACCCTGAACAGTGATCAGCTTTTAAAAATCAAGACATACTGGCAACAGCCATCCTGGTCTCCTCTTATTTGTCCACAAAGGGCTATTATAGATCAGGGGTGTCAAACTGGCAGCCCGTGGTCCAGATATGTCACATGCAGGCCACACCCACTCCAGCTCTGCAAATGGGGAAAATGTTGTGAAACATCATGTGACAGCAATGTGACGCTGTGAGTATGACATCTGTGTTATAGACCATGCTGAGATGTACAAGTCACTCTTGTTGAGCAACAGTTCACAGTTACCAACAGTGATAAAAAAGTAATTTTACAACTGATCCTCACATTTATGACTTCCATAAGTTATGACCTTGTTTTTATAACCCACCTGGAGTTACTGTACCTTGAGTTCGGCAGCTATGTAATTTTTCTTAATAAATAAATAAGTCAGTTTAAAAAAAGGAAAGCTGAAGTAACATCATAGGCAAAGTCAGTTTTATTTTGCAACCATTTCATTTAACAGCAAAGTTGTTGGCTCCAATTGTGGTTTGCTATCTGTGTTAACTCAGGGTTGCAAGTTTCTCTTCTCTGTCATGGTTGTTAGTCACCAAGTGTCCTCTGTATATTTTCCTATTTTTATAAACAGCCACTAAACTTATGACATTTGGGCTTCTGGAAAGTCCAAATGTCCACCATGAAATCCTTTCAAATGGTCTCCAGGAAAAACACCTCAAGCCCTCTTTTGTCTGACTTGACATGTTCCCAAGTATATTCTTTGTATTCACAAAATCTTAGATCTATTTTCTAAACTTCCAGATTGAGTTAAGAAAGGTATTATTTTGAATTTCTGAAGAACCAGTTGCTGTAGACCAGCCTTGCCATACTCTTCAGCTCTTCAGCTCATCCACCCCTTCATGAAATTTCAGACTGTTCATTGATACTCCCCTGCAAACATTATTCATATGAAAATGATTTAATAAATACTATTTCAACTAACAGCACTAATAGTAACAACAACATTGAGCCCTTGGATAGTATCATATACCTTTGAGGATTGATTCTGACCATTTTGGAGAACCAGCATAGAAAGTTCTAAGTTAGAATGGCTAGTGATTAATCTGAGCAGTTTTTAGCATCTCCATGTTTCTATCAAGCTATATGGTTTTCACTAGGAAAAGGGTTTTGCCAGTTGATAGATGGCTTAGCAGTGTTAGCAGTGGAAAATTGCTGATGTTACAGAAATGTTATTGCCATTTCCCTCCCTCCCTCTCTCGTCTTTCAAATGCCCCAAAGCTCCCTATTTAATAAGACATCTGTTTTGCGCTTAGTATTATTTTTAATTGGTTGTCATCTGATGAGTAGAACATAGAAATAGTCAAGGGAAACGTTGCCAGCAAATGCTGTCGTTCCTTTTTAAAGTCTACCAATTAGTGAAATAGTTTTTATTGGATTGGGGTGGTAAATAAGCCCCATCAAGCAAACACATAAATAAATAGACAAATAAATTAGTAAATAAGGCAATCTTTCAGTGGTAATGGAGTGAGTATACACTATAGGATTTCAAATCACTCCGTTTAAACCTGAACATGCCTTTTGGGGCTCGATCATACTAGTTCTCTCTAATATTGTGCCGAATACTTACTAAGGAAAAGAAATACAGATAGTCCTTGACTTATGATCACAATTGAGCCCAATATTTTGGTTGCTAAGTGAAACATTTGTTAAGTGAATTTTGTCCCATTTTACGAACAGTTGTTAAGTGAATTGCTACAGTTATTAAATTGGTAATACACTTGTTAAATGAATCTAGCTTCCCTATTGGCTTTGCTTGTAAGGAAGTAACAAAAGGTGATCCCATGACCCCAGGACTCTGTCACCATCATAAATACGAGTCGGTTGCCAAGTGTTTGAATTTTGATCATGTGACCATGGGGAATGCTGGAATGGTTGTAAGTGTGAAAAACGTTCATAAGTCACTTTTTTAAAGTGCTGCTGTGACTTTGAACGGTCACTAAATGAACTGTTGTAAGTCAAGGATTACCTGTATTTAGAACAGGAAAAAGGTTTTTGAGGCAGGAAATCAAAGAGGATAACAAGAAGACTAGTGAAAAATCAGTGCACTTCGTGGAAGAATTTTCTTAATTGCTACCGGTTATTGTTATATAAATTATATAGTCTATTTCTATACTGAAATGACATTTTTTTTCTAGTTGTGTTTATCACTGGAAACAGACTTTACAAAAAGACTCCACCACAAGGAAATATCTTGCTGGAAGTTTGCAAGTGCATTGTAGTAAGTACTGTATACTTTCCTTTTTTATGTACAAAATGTAAAAAAATTACTTTCTATTGCATGATCACGTTTTAGGATTAAAAACACAAACATATTGAAAAAATACTTATTGCTTTTCCAATGAAAATACATGCCTACTAAAGCCAACGGGACTTACTCTAGAAAAATAGTGATAGGATTAGGGTTCTGAGAACTAAAGTGAAACAACTTGCTGATGGCTTTATACATTTGTATAAGAATTAAAACAATTTTTGAACCCAGACGCAATTGTATTCCTTTATTATCTGCAAATGTTCTAGTATGCCTTAGAAGTTACATTCCATTCTAATTGATAAGAGAGAGCTTGTGGATGTATCTTAAGACTTTTGTTGTAATTGTTTTAAAGTTCATTTATTATCATTTACAGTATTTGGTATTTAAAATGACAGGTGTATCGGCAGAGAATCAGAGAGATGACCTTGAGGGAAACAGGAAAGAAGCTTTACATAAATACCAAGAAGGTTACATCATTCCTCAAATCCTGGGGGACAAGATAATGTTTAGAAGAAGCTTAGGCAGGCTCTTCCCTAATTCACTGGGATATAAAGAGAAAGGCAAGGCATTACCAGGTCTGGAAAAGCTGTTATTATAGCTTATCTCAATAAAGTTCCATTCTAGTCTTCTTATGGAGCCTGTTTCCTCATCTGGGCCATCCCAAAGAGCTTACAGTACAATGGAGCCTCAGGTCGCAGAAGCACGACCAACTGTGCATGCATGCAGGAAAAACAATGGCGCCGAAGGGGAAATCAGCACGGAAAGGGCATCTTTCTGTGCCGATTTTATTCACCACCCAATTTTTGAATCGTGACCCAATTAAAAAATTGGGTGGATTTTTTGTTCGCCACCCAATTTGGTCACGAACAGGAACGTTTGCGACCTGAGGTTCCACTATATCTTCTTTTTCAATCTGCCTTCCCAATTATCTAGGACAGGGGTGTCAAACTCCTGTTGACATGGCAACATCATGTGATGTGTCAGGACTTTTTCCCCCTTCGCTAAACTGGGCATGGGCATAGCCAGCATGTGACGCAACCGGCCTGCGGGCAGCGAGTTTCACAGGCCTGATCTAGGATTACAATATTCAGCATTGTCAATTAGAACAGACTTCAGCCACGCTAGAGTTTATTATCAATTGGTAAAAAAAATATGCTATTGAAGTGGAGATATCTTTAAGGTTTATTTTTAAAAAACTAAAACTGATTAATGATTATTATACCTAGTTGCATGCATGTGCATAATAATATATTGGCCCAGTTTATAAAAGGCTAGCATCTCTCCTGAATTCAATTGTGCAATGGGAAGCCAGGGAGGTTTCAGATCATTATAGTAGATCTCTTGAACAATGCAAGAATACCACATTTCGCCAATGAGACTGCCCCTACCCTGTCCTGCAGCCAATGAAACCGTCACTTTCTCTTTCATCAGACCAACTTAGAAGGCTAAAAGAAAAAAATTACAGGAGATATTTTGAGACAGCCTTAAACTATAGTAAACCTGCCTCTTGAATTTCTTAGCAAGTTCCCAATTTTGCATACTGCTGAGATATGACAGGAAATCAAAATGGCAGAACCCAGCCAGGGATGGGATGCACATGCAAAACGTAGTCACCAAACTGGTAGTAACACCAGTTGAATCCCACCCATACTGTAGCTGGATTTCCTAGTTTTGCCTGTCACCAATGCCTGATAAGACTTTCATGGTCTTTCATTAGAGGAAAAGGCCTTGAGTAAGTAACAGAGGGAAGCCTCTTAAAGCAGGAGTTTGAACTCCACCTCTATAATATGGAGTTAATTAGTACACTCAGTTAAGTTGTTTTTCCCCAAGTGACACATATACTGAAATTATTTTCAGGTCAACACATGGAGGTCAGGACCATGGCTGGCACATATGAACTCATTCACATACTTTGATTATTCCTTCATTGTAGTCATCTGCATGGGTTTTTAATGACTTCATTATAGTCACTTGCATGGGGTTTTTATATTAAAACGCCAAGGTCAGTACCCAATTTCATCTAGGTGTGAGACATAATCCCAGTAATTATTCATCCATTCCATTTGTTCATGTGATAATTTTGGTCAATTGCTTTCTATGTACGGGGGCTACGCCAGAGATTTTGGGTTATAATATTTGGTATATTGGTTCCTTCTCATCCATCATCCTGTTTAGTATTACTGTACTGCGGCACTGAGGTCATAACAACAATTTACACTGCAAAGCACTTGGGGCTTTTTTAGAGTGAGGAGGAAAAAAGATTACTCAAGGATGTGATTTCATCAACATTAATAAAATTCTGAATAGTGCAGAGGATGAAAAAATCTCTCTCCCGCACCCTCCACTCCTATTTGTAAAGCATAATAGAGCTCAAAGTCATTCAGTGAAATTGATTGGCTCTATATTCATTACAGATAAAAGGAAATATTTTCTCATGGATGATTATTATATGAAGTTAATTAACACAATACAGGGATACTATTAACTTAAGATAGTTATATTTTAACAAATTGATATCTTAATAGAAGATGGACCATTTAGGTTGCTGTTCTTATCTGCCTATAAGGGAGCCAAATTGTTTAAATCACAGAGATTTGTGAGATATGCAGTAGATTAATCATCACAATTAAAAGTAACAATGGAAGATTTTGGAACTGGCAGTTTGACATGTCTAACCAGGACCAGATTGGGCAAATCAAGATTAGATATGAGAAAGAAGCATAATCATATACTTTTCATGAATACTTGCTTCATTACTAACAAAAAGTTGGATTGTATGAATTTAGTATTTATGACAAATGCTACCGTGTTCAGGATGGAATCTTTTGTTTATAATTCCTGATTCATATTTTTATAAAGCATATCTCTATGGTAAGACCTCATATTAGTTTACTCACTGTGTCAAAATAGGTCCAGAAATAGCTATGCTGCCTTTTTGTGAGGGTGGGCAGGCAGCTCTGGTCACCTCCCAGGAAATAAATTAGAAAAAAAATTTATAATTTAGATTTGTTTGGGTGCTATTGATGGATGTTGAATCCAGGATTCTATATATAATTGTCCCTCAAATAATGATGCTGTCAGCATTCCAAGTAATGCACTCAAAGAAAGCAGAACTCTGAGGCAGGTAGATTATTCAAAGAACAAATTTCTTGGATACATCATATTGGCACAACTGGTGAAAACTGACTCTGAAAATTCATGTAGTTTTCACCTAATTAAAAGAGAAAGTTTTTCCTGTTCCCCAAGTCATCAGTCACATGGACCAATGGAAGTGTTGGCCAGTTGCTTGGTTACTTCGCTCCTCCTCTCCCAGCCACTTGTTAGAATGACCTTGGTTCCCACAGGAAAACCTTTTGTTTTGACTGCAAAACCCCAGTTAACTATTTCCCTCCCCCTCCGATCTAGTGGCAATCCTGAAGCCTGAAAGATGCTCCCAGCCAGTTAGCTTCAGGGTTGACAGCTACATCTTCTGAAAGATGGCCAATAAAACAACAAGAAAGGTAGAACTTCATTTAAGATATATTTATAAAACCAGGAATAAGATGAAATACAAATCAGTGCAATAGACTTGAGCATTGTGGCAGTGGAAACAAGGCTTATATTGGATAAACTCTAATCCATAAATACATCTCCTTTAATTGTGCACATTTCTCTTCAGTTTGCTTTGAGAAACCGGATCAGAAATCGTTCCTCAGAGATACCCAAAAGAGAGCATTGGCTAGACTGGGCATCAGAAAAATATTCAGTAAGTAAACATTTGCATTTCAATACACTGTATATACATGTATAGGTTTCTTATTAAAATTAAACGAATAACACTATCAGTGATGGATCCTCCTGACTTAACATTTAGATCTGATGGAAGAGTGCTCATCCTAAGTACCATTCAAGTGTTAGATCCCCTTGAGATCTGTTATGTATGAACTTTCTCTTCTTTATTTAGCTAGAGAGAGGAGCATAATCTGTGAGAAATACAATAATTTGCCCACTGAAGAAAAAACAAGCCCATTTCAGATATTATGTCTACCAGCATATCTGGGATGTAATACTCAATTTCTCCACCACAGTTATGTTTGTGCCAGCTTTATATGTTCCGCTCTGTACAGTGGAGAACCAAAATTTGCGTTGCCTATTTATCTAATTTCAAACTTACTTGCCTAAAATTTCTAAATCATCTGGGATCCATCAACTCAGGCTGCCTCTCAGAGTGTTTGAATTGTTCTTTTACCACCATTGCACTTAACAGAATTTTAAGCAGAGCCAAATCTCTTTCACATTTGAGTGGGAATGCTCAGAAACTGATAGGTGGTAGACTACACAAAAACATGGGTTTGTTTTTTAAAATCCTAGGAAAAGATAATGGCAAGCTGCTTCCATATGGCTGCCACAAAATCGAGAGCAATTTTATCCTTGTTACAAGTAAACTATCTCCATTCATAGATCTTTTTTTCCTTTAACATCATTCAATGCCAGCAGTGGATGGATAATCTTCTGCCCGGTGACTGGAGACCAATTTCCTACTCTCTATGATAGCTTCTTACTCACACCTACACAAATGCACACACACACACAGTTTCCTCACTGGTATAGCCATTCCACACATACAACCATATTACACCCCTTAATTTCTTTTATGAGACGGATGGTCAGACCAAGTTTCACTTTTCAGTTACTTAAGAGATGGTTACAAATTAAGGATCTAAAGTTTAGGAAGGGATTACAAATTTTAGCATTCTAATCCCAGGCAAGAGCAAGGAGAGAAAGAAACAGGACCTGGCAAAATATCTCTTTAACAAAGTCTCCAAACTGAAATGGCTTCCTTACTTCCGATTTTATTCATTCATTTATTAGATTGCTAAGGCTGCCACATTTGTTAAGCCACATCAGGTGGCTTATAAAAGGATTGTAACATCAGCATAGGTAAGAAAAGGAAAAATAAAACACTATGCCAGACGAAAATAGCTTCCAGAAATTTCACCATTTCTTGTATTTTTCCTCCAGTCTCTCAGGCAAGGTCAAGTAGAGAAGGAAGAGCTTAGAAAGGGAAAAACCATTGGCTGATTTATCCCCCAAAGATTATGCCCCTGCATGTCTCCCTTTTCAAAATGTCTTTTGGAGCTGCAACACTTTGTGATTCATGCCATATTAGTCTACAGAAGTTAATTCCAGAATAAATGTGTGATGTCTTTACTGTCACAGGTCACCATAGGTACTCCTTGGAAGTATTTTAATTCATCCTGCTTTCTGTATATTCACATTGTTTATGCTAGAATTGCTGCAATAGAAGATGACTATGCTGTTATGCAGATACAGTTACCAAACATCATTCTGCATGTGCTGACAGCTTCCTCTCTTTTTGTCATTCATCTTCTATACCTTGTGTATCAATATCCAAACAGGCTTTGAACACCAAGTTATAATATTTATAAGATGTATTTGTGTTTCCTTCCATAGAACCAGTTGATCACTGAAGTTAAAATGGTGACACGGGTCCTTTTCCTCTTTATCCCATTACCAATGTTCTGGGCACTCTTTGATCAACAGGTAATGCACACCAATAGTAAGCAACATTTTACTATACCCACCAGCTCTGATTTTGAGACACAAAAACTGGGTATATCCAGGGGTGGGATTCAAATTTCTTAACAACCGGTTCTGTGGGCGTGGCCTAATTTGTGGGTGTGGCTTACTGGTCATGTGACTGGCTGGACATTGCTTGCTGGTCACGTGACTGGCTGAGTGTAGCTTGGTGGTCACATGACTGGGTGGGTCAAAAGATAGAAATTCACTTTAACAATGCTCTTGGTGCGGGATTGGACTAGATGACCTCTGAGGTCCCTTCCAGCCCTGGATTTCTGTGCTGTTTCAAAGCAACCTCTGAAGCTGTGTCTAGTGCCAGAGTTTGTGGTACTTCCTTCCTCTCCTTTTTCTTTCCCTCCCTCCTTCCCTCTATCCATCCATCCATCCACCCATCCATCCATATCTCATTCACATTCCTTTCCCTTCCCTCTTTCTCCCTTCCCTCTGTTTCTTTCTCCCATCCCTCCCTCTTTCTTTTTTTTCCTTTTAAGAGAGAGAGAGGGAGGGAGGGAGGGAGAGAGAGAGAGGGAGAAAGAGAAAGAAAAAAAGAAAGAAAGAAAGAAAGAAAGAGAAAGAAAGAAAGAAAGAAAGAAAGAAAGAAAGAAAGAAAGCATCTCTATGGTATTCATGGTATATTTTCAGCTGGAACCTCTTTCTATTTAAACCAGGTTCTCAAACTTGGCAACTTTAAGATTTGGACTTCAACTCCCAGAATTCTCCAGTCAGCTATGCTGGCTGGAGAATTCTGGGAGTTGAAGTCCACAAGTCTTGAAGTTGCCAAGTTTGAAGACTTCTGACTTAAACCTTAGTACAACACCCAGATATTTAAAGCCATTAAACATCTTGGATTAATCTTGAAACATTTTGCATACTTGTATTTATACAGAAAGAATTTTATTTTAACACATATGGCTTCAATTCCAAAGCTACTTTTTATGAAAACCAAGTCAAGAAAAGGAGATTGGAAACAAAGCAAAGGTTAACCTTCTCATTCTTTCTAACCCTTTCTAAATGGCAAGTAGAAGTGAGCCTTTCTTGCCATTTTATTACCAAGAATTTACCACCATCTTCAAATTAAAGAGTTGCCTTCCAATAACAAAAAACACAAGTTTGCAAACTGCCTGAATAGTACTACACAGCACATAATTTTGTATGTTAAAGGAAACATAAAGTGGAAGAGGGAAAATATTTGTGAGAAATATTTACTATGTTTTTTGCTTGTCAAAATTAAAAGTCCATTGGACACTCCATAAAGGTTGTGACAGCAATAGAAGTCATGAAGCAGCAGCTAGGCAAACTGCTGAATAGTCTGAATTATGCTTTGGAAATTGTGTAATGTATGCTCTGAAATTGAGCATATTGTTCTCTACAAAATCCACTCTGAACTTACCACACTAAGCCTGGCATTAAAAAGCAGAGCTTTTACTAGTTTTGAAGAGGAGGATATGGAAGAAAGAAAGAAGATTGGCTCCAACAGTTTTAGGAGACTGCATAGTTTTGATTACCCAGAACATTCCCAAGGCAGGAATCAATACTATATTAGCTCTAAATGTTCTTTTTGCTAAACACTGAATCCAGGCATACTGGATGGCTGGATGCTCCCAGGAGGCTGCAGGAAGGCCTCCTAGGCCCAAAACGGGGCCTAGCAAGCCTCCCTGTAGCCTCTTGGGAGCAAAATCGGGGTGTGGGTGGCGCCGGACCCCCCCACACCCCATTTTCAGCCTAGCAAGCCTGGAGCCTCTTGGGAGCAAAAATGGGGCGGGGGCGGTGCTGGACCCCTCCAACTCCCCGTTTTTGCTCCCAGGAGGCTACCCTACCTGGTAGCCAGATGAGCCTCGTGGGGACTTCTGGGAGGGGCTGGGCAGGGTTTCTAATGGTAGCTCCCCCTCCCATTAGAAACAGCTGCCGGGCAAACAGAGAAAAGCAGGATTCAACCTATACAAGTCTCTGCACGTGTTCCTCGTCAGAAGGCAAGGGAAAGGCAACTGGCTGCAGCAGCAAAAGGCAAGGGGGGGGAGGCAACCAGGGCTTCAGAGCTTCACTCACCCAGGAAGATCAGTAATGGCAGGGCAATAGCAGAAGGCAGGCAGCAATGGCTGGCCTGGCGGGCAAACGCAGGCTGCAGGCATGTCGCACATGCACACAATGTTGCACATGTGCAATAGGAACTGACTGGGCAGGGAGTGGAGAAGCGGGCTGAGAGGGGCGGGGCCAGTCAGGGGGCCATTTTACCAGTTCTCTGAACTACCAGGAGCCCTAACATCTGGTTCTATAGAACCGGACAGAACCGGTAGAATCCCACCCCTGTGTATATCCTATTATGCTGTACCACAGTACCAGTGCTGGGATTCAATTTTTGGATTTCAATTTTTTCTGTGGGTGTGGCTTGGTGGGTGTGGCAGGGGAAGGATACTGTAAAATCTCCAGTCAGAGGTGGTATTTGCTGGTTCTCCAAACTACTCAAAATTTCCGCTACCGGTTCTCCAGAACTGGTCAGAACCTGCTGAATACACCTCTGCACAGTACACTAAATTGGATTATGTCTTTCCTACTTCAATGTGTTGTGGGAATCTGGCCATCTTAGTGTGCTGTATGAACTGGTCATTGTTTTAAGGCATTCAGTGGGTTATTTTTTTGTTTGTTTGTTTGTAGCATGTTATGCAAACCCAGCAACTGTGTTTTCTTAATTCAGCTTTAAGTTTTCAGAGTTACCTGAATCCAACTAGTAAATTACTGTCATGGCTGACTGCCACTAAGACACACCTTTGTGTCAGTAACATTGAGATTCTTTGTTTGATGGAAACATTTATTTTAATTTTGAAGGGCAGTTGCAATGGAGTTGACCATTTAAACCAAACACTGTAAATGTCCACATTAATCCTAATGATAGGCATGAAAGCCATCTGAGTGACTTTGGGCCAGACACTCTCTCTCAGCCCAACTCACCTCACAGGGTTGTTGTTGTGGGAAAAATATAAGGAGGAAGGTGTGTTTGCTATGTTTACCACCTTGAGTTATTTGTAAAAATATATAAGGCAGGATACAAATAAATAAATGGAAAAATATAAGATGCTATAAATATATTCTTTATATTCAATTTATTTATTAGATTGATTCAGAAAGAGAATTGTACTTATTGCTGCTCTCATATTGCTAATTTTTGCCCTGATGATAGAATAAAATTGATTTCAAACTGAGAATTCTTTTATGTTAGCAAATTATGTACACGGTACTTCTGTGAAAGATACGTGAACATGTGAAGACTGATAACCGAAATGGTGCCATGCCAAAATATAAAAAAGGGAAATAAATTATCAAAGAACCAATCTAGTTTATTGAGACAAGAAAACATTTGCCTGAATAAGTAATATTAATTCCAAATGATCACATCTATATCAAGAATTGGGTAATGTGTGAGAAATACTGTATTTGATTCCAATTTCAGGCTGTTCTCCCGTTATCTATTGTGTAAGCGTTTGTCTTATAGATAAGAAGAGAATGTATAATATTTCAGCTGATTGCAGTAACTCTTTCAGATAAAGATGTGAATATAAAATATATTTTCATGTTCAAATGTTCTATAGAAAAACTCATTTTAAAGATATTTTAATTGCTTTTATTAGCTTAGCATTTTTAAATGTTAGATATATTTAAAAAGTATGGCAGATGGGAGAAAAATATAGAATAAAATATCATTATACAATACTTGATATCATTTAAAAGTGTGGATTAATAGTTAAGGTGGTAGCTTAGGAGCAGGGAAGTCCAAGTTCCAGACCTGCCTGAGGTATGGAAGCCAACCTAGTAACTTTGGGCCAGTTGCTGTCAGGGAAATGGAAGATACAGAAATAGAGAAAAATGCTTCTTAATTGTACTCATCAATTCAATAAAACTACACTTAAATTTTAAAGAATGGAAAATAACCATATTGAAAATGCTTTGTTTTGACATGTGTTATTTTAACAAGTAACACAGAAATCTGCTACTTACTATTTATTCTTTCTAGCCATAAAAGCAATTATGTATAATCTCAGGTAAGTCTCTTACAGTTCATGGTGTCTCATGAATAGAATAGATATTTGAGATAGAGTTCATATGGGCCACAGTCAGTAATTATGAATTATGGGAGTTTGTAGACCAGAAGTCTGCTACAGCATTTATTTTTCTTTCCCTTCCATAGGGTTCCAGGTGGACTCTACAAGCAACTAAAATGAATGCTGACTTTGTAAGTAGTATTTCTTGCCTTAAACTTTTAAGCAAAGTTTATAGTTGTATAATAAAGATTATACCTTGACTAGTTTTAAATACATACATTTTAATTATACCCCTATTGACCAGGTAAAATAGTTCCACAAAATAAAGCAATATAACATGGAACAGGATTCTAATAAAGAATATCCCATGAATAACTTACTCATATCAAGTTCCCTGTCCCAAAGACAATTTTCTGTTCACTAAATCACATCCAGATTACAAAAGACAACAAAACTCAGGATATTAGACAGAACAAGATTAAGGTCGATGTCCGCGTGGAACAATATTGAAGCATCATATCAGTGCTCATTATGCACCGTGTCATTCAGAATGGAATGCAGACCTGGTTTAAAAGCAAGTATTGTTTCTCTGTGATCAACAAACAACAACAATGTTTAGAGATATAATTACTAAAGAAATAATATGTTCTGCCGGGAGATCTCCATTATGTCCTGCCAGCAATTTGCTTCAAAAGCATTGGTCTTTTCAGGTCAAGGAGAAAGTGAAGTCAACCATGAAAATAAATCTTTAGCTATAGAAGAATCACTTAAGTCCTCCACCTCCCATCCCATATGTTAGTAACCTGCATCAACAATGCCAGCTCTGCCATTGTTGCCTTTATTAACTCTTTTTCAATGTTGTTGTCTCCTAGAAAGGATTTGTCCTTCAACCTGACCAAATGCAGGTAAGCTGTAAGCTATCTGTTCTCTCACTGAATAACATTGCAATGATAACATTGCAATGATTTCATGGAATAAAATTATGGAGGGGAAGAGAGAGCCTTGGTGGTGCAGGCTGTTAAATGCCTATCACTTAGTTCCAGCTGTCTGCAATTAGTGCAGGCTCGAATCCCACCAGGCTCAAGGTTGACTCAGCCTTCCATCCTCTCGGGGTAGGTAAATTGAGGACCCAAGATTGTTGGGGGCAATAAGCTGACTTTGTAAAAATGCTGCTTAGTAATAAGCAGGCATATACAACGGAATGAAGGCTATTGCTGAGCGCATTGGGTTGTATCCGAAAAATTGTAAGCCGCCCTGAGTCTTCGGAGAAGGGCGGCATATAAATGTAATTTAAAAAAAAAAGAGTACACCCTTATAGACTGCATTCTGGAATTCAGTCACCGGCCATTGGGAATGGTATGATAACTGTCGATCATCATAAATTAGGGTTATGAAAACATGTTTTCAAAATTGCATCCCATTCATTTTCCTCAAGGAATATGTTACCTTTTTTTTTTTTACTTTGTCATTCTTCTAAACCAGTGTTTCTTAAACTGTTGTCCTAGCACCTCTGGGGGTGCCCCAAGACTCTCAGGTCTGTGAAATAAACATTATTTGCCAACCTATGGCAAATAGTATAATATTAAAACCCCATCAAACAATTCTGAGAAGCAGTAGTAAGAACAAATGTGCCAATTTTATTTTTTTTAATTTTATTAAATTTATATACCACCCATGTTGCTGTTTGGGATGATGCTAGGTGGCTTACGTTGTATAATAAAAAGAGATACCAAAATAATTATAAATATAAAAACCGATTAAAACAACAAAAGATTAAATACAGAGTAAAAAAATCATGAGTTTAGAGCAGAGTTTAACTTGATAAACACTGATAAATATAACCCACGGAAACAAAGGCTGTTTTTGGATATTGCATAATTTTTAAAAGTGGGATGGGGTCCTGAAGCACTGTTTTAAACTTGGGAAAATGGCAGTGGTCCCCAAAAAGGGCAGCTATTGTTTTGGCAATGATAACCCCAAATACCCTAGACCAGGGATGTCAAACCAGACATCAGATGTCAGGCCAGATGCGTCAAACGCAGGCCACACACACCCCAGCTCCGCAAAGGAGAAAAAGGTCATAATACGTCACGTGATGGCATCTTGCCTATATTTTTCCTATTTGTGTCAGAAAAATCAGTAATTTATATTGAATATGATATTGAGATATGCTATATACACGTGAGCATGGATCAAGAAGTTCTTGATAAAGGTCTACTAATTATGGAATTCTGATGGATTTTAATTTAGTTAACATTTAGCCTTAGTTAAGTATCACTCAAGAGAACAAGTCTGATGCAGTGATTAAGGCACCAAGACCCAATTGGGGACAGGTCCTCACTGAGGAAATTGCCAATAATTGAAAGTGCTTTGATAGGAAATTATCTACCTCTATCTATCTATCACAGCAAACTGGATTTGAGGAGGAACAAGTCATCTGAAATCAGTGTAGGTGCTTCTAGTTGCTCTATGGGTGCCTGCATGCATTTAGAATCATCTGTCCCCTTTCCAATATGGATTGCTGAACATTGCTATTGTGTATCTATATGTGTACATTGTTTCCTCGGAATAAGTTCTTCCTGAGTCCCATAAGCACCATGATCTGCAGGGAAGGCAACACAATTTGCAAGTTGTCATCGCAATTCAAACGCCTCCTCTTTTTTTTTTACATGTGTCAGGGTTATGTAATACCTATTGCCAGTGAGTTTTATTCCCTACTAAGTTACTTTAGGATTGTATTCTTACTAAGGACAAATTAATAACTTCCTACTATCTTTGATATTTCAGTTCTTAAATCCTCTCTTGATCCTTGTCTTCATCCCTGTCTTTGACTTTGGACTATATCCCTTGGTAAACCTGTGCAGACTTAATTTCACGTAAGTAACAATAACAACAGCACTTAGACTTATATACTGCTTCACAGTGCTTTTACAGCCTTCTCTAAGTGGTTTTACAGAGTCAGCATATTGCCCCCAACATTCTGGGTCCTCATTTTATCCACCTCGGAAGGATGGAAGGCTGAGTCAACCTTGAGCCTGTGAGATTCAAACTGCCAAATTGCAGGCAGCCAGCAGTCATCAGAAGTAGCCTGCAGTATTGCATTTTAACCACTACACCACCATGGCTCTTCCCAAAGAGAAAACTCTTTGGTTCAGCCGATGCCCTCTGAGCATATAGGATTACAGGTCCAATCATCACCAGCAAAAGTATGACCACAGTTGGTTAGTATTGAAGAGATCTTGTCCAATCCACCTTGAGGCTTCCGGATTGGGGAGAGTGAAGTAGTGTCTCCTTTCTTAAAACGTAGAAAGCAAGTTCATGCATACTTGTATATTATGAATATCTAAACTTATTAAGTGTCAAACCAGAATGTATAAGAAACAGAACTTCTGCAAGGTTTATGTTTAAGAGTATTTTCTTTCGGCTTCTCCACAATTTTTAAAAAAAATCAGGCAAGCCATTTTGCAGGTTTTAAGTCACAGATTCACACAACCTGCCAAGAGAAGATGATTTGCTTACTTTGCAAAAGTATTACATTATGCTTTGTAAACAATGGTGGATAGCTTCTGTATGATCTGTGAATCTATCCAATTGTAGCTTGATCAACAAATAACAAGATTAAGGAAATCATGGTTTAAATGAATCCAGTTATTCTTTTCCATCTCTGAATGCAAGCATGTCCTCTGACCCCAATTCATTTTAGTGGTCTGCACAACAGGCCAGGATATTTTTCTTCAAGGGCAGGAAATTTTCATTAAATAAAGCATCCTTTTAATATGCCCTTCAGCAATTCTGAGATATTCACCTGCAAATCCCCTCATTTGACTCTTTTCATCATGATAGAACTATTTGAAGATGTGCACTTTATTTCTAATGTCCTTTCAGCTCAATAATCCCACACATTTTTTTCTGTTTCACTTCTCAGAAGCAAGCTGGACATAGATCATCAGTTTTGCTTTCCTCCACTTCACACATTAACTAAATGCCAACTCAGTTCCCTCCTCAAAAAGCTAAGAGGAACTTAATGGGAATCTTGCAAGCAGGGAGCATTTTAAAAAAAATAACAAATCCATTTGAATAGACCTTGAATGTGTTCCCTATATACTATAGAAACATTCAATTCAAGGATTGCTGGATTCAGCGGAATCAAATGCGTGTGGCTTAAGTGCAGTGATCTCAGACTTGAAGGGAAGCTGTACATTATTCTAATTAAGTTGTGTTTATTTACTTTCAGGCCCATTAAAAAGATGGCAACCGGCATGATCCTGGCCAGTCTGGCATTTGCAGCTGCAGCTATTGTGGAACTCAAGATAGAGGTAAGTGCTAAGTAGTGTCTATAGGCACGGGGTAGAGATGCAAATTTTCTACATTTATGCATCACTGGCTATTTTTCTGCTTTGCACTATGTTATTAATTGCTTATTAATTGGGTCCTTTATTTGGAATGAGGCTGAAGGGTAAAGAACTTGCATCTCTGTGGACTCTAACCAACCCACTGAAATCTTAATCACTAATAATTTCCCCTCACATGATCATGCTGTTGATACACTCTTTTCTCTTAATTAGGAAAATGCTATGCCTATCCCAGTTCCCAAAGAAAGCTACATTCAGGTCCTGAATTTAGCGGACAGCGATGTTGAACTGACTATTGAGGGATATGACTTGTTCCGGCAGCCAATTAAACCTTTTCAGGTGAACTGGAGCATTATATGTTTATTTTCTCTTTATCCCAGCAATGTCCAGTACAAGTATTTTTGTTTATTTCAAAAGACAAAGCCATTCAATCATACTCAGAGGTAGATCAATCTTGGTTTTATTGTGATTATTACAGGTTAGTATTTGATGCTGTAAATCAGGGCTGTCAAACTCACGGCCCATGAGCCAGATGAGTCACGCCCTGGCCACACTCATGCCTGGTTTAACAAAGGGGAAAAAAGTCATGATACATCATGTGATGCCACTGTGACGATGTGAGTTTGACAACCCTCCTGTAGATCAAGGTTCCTTAAAATAGTCAATATTGATGTGCAAGAATCTTTGGGGCTATCTACGGGGTCATTAAATGGCCAGGGATCACAAAGACCCAGAAGATGGGGGGGGCATTTCAGTAAATAGATGGTTGATAAATTAAAGGTCAATTGGGGTCAATTAATCATTTGGGGGCTTTGCAGAGCTCCATGCCAATGAAGTTGAAGTGACTAGAAGCAAGACAATGTTACCCAGGTTGAAATGTGTTTGAATATTAGTAGCTCAGGTTGGTAGTTAGGCTGTTGCTCATATGTCTCAGAACTATCTGAACAAACAACAGTCAGACTAATTTGCATCTCATAAAAAAGGTTTTTAAAGAACTGTGTTCTGACAGACGAGCACAACTCAAAACACACTAACGATGTGTCCTCAGATGGTGACAAAACATTTGCAACCAAACCGCCAAGCTCGGAGCTCAAACCAACAGCTTAGTATTACCCATGGTTGGATGCTCAGCTGCCAATGTCATTGTTTCTGTTGTTGTTTGTAGTATTATTAAAGTATTATTTATTAAATTATTTTAATAAATATATGTTTGTGGGTCAATGAACAATCTGAAACTTCATGAAAAGATCAATGAACCGAAGAGTTTGGGAACCCCTGCTCTAGATAGACTTCTTGCATAGATAGTTTCAATAGTAGAGTATATATTTTTGTCCTTCTCCTTCTCCTTGAGTTATAATATCTGGGCAACTGTTCATTCAGGTAGGAGAGCAAGCAGAGTGAGATGGCCTAGAAACTGACTTCACTTCCACATTAGCAGTTTACTCTGGAGCTGAGGTTCCTTGTCAATTGAGCTCTCCTTTTTTTCCCTGAGGAATCATTTGACATTGCTGACAAATTGTTGCCTTATATTTTTTTCTTTTTCGGGATTTACCTCCTTTTCTATAAAATGCTGTTTTAGAGACTGTCAGTCCTCTGTGTGAGTGAACCCTTGAAAGCTGAAGTGGACATCCCTACCAGCTTACCCTCATTACTTATATGCTTATTGTCATCCCCCCACACCTACTCCACAAGTATCCTGTTAAATAGCAACGAACTCTCCAGCATATACAACAGTCTTCCCTAACTCTGGGACCAATCCCTTCACTCCTCACTATATTCATCAGTATTATTGAGGAAGGAAAGGCTTTCACCTCATCTGCCCTGATCTCTGTTGTCTAGATACCGTTTTCTTTCTGCTCAGTGGGAAATAGAGAGCTTAATCATAATTACAGGAGGGAGAAAAGTTAGGACGTCTCCTACCATCTACCTTAGCCTCAATTCCCAGTGATTTGGGCTGATACCCAAAGAATAGGATTGCTGTGAGAATAGATGTGGGCATTTGTATCACACTCTCACTTATCAACAGCAACACATACTCCATGTGGCCCTGAAAAGGAATCACTGAAAGGAACAACTCTCCAGAAAGACTGTTGATCCTTGTTTTAAGAGTTGCTGGCATCTTTAACATTTTCCTTGCAACTATTCCCTTTTCTGGTTTCATCTTGAATTAGATGAGGGATTAGTATGCTATAATTTTCTCTTAATTCTTCTTGTCAAGGGTCAATTAATAGATTGTTACAGTACTGGCCTGTACTGGTTGTTGTTGTTTTTGATTATCGCACAGTCAGCCAGATGTTCAGAATAGGTTTGGCATTTTTGTCTACCTATCAAGTCCTTACCAAGGACCTGGGAAAGGCAGATGTGGATGTTTGATGGTGTTACAGATATCGTCACAGGATGAAAGCTGTTCCAAGTAAAGCCGCCTTCTGCAATTGACTGGTGGAGAATTTGTCAGTGCCAATGGTGTTGTTGTGGTTAGCCGGCAGCAGGTGCAGATGGCTGAGGAGAGCAAGGACTCAAATGAGGGGCCAGGACCATTAGGGAGTAGACTGCTGCCTTCAGAGATTGTGGGGGCTGGCAGCAGTGATGAGGAGGTTCCTGAGGATCCTGTGCCAAGTGCGTGTGCGCGCAGGATTGCTCATAGGAAAGAGCAGTTACAACAGCATGGGCGACTCGGGAGTAAGGCTGCAAGGTAATGGCCCCTCCTTCAAGAAGATAAAAGCCAGCTGTGAAACGAACGTATTTTGCAGAAGGCAAAGACGTTTTGAAACTATAGCCTTGTGGACATTCCAGTATCCTGAGTTTGTATCAGAACATTTTTGTCTTGCAAATTATTTCTTTTCAGTTATCTTTTGGCAAGCCTTGCACAGTTTGGCAAGGCTTGTGCTTATCACAGCTAATTATTTTGTAAAAGCATTACAAGGTTTTTGTTCTTCTGGATTGTGTTTGATTTGTGGGCAAAGGGCGTGGGTCAGAACAAGTGTTCAAGTGGTACTCCAGTTGCTTTACAATTGCACTCAAGGCATCTATTACTCTTGATACTACCTTTACTTGCCACAGTTGTTCTATTTCTATTTGTAGGCCTTTGTATTTTGTTATCTTCTCAGATTCTTTCTCTTCTCTTCTGCTGTCTCAAGGCACTGCTACATCCACTATTCAGACTTTTTTGTCTTTCTTATCGACAATTGTTAAGTCTGGGGTGTTATGTGGCAGGTCTCTATCTGTTTGAATTCTAAAGTCCCACAGCAATTCAACTTCTTCATTTTCTATGATGACCATTATTATTGTTATTATTATTAAAAATATGCTGTGATCCACCTAGAGATATTTTATTTCATGAAAAGTACAATTACAGGCCACCATCTCAGGATTCCTCATATCATCAAGTCTTTAAAAGTATATAGGTACACTGATCTAGTTAAACTGAAAACTTACTTTTAATGGAAAAATGCAAAAGTGTGTTTGAAATTTATTCTTCATGAGAAAAAACTTCACTGCAGATATAGATTAAAACCTTTTTCTTTTGCTCAGGACCCTGCTGAATACTCCAGATTAATTCTCAATAGCGACCAACAATTTATTCAAGTTAAGATACAGCACCAAGGATTATCATCCACATGTAATCATTCGATCGATGAAATGTCAGTCAACAGTTTAATTATCTACAAGAGAGGAGGAAACCTAACAACCAATATAGTAAGTTGGAAATCAAATGGGGCCAAAGTCAGATATTTGAGAATACAGGCAAATGTTCCCTGTATGAAGATTACCTACCTATTCATAGCAAAATCCACCCAATCTTGTTGGGTAATATTTAGCTATGCTAGTTCAGTTTCCCAACTATAATAGTTTAAGTTTTGTTTATCTACCACAAAATTCTAGCCTTCTAGAATTAGTCTCTAGTCATTCAAATAGCCACTAGCCTTCTAGCCTTCTAGAAAACTCTTACAAATGTTTTTCCCAGCAACCTTGAGGATCTTATGGGAACAGGAAGCCTGCAAGATGATTGTGTTGTGTTTAGATTGCTGTCCACTTTCTTACAATCTTGGTTTTCTATTTGTCGAATTATTTTTAATAATTATATTTGTTTTTGGCTGTTGATGTGTTGTATGCCATCCCAAGTCACATTTATTAGGTGGGTAGCTATACAGTACAAGTTTGTGAAGTAGATAAATAATAAAAAGCATATTCAGTGTCATAGAATCCACAGCATTCCTAAACAAAGATGGAGGATTGCCTGCGATGCTGTAGAGGAAGCTAGCACTATTGTATGATTAGGTATTTAAGTACAGCATCTTTTACAGAAGTACCACAATACTATCACTAAGACATAATCAATGTCCATCTGGTAGGTCAAGATGGATATACGAGTAGTATTTTTGCATTTAAACTAGTCTGAAAACTTCCCAACAGTGAGGATAATTAACCAGCGGAACAGGTTGCCACCAGACGTTATGGGTGCTTTATCACTGGAAGTTTTAAAGAAGAGACTGCACAGTTACATGTCTGAAATGGTATAGGGCCTCCTGCTTTAGCAGGGGATTGGACTAAAAGACCTTCAAGGTCCCTTCCAGCTGTATTCTTATTGATTGATTGATTGCATCTTCTCTCATTTCTGAGACATGCTGCTGGACATAATTTAAAATGTCAAATATGACATTGGGAAATTGGAATAAAGCCAGTTGGATGGGAAAGCCTAGAGAAATAGTACTAACTTCAGGATGTTTTCTCCAAAAGAACTTCTCAAAATTGCAAAAAAAAATCTTTAAATTGGTAAAGCAATGAAACAATGTAGTGATATGTTTGTTTATTAACATTCTTACTAGAAGTTTCTAAAAAGTTCATATCAGAATAACTGAACTTATCTTTGGCAACTGGGAATAACAAAACATTAATGCAAAGCATGGTTCTAGTTTTAAAAATAAAGCAGCTCTTTCACAAACAGCCATATTCTTTGTATTGAATCCAGTTGTCATTTCAGCAAATTAAACACCTCTGTTCACATACCAGTTTAATTAACACTGTTTACATATGAACTTTATGTTGGCAGAATAGATCAGATGATTAAGAAAACCTTATGCTTTTAATATATAAGCAGCAAAACAGAGCCAAAATCATGACAACAATGACAATTGGGACCGTGATGTCCATCAGTAAACAACACAGTTGTAAAAAACATGACATGGTATGATATGCTGCTTTGCTCTGGAATTTCTGGTTGCAGCCTTTAAGCAAAACACCATGAATCATTAAGCAAGAATATCATGTGGTCACTATTTGTGACCTCCTACTGCCTTCCCCATTGACTTTGCTTGTAGGAAGACAGCAAAGAAGGTTGCATATAGTGAACATATGACCGCAGGATGCTGCTATGATAAATGTCACTCATTCAGCCCTGTTGTAAGTTCGAACAGTCACTGACATGTGGTTGTTAAACAAGAACCATCTGTTACTGAATCACGTCAGAGGATTACCTTGTCTTACAGCTTAGAGGGGTGTGAAAATTCAGCCCAACTTTTATCCACTTTTGTCAGTATCAATAGGACTAACTCAGAACAAGTTCCCGCTGCAGGTAGAAAGTAGAGGATTTGGGGCACATGGGAAAAATATTTCAATTGCTACATGCACTAAGGAGCCTGACAGCTTTTGATCTCTCTTAGGGGTCTTTCTATTGGAGCTCAAGCCACTTACAATTTGATACAAAGCATCTTGAAAACATCTCCCTCCATTTACTAGGTTCATATTCTGGACTCATGTTTTTCATTATGGATTCTTTGGTAGCTAGGAAGCTTTCATGTAGGCAGAAATTGCATATTGATTTTCTCTCTCTTTGGTTTTAGATTGAAGACATGCAGAAAAAGCCATCAGAAGGAATGGCAGCAGTGAGGTATGGACTGGCTTTGAATATTGGGGAGGGGATTTTAGATATAATGCCTCCGTTTAACAGAAATGATTAGCTTCTCTCAGCCAGAGGTTCAGTGTCATCGGTGCATTTTATGAGAAACAAAATATAACTAGGTGGTAGTTTTGTTTGTCATGGCTATATTCATTGGCACAACATACAACAAGTTGGCGCAGTAAGCAAACAATATCCTTATGTTGTTTGTTCAAGTGCAGGCTAGACTGTCATCTGCTGGCAATAATTAATCTGATTTTTATGTTGAATAGAGGATTGGATTAAATGTCTTAGTTGAATGGCCCTTCTAAAATGGCCTTCTAAGGTTACATAGAAAAATGGTCAAAGAAGAATCTATAACTTACTATGCTGCAGATCTTAGCAGCATAGCCAGTATGGTGGGAGTGATTAAGCACTGCAGTATAATATTCCAAGGGCCACACATTTAGAGGGCAGGAAATACAAGGTTGTAATGATTGTCAGGAATGACTTGAAACAGCTCTGAGTAGAGGTAGCAATATGCGAGGAACTGTTCAGGGTAACAATCTGTCAAACATCTATGCAGTATGTCAATGCAATCATACCAGCTTCTATATCTGTATCCAGTACCTGTAAAGGGCTTAGATGTTGATTCAGTTGTTAAGTGGTATAAATACATGTATTGATTGGGATCTGATGGAAAATTCTAAGCCAACTGAGCTACAGCAAAAGTGTTCACCATCTAAAGAGTTCTGGGAGAAAGCAAATTGAGGAATATTGTCTCATCCAGACAATAATGCAGACGATCCCACCAACTTTCAAACTGAAAAGTAGTTCAGAACAGAACATTAGAAATGTTTCTCCAATATGCTTAGAGACATGAACTGCTTCTATACTACCTACATTTCTGGAATATATCTATGTCCATGTATTTATTTCTATCTCCACACACACATAACTATAAGGTACAAGGACCAGCTTTTGTTTTCAGAATAGTCTTTCTGTCAAAGTTTTGCTTTTCTTAAAAGCCTCCCTCTAAAATTCTGGAAGAATTTCAGGCCTTCCGGAGAAAATATTCAATAAACTACCATCACATCTTCGTTATAGATAAATTTTGGGTATAGAGTTATGGTATTCACAGGTTGAATTTGTTTATGTTTTGAAGGAAGCTATGAACCTGAGGGTTGCAGTTTTCATGCTTTCTCTCTCAGCCTCTTTTTTTTTCATTCACTAATATGAACAAACAGTAAGATTTTATTCAATCTGTTGCAGAACATTTGGGGCGGGGGCGGGATTTGAAAAACTGACACCCTTACAAATGATATCTAGTTTACTATACCAACCCCAGCCCTGGTTCTGCCACCTAACAGATAATGTGAGGATTTAGAAGGCCACTTTAAACACTCCTATCAAAATAATACACTTTACATGCTAGTCCTAAAGAAAGAGAAACAAGTTTGCCATATTGCTGGTAAAGTTTCTTTATTAATTCATTTGTCTCTGCCATCTGCCTTGCTTTTAAACCGATTAACCAGATCAACTTTAGTGCAGGCAACTTAGGTTTGGGAGGAATTAATGAAGGAAAGAAGATACCTTTGAGGTTTTAAATAATGGTAACAATTCAAATCAGTGATGTGAACATTTATCTTCAGTTGTTACAGTAGTATCCTCCCTAGGAGAATATCCTAGCAGCTTTTGGTGTTACCTCTTCAATGGAAGAGAAAAAGAAGACAATTCTCAGAGCGCAAGACAGCTCACAGATCTTTCCCATCAGACTTTATAAAGTTCTAGAGCAAGGGTATCCAACCTTCACAACTTTAAGATCATGCTAGCTAGGGAATTCTGGGAGTTGAAGTTCCCAAGTCTTAATGTTACCAAGGTTGGACACCCCTGATCTAGAGTCAGTTTTTCTCCAGGATCAGAACATTGTCAGCAGAGGTCCTTCCTTGACCTATGACAACAAAATGCTTCCCAGAAGCATTTCCTGGGCATACCAAAGATTTAGAGATTCTCTGTGTTAAGTTTGCATGAAGAGTCAGACGCGGAGTGCTTCAGTGAAGAGTTTATTAGTGACTACAGCTCATAACAGACCCGATTTGGCTGGGCTGTGGCTGCTACTTATAGCCAGCAGCCGCAGTTGCCAGCCAATCAGAGTGCAGGATTTTCCCACACTTTTTAAACCACTCATTTCTGACATTTTACAAGAACAATTCAAACTAAACCAATGACATTCAAACCTGCATACATAACACTCTGCATAATTCATTTGTGTTTAACATTATTGAGAAAACAATAACTGGGAGGAAATAACATACGATCAAACAGGGATTGGAGGAGGGGAAAGGGAAACAGAGGATAATTTTATCCTCTCCCTCTCTTCTTGTGAAAGACACTGAGCAGTTTTTTGGATTTTTTGGAAATCTGATCTTGAAATTTAGTTATCTATCTCAAAAGCCAAAACTGATCTAGGGAGCCATTGTCTGGATAAATAAATGCATAAACCTTGTGTAATCCATATTTTCTTTCCATTGTTAGTCTTTCCATTGTTAGTCCTGCCATCGTTATTCTAAAATCCAACTTCCACTTCTGGATTATCAGAGATTTCACTGTGCTACAAAATAAAACCATTTCTGAACTTTAGAAATGGCAATTCCAGTTAGCAGCCATTAAGCTGTTACATTTCTATGTTTGTTTGTTTATTTGTTTTAATTGCAAAAGAAAGAAATATACCTTTTGCAGAAGCAAAGCAACCATTTGCTATCATCACTGATTTGCTGATGCTTGTTCACTGATAAGAAAAAAAAAAGATAAGATCATTTTTCTTGTAGAAGGAAGGAGAAAGAGAAAGAAGGGGGGGAAGAATTCCATTTTACACAAGGTTCAACAACTAGGTTGAAGCCTTTGTACTTAACCCCACTTTGGAGATTTGGAATCCATAAGGGAAGGCGATGAGAAATTTCATTAAATTCTGCCAGCAAGTGACTCATCGCTCCATTATAGCGTACACTGACCAGGATCTGATTTATGAGGTCTCTTCTCTTTCCAGGTCTGCTCTCTCTCTCTCTCTCTCTCTCTCTCTCTCTCTCTCTCTCTCTCTCTCTCTCTCTCTCTCTCTCTCTATGATCCTTTAACTGGCAAAAGGAATAGAACCTATGAACTGGAGAGGAATCTGACATAAGCAGAATTTTCAGGCAGCCTCTCTCTGCTTAAAGATCATGGGAATTGGCTGAGCGTTGCACCGGAGTACTTTGATGGCCTGTCAGTGCAACAAAATCATTTAATTGCATCTCTGCCATGCCTTCTCCATGCTGTGCTGTCTCAATATGTTGGGTTTCACGTCTGATAATCCATTGGCCATACTGGATGGGGAATTACAGAATGTGAAGCCCAAATGCATATTATCCGGAGGACAATAATTTGGGGGAAAGTAAGTTACTTTATCAAGTGCGGGTATTACTGTAAAATATAAGTCAGAACTAATAGGAACCCTCGCCCTCCAAATAAACTAAACTTAGAGGGATCAGCTGCTTAGGGCTTAGGGTTATACATTCATTACAGGTAGTCCTCCAGTTACGACCACAAATTTCTGTTGTTAAGTGAGACATTTATTATGTGAATTTTGCTGCCTTTTATTACTTTTCTTGCCACTGTCTTTTAAGTGAATCACTGTAGTTGATAAGTTAGTAAATCGGTTGTTGAGTGAACCTGGTTTCCCCCCTTGACTTTGCTTGTGAGAAGGTCTCGAAGGGTGATCGCATGACCTTTGGACTCAGCAACAGTCATATATGTGAACCAGTTGCCAAGTGCCTGAATTTTGATCACAGGATCATGGAGATGCTGCAAAGGTCATATCTGTGAAAAACGGTTATCAGGCACATGTTCCAGTGCCATTGCAATTTTGAATGGTCAGTAAGCGAATTGTTGTGAGTTAAGGACTAGCTATATTTATTTTTGTTTAAATTATTATTAAGCTTCTAGCTTTCTGGATATAGGGAGTTATTTGGGTGGATTCTCGGACTTAATGAAGGACTTATATCAGAAAATTAAATACAATCTGGCATTGCCTGTTCTTTCTCTATTGCCCATGTACTGTTCAACATACCAGAGCCCATCCTTTTAGAGCAGGGGTCTTCAAACTTGACACCTTTAAGACTTGTGGACTTCAACTCCCAGAATTCCTCCTCCAGTCATGTTAGCTCAGGATTTCTGGAAGTTGAAGTCCACAACTCTTAAAGTTGCCGAGTTTGAAGACCCTTGTTATAGAGATTTGAGCTGGCATAGGATGAGTTGCTGAAGAAAAGAGATTCCTAGTCATGTCCAAATCCATATTTCAGATGATCTTCCCATCCTGAATAAGGAAAGTGCTTCCTGCCAAAAGTCCCACAGAGAACATCACCTTTTTTACGCATGCGTGTTCAAATAGCATGCACACAGACATTTTTTCTCTTGATTGGATACTTTGCTGGTATGCATGCTGTTTACGTTTTTGATATCAGCATATTATTTAGGAGCTCTCTTTTTTTCCTGACTTTTCTCAATGGCTAGTTTTTTTTTTTCAAATTTCTTCATACATATACTTTTTATTAAAACTTTTCTTTTTTTTTTTTGAAAAAAGTTTTATTATTTTAGACAGACATACACAGAAAAAACATATGATGTGCCGGTAGGTTAAAGCTCCTTGTACATCTTTTCCATTCTCATCTATTAATTATTTTTATATATTCTCACATACAAAATATTCCATATTTTTAGATTAATTTATCTTATAACACTTCATATTATCATCCCAGAACCATTCCTGGCAAACAAATGCATACAGACAAATATAAAAACAAAAACAAAAATTCTTTTTTTGAGAACAGTGTTTTACCGGACCCTCCCTTCTCCATGCGACTATAATTTCAATTATACACTCATTTATCATAGCAAATTCCACTATTTTCCATAGTTTCCCCCCTTTCTCTAGCTTCTATAGTCTTGCTTCAGTTATTTCATCATTCCATCATTTCATTAATTACATTTCTTTTTCCAATTTTCAATATCTTGCCAATCAATATTATTACACTTTTGTCTATCTTGTTTAGAAATTTATATTATCTTATAAAACATATTTTACCCTGTAATTACTACCCTAAAGGATAACACCTCTATCTCTTCTAACCAATTATTGTTTAACTTTTATATTTCACCTTTACCATTATTACCTCTGTTACCCTCTATTTTATATCATCTAACCATTATTAATCAGATTCTGCGTGGTACATTCCTACAGATATCCATTAAATTCTTTACAAGAGAAAGAGAAAAAGAAGATTATGCCTACATATAACAATAATAATTAAAGTAATTATTTCTTTTCAAGTTCAATTCAGCCATTGTTAATGTTTATCTCCTTCATTCATTTCGATATTTCCATTTTAGTACCATTTAACATCCATATCACTATATTTCATCATCAAAAAGAAAAACAGTATTAAAACGTTCCATACTTCTTATAATTTCCATACTTTCTCTTTAAATTGTTAGAGCTTTATTCTCTTTCCTTCTTTACCTCCTTTACTTATTAACAAAAAAGAAAAAAACTCTACTAACTTCTTTCTAACTTAACCATATTTATCTCATGTACCCTTGCAGAATCCTCTCAGTAACTTAAATTAACCATTGTGTAACTGTTGGATTAAATGTATAAGATTTTAAATTTTTATGTATTTTTCTTGCTGTTGCTCATCTTGATTTGATTTTTTACCATTATTAAAACTTTTCAACAAGGAGATAAAAGCTAACACAAACCAATAGTAAGGGAGAAAATAAAAATAAAAAGAAAGAAGTCAAAGAAAAAGCAAAAAGTGCAAGAATAGAAAAAAAAGTTGAGGAAAAATAGGAAAGAAAGCAACATAAAGGAGCAGCTTCTGATATTCTTCACAGCAAAGTACAGATATACTTTGACCTCTTTTTCCAAAGTTACATCATATTAGTCTTTTTTCTATAATCTATCCTGTCTAATCGTCAAAACCATATATCACAAGGTCAGTTGTTTTTTTCATTTTTACACAAAAAGCCCACAAGAGCTTCCAGACACCAATAAATGTAGATAATGTGTTTTCTCTAATCTAAGAAGTAAATTTATCCATTTCAGCAAAATCTGTCAACTTTGCCAATTCTGTCAAGAGGTTGAGTAGTTACAAGTTCTTAATGTATTGATTAATCTTTCATTCATGCCCTTCCCCCCCCGCCCCCAAAAAAGGAATCTTGGTGTTTTTTTTCATTGCAGTTGAGTCTTCTGACGTTGAGTGTAACTCTTAAAATCAGGAGAATGGAACTCCTTTCTAACAGAGGGAATGTTGATTTAATGATTAGGAAAAAATAATTACATAATGATTAGAGAAAAGTCATAAAGGAGAACCATGTTTAGTCTTCTCTGTCTCTCTCCATCTCTGTCTTTCTCTTTCTCTCCCTCCCTCCCCCTCCCTCCCCTTACCCCTCCCTCTCTCTACCCCTCTCCCTCTCTCCTCCCTCTCCTTCCTTCCCTCTCTCTATCTCCCTCTCCCTCCCCCCTCTCTTTCTTCACCCATAGTCACACCCCTTAATTAATGTTCTTCTGAATGTTTTTAGATGGAAGTACAAACAATTTTCACTTTCTTCCATGGAAAAGCATAATGATGCACTATTTTAAGGGTATATAACACCTATATAACGATATGGAAACACTTATCAGTTTGTGGGTTTTTGGTTAGCAATTTTAACTTCAAAACTGGAGATGTAGATGAAGCCTTCTTTAACTATATGCTATATGCATCTATTGGATGCTCTCTTTTTTGCTTTATTCCTTTTCTGTCATGATGAAATCAAGTTTTTTTACAGGTTCATTAATACTTTGGACTGGGATGTCAACATCACTCTTGGTGAGGAGTTCACCACTGTTAACAAAAGTTACGGCGTTTCAGATTACAGGACCCTGCCAAGGGGAAGGTGAGTGTGAGACATTCTGAGAGATAAGAAATAAATAGGAGAAATTATAGACATTGAAACCAATGAAAGGGAGAAGAGTTTTTTTTTAATTCATATTTATACCCTGCCCTTCTCCGGAGACTCAGGGTGGCTTACAATTTTTGGGATACAACCCAATGTGCTCAGCAATAGCTTTCATTCCATTGTATATGCCTGCTTATTACTAAGCGGCATTTTTACAAAGTCAGCTTATTGCCCCCAACAATCTTGGGTCCTCAATTTACCTACCCCGGGAGGATGGAAGGCTGAGTCAACCTTGAAGTTCATTAGTGGTTTACATCATAAACAGCAGCTCAGTCCAGGTTACAAAAAGCCTTGAAAGAAGAGATTCAAAATAGAATTCTAGAATTCTTTATTGGCCAAGTATGATTGGAAACACAAGGAATTTGTCTTGGTGCAAATGCTCTCAGTGTACATAAAGGAAAAAATAAATTCATCAAGAATCAAGAATCATAAGGTACAACACTTAATAATAGTCATAGGGTACAATAAGCAATCAAATCATACTAGGAAACAGTCAATATAAATCATAAGGATACAAGCGACAAAGTTACAGTCATACAGTCACAAGTGGAAGGGGATGGGTGATAAGGAGTGATGAGAAGATTAATAGTAATAGTAGTGCAGACTTTGTAAATAGTTGGACGGTGTTGCGGGAATTATTTGTTTAGCAGAGTGATGGCATTCGGGGAAAAACTGTCCTTGTGTCTAGTTGTTCTGATGTGCAGTGCTCTATAGCATCGTTTTGAGGGTAGGAATTGAAACAGTTTATGTCCAGAATGTGAAGGGTCTGTAAATATTTTCACAGCCCTCTTTGTGACTCGTGCAGTATACAGGTCCTCGATGGAAGGCAGGTTGGTAGTAATTGTTTTTTGTGCAATCCTAATTACTCTCTGAAGTCTGTGTCTGTCCTGTTGGGTTGCAGAACCAAATCAGACTGTTATAGAGGTGCAGATGACAGACTCAATAATTCCTCTGTAGAACTGGATCAGCAGTTCCTTGGGCAGTTTGAGGTTTCTGAGTTGGCGCAGAAAGAACATTCTTTGTTGTGCTTTTTTGATGACATTTTGGATGTTAGGTGTCCATTTTAGGTCATGTGATATTATAGAACCTAGAAATTTGAACATTTTCAAATGTGAAGAAATTTGAAGGAAATTTGAAAGTTCAGAGACTGTGCCTTAGTGAACTCTCTAAGTGCGCTAAGGGTTTGTATTTCACTTTTGTAGATTACTCTTACCCTTAATTCTTGCATTAAAACTCCTTATTTAAGCCTGTGTGTTTCTTGCTTCCTTATTCATGCTCTGCAAAATGGGACTTCAAATAATTTAACAACCGGTTCTCTGCCCTAATGATTTCTTCAAACAACCAGTTCACCAAATTGCTCAGAAAGTTAACAACCGGTTCTCCCGAACTGGTGAAAACCAGTTGAATCCCACCACTGACTTGATAGCGGGATTCTATGAAAATTCCTATGCATTTTTCCCCGACTCTAAGTCAAGTTCTATTTTCTGACTGGTATTGTATCTTGGATTTATTAACACACAACAGAAATGGAGACACTTTTATTTAAGAGCTGTTTCTTGGAAGCACAGTTCAAGCAAAGGCAAAGTTTGTGGGAATAATCATTCCTTTTCTGTAATGTGCTGTGAGAATAACCTTGGAGGACCAGAGGAAGATCCACAGTCTAGACATCAATCTGAGAAATGAAATCCAAAGGAAATGAATCCAAAGGCGGGATGGAGGTGAAGCTAGTATCTCCAAAGGAATATTCCTTAGTTGTCTGGAAAGAAAGGCACGGGAGAGAAGGGGTTATTTCAGACTTGCAAGATTCTGTTACTATAACCTTACAATAAAGGGGTTATTATTACTTATGGTGTTGGTTTCTTGTCTGAGAAAGAGCTGACAATTTCTGATATCCTTCTTTTCTCTATACTCCAAACATCAGGCTGCAAGGAAGGGACAGATAGTCCTTACTACAAGTTTATTTATTCTATTGACCTCACCCCATTCCTAAGGGGTCTGTAAGGGGCGTGCATAAGCGCACAATCATGCCTACCATCCCTGTCCTATTGTCCCCAATTATTAGTTCCTATTTCTTGTATTTAAACTTATGTTTATTCTTGTTGCTGTTGTATTGTAAGCTTTTGACAAATAAATAAATAAATAAATAAATAAATAAATAAATAAATAAATAAAAATAAACAAGTCTAATTGCTCGCAGAAAGATTTTAAATTCATCCAAGGCCTGCATGAAGCCAAAGGTTGCCTATTCGTGCTAGTGTGGGAAAAAATCAATTTTCAGATGAATGGAACAGTTAAGATAAAAACAATGTGGCCTTGCAAAGTCTAGTTGCAGTGATCCATTGTAATTTTTTATTAGAACATTCCCATTGCATCTCTATATGCAAATGGCTTTTTTCTAAGACCATTGTTCTTTGTACATAACAGGACAGGAAGTAACCTGAGATCTATTACGTTATTACTTATTCATGCATTATTTTTCCCTCCTTTCTATAAATACGAGTATATCTCTTTGTCTGCAAGAGTGTGTCACTTTCAAAAGGAGAACCCCTCTAATATGTAACGTCTAAGAAAAAACAGCAGTGAGCCTTGATTATTTGCTTAGGATCCTCCGTTTTGTCCACACTAGAAATATTATTTTGGTTCTGTCTGACCATATCTATTTATATTCAGACTCACTTTTATAACTTTTCATGAATGAATGGCTATAGACTCTAGGGAAAGAGAGTCCTGGGGAGAAGCTGTACATTTAATAGATGGTCTTGCTCCACCAAGGCAATAGTCTTCTTTTTACTTGTGTGTTGACCTTGATAAATGCTGGGTAAAGCTAAAATAGTAGTTGGGTAATAGAAGGTCTCAAATATCATTTCCCAAAAGTCCTCTTGGTTTTTATACATCTGGATTCCCTTTTCCTGCTTGGTATAATTAATTGCTTGATAGTTATTAGTGAAGGTAAATAGTTACTATCTATCTTCGAGGAGGATACTTTTACCTTGTATCCTCCACCATAATTCTGGCATGTGAGATAAATAGGGACCTATAGCCTATAATTTCCCTTAAGACATCCTGGTTCAAGTCCATCCTCAACCATAAAAGTTCACTGAGCAACTATATATATATGTGTATGTGTGTGTGTATGTATATGTATATACACATACACATATACATACATATACATACACACACATATGTGTGTGTGTGTGCTCAGTGAACTTCTGTGGTTGAAGATGGACTTGAACCTTAATCAGCAATGGATACATGGAATATTCATGAGTTCCATTGCACAAAAAGAATTCAGCTGGTTAGAAAGGATAGGAAGAGGGTCATAGGGCAAAGCACAGACTTTAATGTCCTTACAGGCCCTCATAATTTTAGCCCCATGCATATTCATTTAAAATAATTAAGTATTCAATAACACAAAATAATGTCTATAAGGTCACCACTGTCCAGGTGCACTGTATTAGATAAATGTTCTGTCCTCCAAATAAAACAGCAGCTTCATGTCTCTTATTTAGAATCCTTTTTTCCCCTCACATGATTTCCTTCAAATATGTCAACTGTTTTACATAATTCAGTCTTTCATTCACAAGTGGTAAAGAAAATTATGAAGGTTGGGGAGGGGGAGACTTTATGCTACAATTCACTGCTTCTATTTGCCCTACCAAAAGAAAAGGTTAGGTTGTACAGGAAAGGATATTGGATATTTGATTCTTTGCAGGGAGATACAGGGCTACATTTTCTAGCTGATTATGTTTGTCATTATAATCATTCTATATTTGAAAAGAGAAAACAAGAGACGTTGTTCTGGGAGAAACATTAGGAGAGATGCACAGATGTTTGTTAAACAAAGTATATCAGTGGAGGCTACAATTGCCCTTCAAAACTGTTGGCCAGTGTCATTTATCACTGTTGCTCTCCATTTAGATCTACTAACCAGAAAGCTCTCTAACTGAACCTAGGAACATTTCCCTGCAAAACAATGAACTACATTCTCTTCCTTTTTCTGAGAGAATATGTGTCTGATGTACCCACCCTGCTATTGAATATTCTGCTACATTGATAGGGGACCTGCTGCTCCGCCAAAGTTGAATTAAAATTTCCTTCAGTCCCAGACAATGGGCTGAAATAACTCTAGAAAATAGAGGATTTCATGTCACCATGATACCAGGAAACAAATAATTAGACAATAATGGCAATTTAGAGTATACCGTACAACAAATTTTGATCGAAAACCTGGTTCCTAAGAAATCTTGTACATACTTACTATAGATTGAAAACATCTCTCCAATTATTCATTGTTCCTGATCATTTAAAGATATTTTTAATGGCTCTACCTAGGAGAAGCTAACCAGGAACTACTGTTTTTGCTTTCTATATTAAGGTACAACAATGCAAAATTCGAAATGAGAGCAGAAGTATCTGCCCTGAAGCTTGGCCTTCTAGATTTTGGAGCTTCATACACCATTGTCCTAACACAAGTAAGTTTTCTTTTGAATATATATGCCTTTTTATTTCTATTCAGTCAGCTACTGAAATAAATCTATTTTGTTTTCTCCCAAAAAAACATAGGGATAAGATTAGGCTGCAAACAAACGAGACCTTCATATTACAAGCATTATTCAAAGATTTTTAGGCAAATGCAACAATTGATATACCAAAAGTTAGGAACTTCTAAGTCCCACAGAAATCAGAACGAAAGAGGCCATGTACATATAATTCTCCTGCTGTCATCAGTAAAAGTTTGGATGAAATTCTAAGCACATTTTCTTGAGAATGCATCAAATGCAAGTCGACTATGATCATCTGTCATAAATGAGCAAATGTATACATTCATTGGCTCCAGCCTTATTGTTTTAAATATTTCATTTTATGGCTCAACACTCTCAAGAAAAATCACAATGCTCACTCCACTATTATGTTCAGAATATTCTGAGAAAATTCAGATGACATTGCTTTGCTTTGTCTTTGTTTTTTGTTTTCAGCATTGGACTTCTGACAATTTCTGCCTCTTGTGCTGCGTCATTGTAAGATCAAATGGATGGGCCCCACAGCAAGCATTGGGAAGGCCTGGATGATAGCTTGACCAGGGCCTTTTCAAACTTGGCAGCAACCATGAAAAATATCAATTTATTTGCATTATGCCTAAACTTGCCCTCCATTAATAGAGAAGGTATTAGGTTTTATTGATTTGGTTGCTTTGTTGAATTGAATATGTGGATTAGTAAAGAGAATGGCATTCTGGGGTTATGATCCTTTGCCTAGCTGGGATCAAAGCCTACTGAGCATAGCACAAGAGGATTATTTTCTGGATAAATATGCACTAGATTGAGTTACAAAACTATCAGTTTATGGAAAAATAAACAGCTTGATGAACAGATGAATGGATGAACACATAGGTAGCTAGATACAATAGTCTCTTTCTTTTAATAGAAAACTCAATTCTGACTTCAAATAGATGAATATAAAAAAGAGGGTAAGATGAGCAAAAGGCTACCTGGCAAAAATTAAACTTCCTCCTAGAAATCTTGTGAGTCTGAAAAAGGTTGTCCTTTGTCCCTATTTTTTCTAAATATTTGATGCTTTATTATTTTTCATCTAAAGCCTTTTAAACTGCTTCCAACTTCTCAGATGAGAATTCAAGCCTGGCCCAATCTCATCTTCTAAGTTGAAAATCAGCCCCGTTGATTTATTTGAGCACTTATTCATTATTGATAGAATTTACTGTTGAGGTTTGGCAAACAGAGCCTTCCATTTCAATAAATGTTTGCCAAGACCACAGAAGATACCACCAAAACCACGTATAAGACTAAGCAATCTGACATTCTATACGAAGGCTATAGAGCCAGGATTGAAGCACAATGACTTTTTTAACAATTTAAATATATCAGGATTTATATGAGCCGCAATGGCGCAGTGGTTAGAATGCACTACTGCAGACTACTTTTGCTAACTGCTGGCCATGGTTAGAATGCAATATTGCAGGCTAACTCACTGCTCACTTCCAGCAGTTTGATTCTGATTCAGCCATCCATCCTTCTGAGGTCGGTAAAATGAGGACCCAGATTGTTGGGGGCAATATGCTGACATTGTAAACCACTTAGAGAAAGTGTTGTGGTTAGCTGGCACCAGTGAGGAGGAGGTTCCCAAGGAGCCTGTGACAAGTGCGTGTGAGCGCAGGATAATTTGTAGAAGAGAACAGCTGGAGCAGCACAGGCGACTCGGGAATAAGAATGCAATGTAATAGCCCCTCCCTTTAGGGAATATAAGCCTGGTTTCAAAGGGTTTTTGCTTTTGCAGAAAGCAAAAACGTTCAAAGAACCCAGCATTGTGTGTAGAGACTCCGGCTTATCTGAAGAATTCTGTCAAGGCTTTTCTGGTTGGACTAATTGGCTGCAAGCCATCTTTTATCTAAGTTTATTTGTAGATTAAAGCTGTGAAGGTTTGAGTTACTGAGTTTGTTTGAGATTTTCTTGCTGGTATCAGGGTTGGTCAGAACAGAAAGCTGAAAAGCACTATAAAGCGGTATATAAGTTTACTGCTATTTAGATATTCCAAGTAGGCTTGGAACCAAGCCCTGAAGCCTATTGTTGATAGTCTATTGTTGGATTCCTAAGTAAATCCACTGATTAATTTCCTATTGAAATTAATCAAAATTTTAAAAGAAAGTCTTGAAATGATGGATTCAAGAAAAGTCTTGACATGAGGTCGATCCTTACTTTGAAAAATGACCTTGGGGTTCAGTGGAATTTTGTATCTAACAAGAGCATCAAGGAAACATTATTGAATCAACTAAAGAAAACTAAGCCAAATGATGATCAATATAACCTTAGAGCATCAATTGAATGAAGACATATTTTTTGACTGGCTGTATTCTCCTGTCAATCAATTTCACTTCAGGTTTCTGAAAACTAGTATTATGCAAGAGGGAGAAATATTCCTATATACACTTTCTATACACAATGCCTTCTCCAATAAACTCAAATCACTCACTTTTATTTCCCCTAAGCTCTGAAGCTCTAAAAGCTTTGTCTTTCATGTAGAGAAATAGATCTCTCAAATTGCAAAAATTAGATATTTCATACAGAAATTGTTCCCTTGTTGGGCATTAGGTTTCTAATACTTTACAGAAGCTGCAGTGTGAACACATATTATACACATGTGACCTATAAAAGGTTGTTGGAGTCTAACTTATATCAATGATAAAGGATAATAGAACAACATCTGAGAAAAAACTTATCCCATGCTGGTGGATTCATTATTCATTCATATTTTAATTATTTGTGTTGGATATTGAAACAATCTTTACCTGCAAATAATCATATTCTGGATTGGGCAAAAAATTCAGAACTTTTAAGTAATTGCATCTTAATTTTTATAAAGTTATATGCAGTACACCCAGAGGAATGGGGTATCTAGATTATAAGACTGTGATTAACCAAGAGTTCATTAGCATATCTCAGGATGGTAAAACATTGCCAATGATGCCATCTGATTTGGCCCATTTTTAATTTTCTCTTGGTAATATTTCATTTCATTATATATATCTGTTCTTATTATTTATAAAAACACTGATTTTGTCCAAAGCTGCCTGCTGTAATTAATTGCACTCTGCTGTAGATCTGTTGTTCTTTATGAGGTGTGCACAAAGAAAGTGAATGATGCATAATGGTGTAGCAGTTTGGATAACCCGTAGAATGTAAATGATTAGGAGTGTTACTTTCAATGACCAATCTTTTTTTCAACTCCCAATTTCTTTGGAAAGGATTCCTGACATTTTCCCACAGCACAATGAGTAATGTAAATACTGTTTACCATGGTGAGATTCAGCCAGTTCGCACCAGTTCGGGAGAACCAGTTGTTAACTTTCTGAGTAGTGTGGTGAACTGGTTGTTGGCAGAAATCATTAAGGCAGAGAACCGGTTGTTAAATTATTTGAATCCCACCACTGCTGTTCACCCCTTTTAGATTTTAAGATAAACCTCATTCCCTCTCCCTATATGATGATTAAGAACATCTCATAAGCAGTGCCACACCTTGCTAATAAAAATGGAATTTGCTCATGCTTTATTTGACATTTGAAATAATGACTTTATTTCAATCCAAATAGTAAGTACATAATTCTTCAGTGGGCCCAAGAGAAGAGCCCTGCTATAATTTTAAGAATGAAAGTTTTTCCCCCACTGCATTCTAACTTCTGCATTAATGTGGACTGGCTGCTCCATCATCAACATGTCTTCTTTTACTCCCAACCAGGCTTCTACAGAGGCACCCCAAGCATGGAAGATAGAAGATATTCCAGCTAACAATGTCCATATTTCATGGCAGATTCCACAGTATCTGTTAATGTCAGCTGGGGAAGTGATGTTCTCCATTACAGGCCTTGCTTTCTCTTACTCCCAGGTACAGTTCTTAGGACTTCATACAAGGAAGACATCCCGAATCCAAAGTCCTTAGTAAATAAGAGGCCAAGATGAAAGAGTGCAAAAGGTTATCTGCCAAAAACCAAGTCCAAAGAGATTAAATGGCATGGTCAGTGCAGTTTGCACCAGTCCAGACCCCGTTTAATCTTGGGTGATCAATGAATAGGTATGCCTGAGATTATGGCTTAGGATAATGTTTCTCAACTTTAGCAACTTGAAGCTGTGGACTTCAACTCCCAGAATTCCCCAGCCACCTTTTATAATTGCCAAGATTAAGAAGCACTGATCTAGGAATCATAATGCTCATGTCTCTGTCCAATATTTTTTTCTGTTAACAAGATTGCCCTCCTCAGATGTTTGCTCTTTATTGAAGGTTGGGGCAGAGTATCCCTGGGTGAACCATCTGGTGACTCTGCCAGCATCTTATGGGATGGACGAAGCAGTCTCTGTTGATCAATCTAAGTACTGCTTTTTGATGATGTCTTCATCAAAGCAACTGGAGATGCTTAATTATAACTAGTATCGCATGTTACATGGTCTAAGAATACCTCCCACAAATTTAATACTAAAAATCATATTCGATTTCATACTTCTAAAAACAAAAGGGATTTGAAGTTAATTGTGTGTATGAAAAACATTTCATAAAACATAGTTGGGACCCTGAAGCTAGAAATTGGTCTTCTTCATTCAATACACTTAGCCATGTTAAATGTATTGTGGAAACATCAGCCGAACCCTATCTGCAATTTATTTTTAGTCTAAAACCATTGAATGGCTAGTTGGGGTTAAAATAATTCCCACCTTTTGAAACAGGTAATATGAACTACTTTCTAGAAAATTAACTCTTTTAGGTTTGAGATGAATTTTCAGAGATGTCCTGCAAAATTGGGACTTTTCTAGCTATCCTATCTTTGATTCTTTTTTATTTCTCATCCTCTGACACAACACCAGGATGCACAACACAAGGGACAAGGGTGAGACACTTTTTCCCAGTTCTGGGGTTACTGACCTTGTAGATTTACATTTTTCCTGTTAAAAGAACAAAACAAATGAATAAATTGAAAGACCAGATATTCTGACACAGTATACTGCTGGTACACAGAAGTAAGCAGGTAGTTGGACTTATCAAACCTGGCCAAGATGGGACTTACTCTGTGGAAGGCATGTGAGGCATACTGCTGGAATGGAAACTAAAACATATGAAGAATGGCTGCAGGATTTGGATTTGACTAATCTAAACAAAAGAAGAATTAGGGGTGACATGATAGCAGTATTCCAGTATTTGAGGGTCTGCCACAAAGAAGAGGGGGTCAAATTATTCTCCAAAGCACCAGAGAGCAGGACAAGAAACAATGGTTAGAAACCAATCAAAGAGAGAAGCAACCTGGAATTAAGAAATTTCCTAACAGGGAGGACAATTAACCAGTGGAACAGGTTGCCTCCAGAAATTGTGGGTGCTCCATCACTGGATGTTTTTAAGAAGAGTCTAGACAGTCACTTATCTGAAATGATATAGGTTCTCCTGCTTGAGCAGGGGACTGGACTAGAAGACCTCCAAGGTCCCTTCCAACCAAGGGTGGGATGCTACCAGTTTGGCCTGGTTCTATAGAACCGGTACATCCGAGGAGCAGCTGACACCAAACCAGTTCGCTGTGACAACCTTCTGGTCAGCCCACCTGCCCGCCCAGGCTCTAGGCTAAACTTTATCCTATGCTTTTACCTCCTCAGCTGTTTTGCGTGGCACTGCTGAGTGCTGCTCATCAGCTGGAGAAAGTAAATCTTGCTGGAGGCAATAGCGCGCTCTCCCCGAACCTGTTGTTATTTATTTATTTATTTAATTTATTGTTTGGACTTGTATGCTGCCCTATCTCCCGAAGGACTCAGGGCGGCTCACATCATAAAAACACACAATACAAAAATTTAAAATTATTTAAAAGTTATTAAACCCAAGCCAAACAATATCTAAAACCCACAGAACACACTAACATTTAAAACATCTAAAAACCACTACCCCCCTCAGTCCAGGCTGGCTTGTTTGAATAGCCACATCTTCAGGCCGCGGCGGAAGGAACGGAGGTCAGGGGCCAACCGTAGCTCCAGGGGCAACTGATTCCACAGGTTGGGAGCTCCCACAGAGAAGGCCCTACCCCTGGGGGTCGCCAGCCGACATTGTCTGGCTGACGGCACCTCAAGGAGGCCCTATCTGTGGGAGCGCACAGGGCGATGGGCACTTGATGCTGGCAAGAGACGTTCCCACAAGTACCCCGGCCCCAAGCCATGTAGGGCTTTATAGATAAGTACCAGCACCTTGAATCTCACCCAGAGGGCAAGCGGCAACCAATGCAGTTCACGCAGGAGGGGTGTAATATGGGAGTATTGGGATACTCCCATCAAAACCCGCGCGACCGCATTCTGCACCAGTTATGCCAGTAGGATCCTACCCCTGCTTCCAACTCATTCTATTCTGTTCTGCTCTGTTCTGTTCTATTCTATAGAATAGATTCAAGGTGCTGGTGCTAACCTATAAAGCCCTTCATGGCATTGGACTGGAGTATTTGCAGGAAACCCTGCTCCCGATAACAGCTTCCCAACGACCTGTACGTTCCCACCGGCAGGGCCTGCTCAGGGTGCCGTCAGCCAGGCAATGCCGGCTGGCGGCTCCCAGGGGTAGGGCCTTCTCTGTGGGGGCACCCACCCTTTGGAACCAGCTACCCCTGGAGCTCCAGGTGGCCCCTGACCTCCGATCCTTCCGCCGTGACCTAAAAACTTGGCTGTTCCAACTAGCCTACCTGGACTGAAGGAGGGGGGAGGGTTTTTTAGAGGAAGTTCTAAATTTTTAACCGATTTATGAGATTCTGGTTTGATTGATTTTTAATGTTTATATTGTGGTGTTTTTTAGTATTGTAAGCCGCCCTGAGTCCTTAGGGAGATAGGGCAGCATATAAATCTCATAATAAAAAATAAATATTCTATTCTATTCTATTCTATTCTATTCTATTCCAAATGCTCTGAGAAGGTGAGTTGCTTTACAATGCTCTCATCTTCCATATGGCATCCATTGTTCCATTTAAATGACTCAGGGTGGGCTTGATTATCTTGTTTGCCCACATTTACCCATCTATGTTCCTTCTTAATAAAGTATATTTTTCTTAGATGTTATAGTTTAACCCTTCCCTTTCTTCCAGCTGGACTTCTGCCAATATCCACTTTACCTTCTTTCCAGCCCTCTTAGTTATTTTCTACTCAGAGCTATCCTTTCTGTTTATCTTGCCCCTAAGCACAATACAGCCACTCCTCATTTAGTAACTACTTCAGTTAGTGATGTTTGTAGATACAAGGATAATAAATGGTAATAAACAGTTGTAAAAAAATTATTTTCTGACTAATTTTCTGCACCCAAATGTGCTTAAGCCACCATTTTTATGACTGACAAAAACTTATATGCTGGAGTAAAAGTAATATGTTTTACTTCAGCATGTAAGCATGCATTTATCTCATCTCATTCAGATAAAGGAAACTTTATCTGAATGAGATGAGGTGATCTTTGCAGCGTTTCTCTCAGTCACATGGATTGCTTACGCCATTTTGGTGAATGACAAACTTATTATTATTTATTTATTTATTTATTTATTTATTTATTTATTTAGACTTGTATGCCGCCCTTCTCCCTGAGGACTCAGGGCGGTGAACATATAAAAAAGAGATATATTTACAATAAAAAAATATTAAACAGGAAACAAGTATAAAATTGCTAAAAACATTAGAAAACAATTAAAATTACAATAAAAACAATACAATTAAAACAACCCACCCCAGGGTCAATCCAGGCCGGCCTGCTGAAACAGCCAAGTCTTCAGGTGTCTGTTATGTATGGAGGTTTGAATGTTATTGGTTTATTTTGAATTGTTCTTGTAAAATGTCAAATGGGATTGGTTTAAATAGTGCGGGAAAAAGCCTGCACTCTGATTGGCTGGCAACTACGGCTGCTGGCTATAAGAAGCAGCCGTAGCCCAGCCAAGCGGGGTCCATTCGAGCTGTAGTCACTTAATAAACTCTTCATTGAAGCTCTTCGCGTCCGACTCTTCATGCAAACTTAACAGTCTCAACGAAAGGAGCGGAGATCAGGGGCCAAACGAAGATCCACAGGGAGCTGATTCCATAGGGCGGGCACTCCCACAGAAAAGGCCCTGGCCCTGGGAACCGCCAGCCGACAATGCCTAACCGACGGTATTCCCAGGAGGCCCCTCCTGTGGGAGCGCACGGGGCGATCGGAGTGTGATGCTGGCAGGAGGCGTTCCCGCAAGTACCCTGGAAGGCAACCGGCAACCAATGCAAGTCGCGCAGGAGGGGTGTAACATGGGAGTATCGGGATACACCCATCACAGCCCGCGCGGCCGCATTCTGCACCAGCTGCAACCTCTGAGTAATCCGCAAGGGTAGCCCCATGTAGAGAGCATTGCAGTAGTCGATTCTGGAAGTGACGAGCGCATGAGTGACCGTTCGAAGGGCGTCTCGGTTCAGATCAGGGTGAAGCTGGTGAACCAGCCGAGTCTGGGCAAAAGCCCCCCTTAATGAGGGGTGGCTTTATATAGCAGTATTGATTGTGTGCAAACATGGTAATTTGCTGGTGTTCTGTTTTGATGTCAAATAAGGTATTTTTAAAAGAAGAAGAAGAAGAAGAAGAAGAAGAAGAAGAAGAAGAAGAAGAAGAAGAAGAAGAAGAAGGAGAAGAAGAAGAAGAAGAAGAAAAGGAGATACTCTTTCTGTGAATCATAAAAGATGAACACTTCGAATAAAAAAAATTGAGATCTGATTAAAAAATGGCAAACTATGTTCTGAAATATAAATAAGGTCAAATATATAGAAATTACAAGTCCAGTAGGAACAATAGCCTCTTGGAATAACCTTCTATGTTCCAGGAATCAGGAGAAACATTAGCAACTGTCACAATAGGTGACTTACAATTTATTACACAATTGGAAAAACTAATCTGTTTTATGCTAAGTAATCCCGAATAATCCTTTCAATTTTTAAAAAATAGTAATATGCAAGGCTTATAGCCACATGGCAGGAAAGATAATTGGGAGCAGGTTTTTGTTGGGCCATGTGCTCTTTCTCTCAACTGTTCCCTTAATCACAATGTTTCATTGTGCTGACATACTTGTGGATCAGTTCGTACAGATGTAGTGGCAAAGAGGCAGGGGCAGAGTAAATGCTTTAACTATCCCACAATTAATCCAGGTGTATCCAGCCTTTTTAAAAAGGATCAAAGTCAGGAGATGAGAGAAACAAACCAACTCTACCTGAGACTCCAGGAAGCTACTTGTTAAGTTTGCATGAAGAGTCAGACACGGAGTGCTTCAATGAAGAGTTTATTAGTGACTACAGCTCATAACAGACCCGATTTGGCTGGGCTGCGGCTGCTACTTATAGCCAGCAGCCGCAGTTGCCAGCCAATCAGAATGCAGGATTTTCCCACACTTTTTAAACCAATCATTTCTGACATTTTACAAGAACAGTTCAAACTAAACCAATGACATTCAAACCTGCATACATAACACCCCTCCCCACTAGGTTCACTCCATACTCAAACCCCAACCTATCTAATGTATTCTTTTAAATAGGTGGGGCTCTTACGTGTACATTGGGACCTTCGTGGTTCAGAAGTTTTAATGTTCTCACCCAGTGAGAGAGGAAATGTGTCTGTTGACATTTCCCTACTAGGGCTTCCAGTGAAAGAAGACCCTGTTTGATTGTTACAATCTGGTCTCTCCTCCCAACCCATCTCCAACCCAATGTCAGCACCCAAGTCAGGTAGTGATGTGCACTCTTCCACTTGTAAGGATGGATTTTGGCATTGTGACAGGTTTTGGGGTGGTTCCTGTCGTAATGGCTCGTTACACATGGGGTTGATTCTTGCTTGCTGATTATCCTCATGCTCCTCCCCTTCCCCTAGAAAAGGCATTAGGTATGGGAACTAGAGAGGAACAATTGCGATGTTCCTGAAGTAATCTGGATCTAAGTTGATCAATGTGCCTGCTCCAGAGGAGTCCATCCTCTGTTTGCACCCTGTAAGAACGAGGGCCTGTGATTTGAGTTATTTCAGCAGGAATCCATGAAGGTTCACCCATAAGGTTCTTAGCATAAACAGAATCACCCACACTGAATGTGTGAACTTTGCTAGTGGAATCTGGTGGTGCATTGGGTGCGTAAGTGGGATGAAGGCGGTCAAGGGGAGACCTAAGTTTCCTACCCATCAACAACTCTGCTGGGGATAAGTTAGTTGATGAGTTAGGAGTGATGTGCTGAACACTAAGAAGTTTTTCAACTTTCTCAGTGATGTCTCCAGGACCCAATTGCTGAAGCTTTTCCTTGGTAAAACGTACCATGCGTTCAGCCAGCCGTTAGCCGAAGGGTGCCCAGGGGCAGTCAGGGCATGTCTGATACCCTGTTGTGCTAGATAGGATTCAAAAAGGTTGGATGTAAATTGAGGGCCATTGTCAGAGACAAGAACATCAGGTAACCCATGGGTTACAAAAAGCTTTTAAGCTGCTTGATGACAGCATCAGTTGTGGTGGATGCCATAGGGATTACCTCTAGCCATTTGGAATATTTGCATCTACTGTAATAAGGAAGGTGTGCCCTCTGGTAGGGCCAGCAAAATCAATGTGAATCCTAGACCATGGGCCCCTAGGACATTCCCATTCCTGTGTGGGGGCGAGAGGTGGGGCAGGCCTGACTACCTGACAGTTGGGACAAGATGCAACCCAGTTTTCAACCATTTTGTCAATACCTGGCCACCATAAATAACTCCTGGCCAATCCCTTCATCCTTACAATACCTGGATGACCCTCATGCAACATTTCCAAAACCTCTTTTTGCAGTTTTTCAGGAATAACCACCCTGTTACCCCACAAAATACATCCTCTTCATACAGATAATTCAGTTTCCCTGGATTTAAAAGGTTTGGCAAGGTGAGGTAGATCTTGAAAAGGCCAACCTTTCTTAATCTAGCCTATAATAGGAGCCAATAAAGTGTCTTTGGCAGTCTCTCTGGCAATTTCAGCAGCGTGTACTGGAAGCTTGGCAACAGTTTCTAGGAAAAAGGTGTGCACCTCAAGTTCAACGTCCTCAGTGTGAAACGGAAGTGGGCAGCGACTCAAGGCATCAGCATGGCCAATATCTTTGCCAGGCTTGTGGATACGTTCGTATGAATAAGCAGCAAGAAATTCAGTCCACCTCAGCATTCTTGGTGACAGGATAGTGGGTGTAGGTTTGTCTCCTGCCACAATGCCTAACAAAGGTTTGTGATCTGTGACAATGGTAAATGTTCTCCCATATGGAATTTCTTGACAGCTGCAACAATTGCCAATGCTTCCTTGTCCAATTGGCTGTAATTCCTCTCTGCTTTGGTCAAAGTGCGAGAGTAAAATGCAATAGGGGCTTCCCTCCCGCTGGGAAACCTGTGGCTCAAAACGCCCCCCACTCCAAAAGGGGATGCATCACAAGTCAGTACAACAGGCAAATTCTCAGAGAACTGTATCAGTACAGCATCAGACGTGATTAGTCTTTTAATATTGTTAAATGCTGATTGTTCCTTCCTGCCCCAGACCCAAACAGATTTTTTGTCCAGTAGTCTGTGTAATGGTTCTGCAATGGTTGCCTTCTGAGGTAGGAACATGTGATAAAAGTTAATAAGTCCAAGGAAGGCTTGCAAATCTGTTTTGCATTTTGGTCTAGGGGCTTCTTTGATTGCTTGAACCTTGGCATCTGTAGGGTGGATGCCATGCTTGTCAATCATGTAGCCCAAGAACTCAACCTTGTCAGTTCTAAGAGTGCATTTTTCTTCCTTGACTTTTAACCCCACTTTCTTGAATCTGGTAAGGACTTCTCTGAGTCTCTCTTGTAATTGAGTGTCATTTTCAGCAGAGATTAACACATCATCAAAGTAAGGCACTACCCCTGGCAGTCCTTGGAGCATCCTTTCCATAAGGCTTTGGAAGATGCCTGGTGCCACGCTTACTCCAAACTGTAACCTTTTACATTTGAAGGCACCTCTATGAGTCACAATGGTTTGGGCCTCTGCAGTGGCATCATCAACTGTTAGTTGTTGATATGCCTGGGCCAGATCCAATTTGGCAAAGACTGTACCCCTGCCAAGTGAATGTAATAAATGATGCACCACTGGAACTGGATATGCTCTGTTGAAGCGCATGGTTCAATGTCCCCTTATAGTCTCCACAGATTCTTACTGACCCATCAGTCTTGACTGGTGTGACTATGGGTGTCTCCCATCTGGAGTGGTCAGTGGGCTCTAAAGCTCCTTGAGCTATTAGTTTATCTAATTGTGCATCATTTTTTCCTTTAAGGCAAATGGGACCCTTCTGGGCTTTAAACGAATTGGGGGCACCTTGGGATCTAGGTTGAAAGTGATAGGGGTCCCCATATACTTGCCCAATCCATTGCTGAAGACCTCTGGAAACTCAGACTTCAAGGCCTCCTCCCATTCAGTGTTGCTCACGTGATTGATGCCAGTCACCTCGATGCCTAATGGATTGAACCACTCAAGTCCCAGCAAGCTTGGGCGATCCTTGTCCACGATGGTCAGGGGCAAACATTTGGTGTGGCCTTTGAACTTCACGTTGAATTCTCTTGTTCCAACTACTGGAATCTTGTTCCCTTGGTAGTCTTTAAGAGTCAGTGCTTGCTTCTGGAAATGCTTCTTTTGAATGTTTGGGAGTAGTCTGTGAATAGTGTCCCATGACACCATACATAAATAGAAGCCTGAGTCCACTTCCATTTGGCAAGGCCTTCCTTCAATTAGTACCTTCACATGTACTTTTCTGCTTCTTAAGGGTGAAGAATGACCAATGGTGACTGTTTGATGAGTTTCATTTTTCCCATTTGCTTCTGTGTTTGCCCCATTTTCTCACTGAAGTTGTTAGGCTTGAATTCTTTGTCAAGAAACTTTCTTCTGTGGGGTGGAGTTCTGGATGATTTGCAGACTCTTGCTAGGTGACCTCTTTTTTCACAACGGAGGCAGATGGTATCAAGAAACTTGCATTCAGTGCGAGGGTGGCTTCCCCCACAACCTCTGCAGTAAAAATCTTGCCTCTTTCTTCCCAGGTCTTTCTTTTTCCTCTCCATTCTGAGTCTATAAATTCCTTCCTCCACCTCACTACAGTCTGACTCAGAATCTATTTGCTCGCAATGGTTGTTGTGGACTTTTCCACATCAGGATGGCTTGAGGCTTTGTTAATTTTCTTCATGGCTGCTGCTGAGGACTTGGTGGCTTCTGCTGAGGAGGCCTCTTCTATGGCTTCCTTCAATGTGATCTTAGGTTTTAATAATAATTTGCTCTGAAGCACCTTGTCTTTGAGGCCTAGAACAAATCGATCGCGCGTGGCCTCTTCCAAGTTGTTAAACTCACATGCACCCCCAATGTCTCTTAAACTTGCACGAAGTCATTAACATTTTCGCTTTCCCCTTGATCCCGGCGGTAAAACTTGTGTCTCTTAATGAGGCATGATACTTGTGGGGCGTAATGGGCTCTTAAAAGCTTTTCTAAATCAGGCCATTCCATTACCTTCACATCTGCAGCTCCCGCCAATGCCTTCGCCATCTTGAAAACTGCCAGACCGCAGTGCATGAGAAAGACTGCCCTCTTCCACTTCTCGGAAATGTCGGCGAGATCGTTTCCCTCCAAATACATTTGGAAACGATCTGCGTACGAGTCCCAGTCTCCTGCCGTCGGATCGAACGGGGCTGGGGGGGTGTTCAGCGCAGCCATCTCTCTCAGCTTGTTTTCCGCGTCATCTTCTCTTCAGGAAGGATCCCATCTTTGTCGCCAGTGTTAAGTTTGCATGAAGAGTCAGACGCGGAGTGCTTCAGTGAAAAGTTTATTAGTGACTACAGCTCATAACAGACCCAATTTGGCTGGGCTGTGGCTGCTACTTATAGCCAGCAGCCGCAGTTGCCAGCCAATCAGAGTGCAGGATTTTCCCACACTTTTTTTTTTTAATAGAAAAGTTTATTTACAGTTTAAAAAAAGACACAACAACATACAAACATACAGTCACATGCAAACATAAATACATCACACATTTTCGTTTCTTTTTTAGTTGCAGATCAGAAATGCTTTTTCCATGTAATATTACAGTCATATATAATCATAAATATTTCTTCTAGTAATATTTGCTTGGTTTGACCTCTTTTTAGAGTTTTCTCTTATCTCATTTTTCAAATTCTTACATCACCTATTTTCTACTATCTCCTGCTTTCTATAAATTCTAATATTTCAAATAGCACTCTATTTTCCAACATTCCCATTCCTTCGTTTTATGTTCCATCCAGTTATACCACGTTTCCCATATCTTATAATAATCTGAATCTTCTTTTCCATTTAGTTTGAGAGTTAATCTCTCCATTTCAACACATTCATACATTTTGTTTATTACTGCTTGTATAGACGGAATTGAAGGTTCTTTCCATTTTTGCTAAAACAATTCGAGCGCTGTTAGGAGGTGTGCAATCAGGTATTTGTCTTTTGGAGGAAACTTTTTCTTTATCATTCCAAGTAGGAACAGTTCTGGTTTCCACTCCAGCTCACAGTTCATCACATCCTCGATCCAATTTTTGATTCCTGTCCAATATTTTTTAATTTTGGGGCATGTCCACCACACATGGTAGTAGGTTCCTGTTTTGTCCTGACACTTCCAACAATTTGGATTTGCCTGGGGAATATTTTTGCTAGTCTAGGAGCCAAGTGCCACCTGTACATCATTTTGTATTGATTTTCTTTGTACGCCACTGACTTTGTATATTTTAAATTTTCTTCCCAAAACTCTTCCCAATCATTTAGATCCAATTTGTATCCTATATTTTGCTCCCAGGCTACCATTGATCCTTTTACTAGTTGTCCTGCTCTTTCCTGTTCTAATAGTAATTTATATAATTTGGATATTAACTTTTCCTCTGGTCCCCAGAGTAGTTTATCCAGATTTGTATTCTTTGTTTCTATCCCATATTCCTTTATATCTTTGTTATATCTTGTTTTAATTTGTAAGTAAACCCAACTATCTATTGATATGCCTTGTGTTTCCAAGTCCTGTTTTGTTTTTAATTTTCCATCTGTGTCCAATATCTGATAGTATTTAAGTTTTTATTCAAATCCATTGTGTTTGGATTGAAGGTTGCCTCCATTGTTGAGAACCACCTTGGTATTTTTGTATAATTTTTCTTTCTTATCTCAGCCCAATTTTTAATCAATGAAATACGTATTATATGTTTCGTAGTATGTTTTTGTCTTTTGTCCGTCGGGTTCCATAAGAGTGCATGCCATCCTATTTGTAAGTCATGCCCCTCTAGTGTTAGTATTCTCCTATTTTCTAGCCTTACCCATTCTTTTGTCCATAACAAAATCGCGGCTTTGTAGTAAATTTCCCAATCTGGCAGTCCCAATCCTCCTCTACTTTTATCGTCTTGGAGATATTTTCTCTTTATCCTTGCCCTTTTTCCCATCCAGATAAACTTCATTGTCATTTTATTCAACTCCATAAAAACTTCTTATTTGTTAATATTGGGATTGTCTGAAATAGGAACAAGACTTTGGGAAGTATGTTCATTTTGATTGTTGCAATCCTCCCTAAGAGGGATATTTGCAATTTGCTCCAGATTTCCAGATCCTTTTGATTTGTTCTAAAATTTTTATATAATTATCTTCCCACAACATTATTGTTTTTGCCCTTATCCAAATTCCTAGATATCTTATTTTGTTTACTATTTGTAACCCCATAATTTCTTCAAGCCTCTTTTGTTTAGAATTTATTATATTTTTGACTAGTAATTTGGTTTTTCCCCTATTTACCTTTAAACCTGCTAGTTCCCCAAATTCATTTATTTCTTTCATTAAAATCGGGCCTGTCTCTAAAGGTTCTTCTATTATAAATACCATGTCGCTCTAATGCTTTTTGTATTCTTGATTTCTAATTTTCACTCCTTTTATATTTTCATTTCCCTAATTCTAATTAATAGTGTTTCTAATACTGTAATGAATAATAGTGGTGATAGGGGCAGCCTTGTCTGACCCCTTCTCTATTTTGAACATTTTGGTGGTCTCGCCATTTACTAATATGTTTGCCTTTTGGGTGTCATATATTGCATTTATCATTCCTTCAAAATTATGTCCAAACTTCATTTTATTAAATTGCTGTTTCATGAAATCCCAGTTCAAATTATCGAATGCCTTCTGTGCATCTAAAAAGATTAGGGCCATTTGATTGCTCGGGTGACTTTCGTAGTATTCTAATATATTTATTATTGTTCTTATATTATGTCTAATTTGTCTTCTCGGCAAAAATCCATTTTGATCTGTACTAATTTTTCCACTAATAATTCCTTTTAATCTTTGTGCCATAATTGTCATAAAAATTTTATAGTCAGTATTTAAAAGCGATATTGGTCTATAATTTTTAATTTGATTACTATTTGTCTCTTCTTTAGGTATAAGTGTTATGTATGCCTCCTTCCAAGTGTTGGGGATTTTGGCTTTACCCAGTGCTTTGTTACAAGCTTCTAAAAATGTATTATTTAATATGTCCCCTATCTTTTTATAGAATTCACTTGGGTATCCATCTGGACCTGGTGTTTTATTATTTTTTTGCTTCTGAATTACTTTCTTTAATTCATCTATTGTTATCTCTTTGTTTAGCAGTTCTCTTTCTTCATCAGTAAGTTTCTGTATATTTCCTTCCTCTAAGTATTGTTTTATTTTAGACACTTCTACATTTTCTTGTTTATATAATTCCGAGAGGAGAGGAGAGAAAGGAGGGGAAGGAGGGGGACAGAGAATTAATGGTTTGTGAAGAAGGAAGGAGAGAAGAGACAGGAGTGAAGACTAGAAGTCAAACAGCAGGTAAAACGTAATAAAGTTAGAAAAGAAGCGACCAAATGGGAAGGGGAATAAAATTAATATCAATGAACATCAATGGACTAAATAGTCCAAATAAAAGGAAAAAATATTCGGTAGATTGGAAAGACAAAATGGGACATAATATGTCTTCAAGAAGTCCATATAAAAGAACAGGACAAAAATATTTAGAGAATAGAAAACTTGGAAAAGCATTTATGGCTTTAGCAGCGGAAAGAAAAAGAGGAGTAGTACTATATATAAAAGAGGATTTTAATGCAAAATTGATATACAATGATACAGATGGAAGAATATTAATGGTGGAAATAGAGATACATAATAAGAAAACTTTAGCTGTTGGAATCTATGCCAAATAAAAACCAAAAGAATTTTATAAAAACTTATATGAGAAATTGATAGAAATTGGCAATCCAGGATTTGTCTGATGGGGACTACAATGCAATAACTGACAATAGGCAAGATTATGAATCGGAATGTAAACAATACCAAAACGAAATACTTTACCAAAAATATTTTTGAAATGGTAGAGGAATTAGGATTGGAAGATATATGGAGAAAAAGGAATCCACAAACCACACAGTATACTTTCCACTCCAGTCCACACAAATCCTGGTCTAGAATAGACATGATTTGGATAAATAGTGAATTAAATAAAGAAATCTTTGACACAAAAATTTTAACAAATATATGGGCTGATCATAACCCAATGTCTTTAATTTGGAAAGAAGGAGGAAGGAAAGGACGAAGATGGTCATTAAACTCTCAGATCTTGAAAGAAGAAAAATATTTGCAAAAATTAGAGAGGAATTAACAAACTTCTATAATTTTAATAAAAAAGAGGATACATCCCTACAAAACATGTGGGATACAATAAAAGCTTATATTAGGGGAATATCAATCGCATATTTGTCAAACAGAAATAAGGAAAGATGGAAGAAACAAGATGAATTAATAAAAGAAATTGGAAAGTTAGAGAACAAACAAAAGAGAAAGCTAGACAGTGAGCAAATTAAAGATGCACTAATACAAAAAAAACATGAACTTAATATACTTGAGCAAGAGGAACTTCTTAGAAAGCTACAATACACAAAACAAAATTACTTTGAATATGCAAACAAACCGGGGAGATGGCTAGCATATAAATTGAGAAAAGAGGAACAGAAAAGAACGATACAATACTTAGAGAACGAAAATGGGGATCTTGAGGTTGATTTGGAAAAAAAGAAAGAAATTGCAAGAAATTACTTTGATTTTCCCACACTTTTTAAACCAATCATTTCTGACATTTTACAAGAACAGTTCAAACTAAACCAATGACATTCAAACCTGCATACATAACACTACTGCTAGTCTGAATAGTGCTGGGTAGCTAGGCCAAAAGATGGACCTTTCTTGATGTACTTGATCATTGGAAACATGTACACTTTGCAATTTTCTGGCAAGCAGAAATCACCTTATTTACATAACAATTTAGCAATCTGGATGCCAGCAATAAATAAAATAAAGTAGCCATAAAACATTAAAACAACTTATCTTAGACATCTAGTTTTACACTGGAACAATGAAAAAGCAAGATGAAGGACAAATTGATTCAGAGGCTATGTGAGATTTCCCCAATTCTAGGATTTTTTTTTTCAATTTCACATATTTCCGAAAACTTTTGTTGCAGAACCGATGAGATTATAAAGAGAATCCTCACTGGACATAGGTAGGGGAATACTGCTAATGTGAACATTGTCAGGGGAGAAAAACAATGTGCTGAGTCCCAGAATTCTCTTCTCAGGTTGCCATATTCTGATAATGGTTTGAAATGAATTCACCCACATATCTTCATCCCTCAATAACTGTAGCATCAAACAGTGATATTCAAGGATATATAAGTGAGCCATCATTCTCCTGATTAGTAGGAACAGATCACTTAACAATGTTCTAGAGTGGTAATTGTTCCCCTACTGAATCCATTGGCATATATGACTGCAGAAATTATTGAATCTCTTTGACAAAGGAGGTGGGCTAGTCCCAGGGTAGTACTGAATGGGAATATTGAACACCAATTTTCCAAAAAAATTTAAGAATGTTTTATGCCTTCTACTTTTCAGGCTCCTGTTAGTATGAAATCTGTGCTGCAAGCTGGCTGGTTGTTAACTGTGGCCTTCGGAAATATTATTGTGCTGATTGTTGCCCAGTCTGCACCTCTGGTACAGGTATGACTAGCATATATTACCCAGTTCTTCTCTTGCAGCAAGAAAATATGAGTAGGCCAGGAGGTTGATCGCTTAGTGAGTTTCACAACTGAACAAAGACGTTAACCCATTTCCCTCGGACCCACAGTTAGATTGGTATACTTCGTTGTTTCTTCATGTTCTTTTCAACAATGCATTTCATCAGTATTCAGACTCTTCCTACCTTTCTTACAAACTGGTACATGTTTATACTTACTAGCTTGATTATTCCAAGAGAGATAGCCAACATATCAACTGGAAGTTCCTTATCTTTGTGACTGTGTTGCAAGAAATGAAAAAGATTCCCTGCCCAAACACCTCTTCCTTTACTCAATGTTAAAATACAGGAGCAAACACTTCGACTATTTTATCATGATTCTCATAAAACACCCTGAATTGCAAATTAGCCAACCATATTTTAGATCAGGCCTGTCAAACTTGCAGCCCATGGGCCAGATGTGTCATGCACTGACCATGCCCACGCCTAGTTTAGCAAAGGGGGAAAAAGTCCTGATACGTCACATGATGCTGCCGTAGTGATGCAAGTTTGACACCCCTGTTTTAGATGAACATGTTACATAAAACCAACTCATGGAATTAACTGTTTAATATGTTGTGTAAATCCAAGCTAAATGGATTTAGCTTGAATCAACTGGATCAACTGAATGAGCCATAGCTAAATTAATCACAGATTAATGTGTTGTGCCTTTCATAGGGCCCTATCCATATTTGTCACAGGACTACTATACTATAAAACTGGGCCATTGAGTTGGTGAGGACAGAGTTAGCTTTGATATAGTGTGTGCACATAGCCACATATCTAACAAATCAGTATTCTCTAGAACATAAGCAGGTAATAGATAGAATTCTTAGAAGAATAACCAAATTAAAATTGCCAGGCAGAAAGATTGATTGTCTACACTAAAAAGCATGATCAAGACACTTGACTTCCAAAGATAGGTCATAAATGTAGAAGTAACTTTGTAAGTAACTTATACTGAGAGGAAGAAAGGTATCGCAATAGTGGCTGATTAACCTACACAGATGAGACAGAAAGATCATTGAACAAATGAGCAATTAACTAATTAAGCAGCAAAGCATATGTTACAATTGAATGCTGTTGATTCCACTTCTAGCTGTATCCACTCTCACAAAAAAAAACACCTTAGGGCCAGGGTTGACTATCCACCTACCCATCTCTTTCAGTTAGTACCAGTAATAATGGATGTTTATTGGTAAAAAATAACACTTCATATAAATCAAGGGTGAACTCAAGGCCAGGGGCTGGATCCGGCCCACGGGATGCTTAGATCTATCCCAGAGGACTGCCCTGGAAACAGCAAAGGCCTGCAGTGCCTCTGCCTGCAAAAATGGAGCTCTGTAGGGCCGCATGCAGCCCTCACAAGCTCCATTTTCATTGGCAGAGGGTTGCAGGAGGCTGTCGCAGTCAAAAACAGAGCTTTTCACTAGCAGAGCACTCAGGCCACCACAGGCAACCCCACCCTGGCCACACCCACCTTGACCTTCCGAGGTCAAATACAATTCCTGATATAGCCCTCAATGAAATCGAGTTTGACACTCCTAATATAGTGCCTATATTGACCAAATATAAATGAAACTAAAAACAAGATAACAAATTGTTCTAGACTGCTTTTTTTTTTAAGTGAAGTTTTTAAAAATTTATATGTATTTTGAATACAGCGTATTGTTTGGCGTACCATTTTACAAAAGAAAAAAAGAAATAGTAACATATATACTGATAGCAATAGTAAAAGTACAACAAAATGATTCTAACCATATTTATAACTATATTAGCTTATTTGTAATCCTACTGATTACATTAGCATACTTATAGTTATAAACAACATTCATGTTTTACTTGAACATAACAATACTCTTTCTTCATCTAATTTCTACCTCTTATCTCTAACCATTGATAAAACCTATCCCACATTAAGTAATACTCTATCTCCTTTATCTTTTATTTTCACTAAATTGTTCTAGACTTCCAAGAGCCAATTTAGATGTGTGTCAAGGCCACCAAATTTCTCCTAAATTGCACAATCAGATTCTTAAACAATCATTTTCCAGCCTGTGAAAGCTCTTTTGCAGAACACTCCATGCACACTAGATTTTTGCCAATTTCTGGATATACTGCTACCCTTCAAAGAGACAGCTCGCAGCACGAAATTCTGTTTTCTGATGAGAACTGCTAAACTCGTTTGTATTTCTATTTATGCTACCATAACTGGATGCAAAAATCAAGAAAACCACTAAAAAGCAGAAATGCTAATGCTAAAATATATCTTTGCTGCTATCTAGGGATCAACTGAATATTTGTTGCCTAAATATAACAGCCCTAAATTATCCCCAAAATATCCTTGATGTGATCTTTGACATAGTTTCATGTGATTTCATGTGAAAGAAACTATTATTGCCCACCTGAAACTGTTTCTCCTATTTAATAGCATATCCTAACCATTTGGGAGTTACAAAAGAGGGGTTTCTCTTTTTTTTAATTTGTAAAGCAGGAATAAACAGTGTTGCTCTTAATATTCTAATCTTTTCATGTTTCATTTCAAAGTAGTGTTTTCCAATCTCTGCCAGCACAAGCAATATTTTACGATCCATTTGCTATGCTTCATTTGTTTTTCATTCGTTCATTCATTTGCAATGCCTTGACAGTTTGTTTCTCTGGTCACTGGTCAATGCCCTCTTCAGCCATTTTGTTGCTGGACCAGAGAAATGGTGAATAATTCTTTAATCAGTCTACTGGTGAATTGGTGAAACAGTCCCTTCCTTCCTTCCTTCCTTCCTTCCTTCCTTCCTTCCTTCCTTCCTTCCTTCCTTCCTTCCTTCCTTCCTTTCCTTCCTTCCTGTTTCTTTAACCCATCCACTAATAAAATGGTGGGCCTTTCTCTTTCTTTTTACATGACCTATCTAAATGACCTAAAAGGAGGGAAGTGCAGGAAGTATACAAGGCTGCAAGAAAGAAAAGTGGGAGAAGGAAATGTGTATATGTGGGCGAGCTCTTGTTTGCATGTACAGTAAATAAGACCCCTTTCAGTTTTTAACAAGTGTGATCAGAGGGGACCAGATTAGTCCTAAAAAGATGGTTGATGGCCACTTGAGGTTCTCTGAGAATATAGATCATCCATCTTGGGTCAATTATTGCCTAAAGAGGAGCAAATTAATTTATCTTGGTGTTTCTCCTGGGAAATTCCTTAGGTCAAGTTGGAAAATGAGGGTTTCTAGTACAGCCATTGGAGATGTGGTACTTAGAGGGTAGTCTTTCAAAATATAGGCTAGCATACTGACACATATGTTTGTATGTGTGCATCAGTGGTGGGATTCAAAAAATTTTACTACCAGTTTTGTGGACATGGGTGGGCATGGCAGGGGAAGGATACTGCAAAGTCTCCATTTTCACCCCACTCCAGGGGAAGGGTACTGTAAAATCTCCCTCCCCACTCCTGGGGGAAAGTTACTGCAAAATCCCATTCCCTCCCCACCCTACTAACCTGCTTTCCAGCTCCGTTCTCCTGTGCAGGGCAACAAAAGAAGACCCAGACGATGAGCTGGGACTTGGGAGTCAGAGAATAGATGGGGGCAGGGCCAGTTAGAGGTGGTATTTGCCATTTTCTGAACTACTCAAAATTTCCGCTACCAATTCTCCAGAACTGGTCAGAACCTGCTGAATACCACCTCTGGTGTGTATCCTCTGCTTTTAGCACCAATCTACAAATGTTGAAATGTTCTTTTAGCCAGATGTTTCCATGCTGCTTTGCTCCAAGTTAATGAATTATCTCAGAACTCTAGCATCACCAGAGTTAAATAAACCTATCCCCCCCCCTTCTGCAAAGTGTTTACTAAAACTAAACCAGTTAATAAGAACTCGTTTTACAGTATAAGGAAAAGGGATTGAGCTCAATAGATTATCCTGCCAAGACATTTCATGACATTAAATGTTCTTCATGAAAGGATATTCCCAGTAATCAAATCTGGAAAAAAAAAAGTTTGAGGAGTTATACATTTGAATTGCAATACAACATTCTTTTGATCCCAAAAATAATCTGCACTATTTATTTATTTAGTTGGTTTATTTATTTACACCCTACCTTTGTTATTTTTACAAATAGCTAAAGGAGGCAAACATATCCAACGCTCCTTCATCTTCTTATTTTCCTCACAACAACAACAACCCTGTGAGATGAGTTGAGATGAGAGAGAGTGAAAACCCACAATGGGGTTAGAATGCTGAAGTTAAACAGGCTTGGCTGTGTAAAGTGTTTGAAGTTAAAGGACTCTGATCAGCAACCCCAGAAAAATTACTTTTGACTGTTTTACAGTGGAAACATTTTAACATTACAATACCATTTACTTAACAACATACTACAGGTATTGTTCTATACGTACAGAATTTCATTAATCACTCCAGAGGTACATGTACATCTCCCCACAACCCAGATGCTGATTAAATCTCCCAGATAATTGGTAGGCAGGCTTTCCCCTTCTATACAATTTACAAGTTCAGGCAAATGTGTCAGAGTGAAATATGTTTGCATTGTATTATCAGAATAAGAGTAGGACATAAGTGTTGTACGCAAATAAATAATGGAAGTAATGCTTTGTTTAATCTTTTCTTTCTCCAGTGGGCCGAATTTATCCTTTTTGCCATGCTCCTTTTTATCGTCTTTGTTATTTTCTCCATCATGGGATATTTCTACATTAGCACAGACCCAGAAGAACTTGCTGATAAAGGAAATGAACATGAAGCATCAAGCAATAAAAACATGATTGGCCTTGTTACCAGGAAAACAAAGCTATAAAGGGGCTGCAAATACTGGAGTTAAGTCTGAGAGGCTTTAAAAAAAAAAGGTAGTGACTTGACAGATTTCTTTCTGATGCTATGATCTCATCGGATATCTTCAGAGGGAATGAGCAAACTAAGTTATTGTTTCCCTGTATGTCAGCTGAATAAATGCATCCAAATTCCTGGAATGGTGCCTTCTTAAAAGGTAATTATAAAGTAGTTTTAGCTATTCTGCCCTCATCAGGCTCTAGGAGTAATTTTTATAAGTTTTGTATGTAAAGCACAATTGTGTTTGGCTCTCTGTCTATCATCTCTCTATCTCTATCCCTCTATCCCCCTCCTCTCTCTCATCTATCTATCATCTACCTACTCTCCCTCCCTCCCTCTCTCTCTCTCTCTCACACACACACCTATCTCTATCCCACAAAGGATTCTTTAAATTAAATAAAATTTATTTACAATTAAATGTGTATAATACTATGTTGTAAATCACTATAAATCCATTGTATCTTTGCAAATTTTAATCCATTTTAAAATGCTTTCATTACTCACTTGAAATAATGCTTTGATTTTGTATTTTTTTATTGTAATCTAAACGTGTAAATCCTTAAAGTATGATAGATTTCCTATACAGAAATTATACGAAATAGCATGCTAACTTCATGTGGGATAATTGATGTTCATCTATGTCACTTCATATCAAACTTGCTGTCACAAAGATTGTTGGATGAGATTCAGTCAATCACTGAGACAGAGTACCTCTGTATCAGAAAGGGCAGGAATTAAACAGAACAAAAATAGAATAAAATCAGGTGATTGGAGAGATCACCTAACACAGTTCTATGATAGCAGAACCAATGTGAAAGTTAAATACCAATAATATAGATGACTTTCATATAAGAATGCTGGCCATTCAACATTTCTTTTTGTCAGCTTCCCTATTTTTCATTCTTCCATTTTGATGGAATCCTTTTTGCAGTTCTTAGCATCCTTTGCCAATTACAAATCATTTTAAGCTTTAACTTTTCTAACATCCTTTCTAGGCTACTAATTTTTTTTAAATTTTTATTCATATTTATATCCCTCCCTTCTCCAGAGACTCAGGGCGGCTTACAATTTTTGGGATACAACCCAATGCACTCAGCAATAGCCTTCCTTCCATTGTATATGTTAAGTTTGCATGAAGAGTCAGACGCAGAGTGCTTCAGTGAAAAGTTTGTTAGTGACTACAGCTCATAACAGACCTGATTTGGCTGGGCTGTGGCTGCTACTTATAGCCAGCAGCCGCAGTTGCCAGCCAATCAGAGTGCAGGGTTTTCCCGCACTTTTTAAACCAATCATTTCTGACATTTTACAAGAACAGTTCAAAACTAAACCAATGACATTCAAACCTGCATACATAACACCCCTCCCCACTAGGTTCAGTCCATACTCAAACCCCAACCTATCTAATGTATTCTTTTAAATAGGTGGGGCTCTTACGTGTATGTTGAGACCTTCGTGGTTCAGAAGTTTTAATGTTCTCACCCAGTGAGAGAGGAAATGTGTCTGTTGACATTTCCCTACTGGGGCTTCCAGTGAAAGAAGACCCTGTTTGATTGTTACAATCTGGTCTCTCCTCCCAACCCATCTCCAACCCAATGTCAGCACCCAAGTCAGGTAGTGATGTGCACTCTTCCACTTGTAAGGATGGATTTTGGCATTGTGACAGGTTTTGGGATGGTTCCTGTCATAATGGCTCGTTACACATGGGGTTGATTCAGACTTCAAAGCCTCCTCCCATTCAGTGTTGCTCACGTGATTGATGCCAGTCACCTCGATGCCTAGTGGATTGAACCACTCAAGTCCCAGCAAGCTTGGGCGATCCTTGTCCATGATGGTCAGGGGCAAACGTTTGGTGTGGCCTTTGAACTTCACATTGAATTCTCTTGTTCCAACTATTGGAATCTTGTTCCCTTGGTAGTCTTTAAGAGTCAGTGCTTGCTTCTGGAAATGCTTCTTTTGAATGTTTGGGAGTAGTCTGTGAATCACTATTCCCATGACACCATAGATAAATAGGAGCCTGAATCCACTTCCATTTGGCAAGGCCTTCCTTCAATTAGTACCTTCACATGTACTTTTCTGCTTCTTAAGGGTGAAGAATGACCAATGGTGACTGTTTGATGAGTTTCATTCTTCCCATTTGCTTCTGTGTTGCGCCCCATTTTCTCACTGAAGTTGTTGGGCTTGAATTCTTTGTCAGGAAACTTTCTTCTGTGGGGTGGAGTTCTGGATGATTTGCAGACTCTTGCTAGATTACCTCTTTTTTCACAACGGAGGCAGATGGTATCAAGAAACTTGCATTCAGTGTGAGGGTGGCTTCCCCCACAACCTCTGCAGTAAAAATCTTGCCTCTTTCTTCCCAGGTCTTTCTTTTTCCTCTCCATTCTGAGTCTATAAATTCCTTCCTCCACCTCACTACAGTCAGACTCAGAATCTATTTGCTCGCAATGAGTTGTTGTGGACTTTTGCACATCAGGATGGCTTGTGGCCTTGTTAATTTTCTTCATGGCTGCTGCTGAGGACTTGGTAGCTTCTGCTGAAGAGGCCTCTTCTATTGGTTCCTTCAGCGTGATCTTAGGTCTTAGTAATAATTTGCTCTGAAGCACCTTGTCTTTAAGGCCCAGAACAAATCGATCGCGCATGGCCTCTTCTAAATTGTTAAATTCACATGCACCCCCAATGTCTCTTAAACTTGCCACGAAGTCGTTTACGTTTTCGCTTTCCCCTTGATCCTGACGGTAAAACTCGTGTCTCTTAATGAGGCACGATACTTGTGGGGCGTAATGGGCTCTTAAAAGCTTTTCTAAATCAGGCCATTCCATTACCTTCACGTCTGCAGCTCCCACCAATGCCTTCGCCATCTTGAAAACTGCTGGACCACAGTGCATGAGAAAGACCGCCCTCTTCCACTTCTCGGAAATGTTGGCGAGATCGTTTCCCTCCAAATACATTTGGAAACGATCTGCGTACGAGTCCCAGTCTTCTGCCGTCAGATCGAATGGGGCTGGGGGGGTGTTCAGCGCAGCCATCTCTCTCAGCTTGTTTTCCGCGTTGTCTTCTCTTCAGGAAGGATCCCATCCTCGTCGCCAGTGTTAAGTTTGCATGAAGAGTCAGACATGGAGTGCTTCAGTGAAAAGTTTATTAGTGACTACAGCTCATAACAGACCCGATTTGGCTGGGCTGCGGTTGCTACTTATAGCCAGCAGCCGCAGTTGCCAGCCAACCAGAGTGCAGGATTTTCCCGCACTTTTTAAACCAATCATTTCTGACATTTTACAAGAACAGTTCAAACTAAACCAATGACATTCAAACCTGCGTACATAACAGTATATGCCTGCTTATTACTAAGCGGCATTTTTACAAAGTCACCTTATTGCCCCCAACAATCTTGGGTCCTCAGTTTACCTACCCCCAACAGAATGGAAGGCTGAGTCAACCTTGAGCCTGGTGGGATTCGAGCCTGCAATAATTACAGGCAGCTGGAATGTACCATTCCCTGGGGGTCTATCACTTATTCCATTTTCATGATGCCTTTAATCCCCTTTCTTGCTCTCTTGATTGAATGAGGGCTACCTATATGTTTATTACATACTGGGTGAATAGACTGTCTGTCTATTATTGTTTTGCATTGTTTCCCAGGGTTCTTTCTTATTCTCAGATTCAGAAAATTTCTCCCTGTCCCCAGTCTCTGCCTTCTTCTTCCTCCTCAGTAACCACAGAGGTCCCTTCCCATCCCAAAATAAGGAGTCAGGCAATTGAAATCGGGTCCCCATTCCTCATAGCCAGGAGAGGAAAGATTGTAGAAAATGGGCTCCCTTCTACTCTTATGTCACGGGAGTGCAATAAGATTCTAGGTATTATAGGGATTAAGGCAGGCATCCCTCCTCTCAGCAATCTCTAGTATCAAAGTTATAGAGCGGGGTGTCAAACTCCTTCTGTGTCTGGCATCAAAACAAGTTCCCTTCAAATTGGAAGAGTCTTTGGAGAACAGTGGACACAGACCAGTGAGATACTGGGAAGATATTCATTGAGGATGGAAGTTTTAAATGAAAAACTACCAGGCTAATATCAGCAGCTACATGGTGGGAACCAGTGGTGGGATTCATTTTTTTTTACTACCGGTTCTGTGGGCATGGCTTGGTGGGCGTGGCAGGGGAAGGATAGTGTAAAATCTCCAGTCTGAGGTGGTATTTGCCAGTTCTCTGAACTACTCAAAATTTCCGCTACCGGTTCTCCAGAACTGGTCAGAACCTGCTGAATACCACCTCTGGTGACAACCTTGAAAATCAATTAACAGTGGCTTGAAGGTGCTCACATACGCTGTACTGGAAAGCATATGCTAAAACAATGCAGTAGTATGAAAATGAGCCATATTCACCAAAAGATGCATAACAACCAAAATAACAGTCAACCCTTTAAAATTTGGGAAGCCTATACCAAAATCTAAAGACACGGTATCCAGTGACACTGTAAGAAAAGGAAAGAACCGTAGTAACTAGGCAGTAACAATGCTGGGTATTGCTGGCTTCACTTGTCAGCCAGTGTGAAAAAATAAAATACAGGTAGTCCTCGACTTATGACCGCAATTGAGCCCAACATTTCTGTTGCTAAGTGAAATGGTTGTTAAGTGAATTTTGCCCCATTTTACAACCACTCTTGCCACAGTTGTTAAGTGAATCACTGCAGTTGTTAAGTTAGTAATACGGTTGTCAATTCAATCTGGCTTCCGCAGTGATTTTGCTTGTCAGAAGGTCGTAAAAGATGATCACATGACTCTGGGACACTGCAACCATCATACATACATACAAGTCAGTTATCAAGCATCTGAATTTTGATCATGTGACCATGGGGATGCTGCAACTGTTGTGTGAAAAATGGTCATAAGTCACTTTTCGGTGCTGTTGTAACTTTGAATGGCTTAACAACTGCTGTAAGTTGAAGGCCACCTGTATCTGATTTTACATTTTTTTTAAATTACATTTATATGCCGCCCTTCTCCAAAGACTCAGGGCGGCTTACAATTTTTGGGATACAACCCAGTGTGCTCAGCAATAGCCTTCATTCCATTGTATATGCCTGCTTATTACTAAGCGGCATTTTTATAAAGTCAGCTTATTGCCCCCAACAATCTTGGGTCCTCAATTTACCTACCCCAAGAGGATGGAAGGCTGAGTCAACCTTGAGCCTGGTGGGATTCGAGCCTACAGTAATTGTAGGCAGCTGGAACTTAAATGCAGGCATTTAACAGCCTGAGCTACCAAGGCCCTTTTATTTGCCATCAACACTCTTGAAAAGAAGATGCATGCATATTTAAGCCTTGATTTTACCAGCAAGTATTAAGACAGGCTGTCCTTGATGCCTTTGGTTTCTCTCACTCTTTGTTGGCTTACAAATGGATGGTCCATTTCTTCTGGTTCTACATTGTTCTTCAAATGTCTCTCCAGACTCACAGGCTCAAAAAAACGCCCTCAAATTTCTCATAATTTTAACCCCATGTTCTCTGTCAACTTCATTACTTTGGCTTTCTAAGGAAGTGTAGATACTACTGCCATAACATATATTTTTTCTCTGTTGTTTTGCTTGTGTTCCTTTTCAACACAAAAATGTGCATCCTTCAGTTGTAATAGGTTGGAAGATACTAAGCCTCAGTTGTATCTATATCTATTTGTCATATTTTCTTCCTATATCAAGTTCAAATTCATTGTGTTTATTTCCCATTTTCTGCACATTAGTATACAGACAGTAAAGGTGAGGAACTTTATTAGCCAATTTTCTTCCTGGTTTTTTTTAGTGAGTAATTTAATAGGCCTCATTAAAGCAACACTCTTTCTACAGTTCACAAGTCATTATTTGAGATCCTTGCTTCAGGGTTTTCAGCTCCAACTCCCTCAGGATTAATATTGAAGCCTTCATATTAAAGCTCACCATCTTTCGACGGAATACATTTTAACCAGATCTATAAATTATTGTTCAATCTGGTCATGTTATGAGTTGGGGCATAAGAGTTCCAAAGATTTTCAATTCTTCAGGCTGAGAAAACAGCAGATTAAGAGTATAAATGGATTCTTTAATTAATAATATATCTTTTTTCTGTACAAAACCTACAAATATAGCTTTTAGTGGTGCTTCAGTATAATTGTCAAAGTTTTCTATGTGTACAATGGCAATCCTGTAATTATCAGTTCAACTATAATATGTATCATTGATGAGTAAAGGGCTTTTTTTTCTTTTTTTTACATCTTTGTGGTTCAAAAATGCATGCTTTGGTCTACATCAGGTATGACTGATTGTTTAATGAGAAATCTCATGAAAATGAGATAGAGAACAAGATAAAAGAGGACTTGTGGAAAATCGCCCAATGCGGACTATATTCTCTGCATTGGTTCATTTGGAACAGTTTGACCCCAAAGTAGTTTATTCAAGTCAGTGAACATACCTAACACTCCTTCCTCCTCCTATTTTTCTCATGACAACAACCTGTGAGCTGAGAGAGAATGACTGGCCCAAGGTCACGCAACTGGCTTTCATGCTTAACCGTAACCAGAATTCACAGTCCCCTGGCTTTTAAGCTGATGTCTTAACCAGTAAACTAAACAGGCATTCTATTTTTAAAAAACTTGTCCCTCAAGTTTTTAGTGCCAGCCTTCTTCATTATCAAGTCTGATGAACCATACTGTCTCTGAGATATGACTTCTCTACAGGAATTTAAAGAAGCTTGTGTAAAAATTATTGGAAATATATTTTGAATATTTTAAATGATATGAAGAAATTGAGAAGTATCTTCATTTATGTTTGATTGTGAAAAGACTCTCAGATTAAGCAAATCATAAAATGGCAACTGAAGCATGATGGAGGATTAAAATATTATTTTGATGTCTTTTGACCATGTCAGTTGATTTTTTTCATTAGGATTTTAAAGAATGTTCTGAGATTACAGACCGAGTTAGCACCAAACTTGCTGTTCATTAGGTCAATCTTACATAGTTTTAACATTAGTAATATTTACAATTTCAAAATCATAGTTTAAAAAAAATGGAAATAATTCTTGGTTCCTGGGCATTAATGTCTATGAAGGCAGATGTGGGTGGAATGATAAAATGTGCATCACAACACCACAATACTAGTATAATAATACAGAGTTTCCATTTGATATTACAACATGCATTTTATCATTTGGCATCATTAGACACCTTAGCCTTTCTCTTCCTCTCCCATTCCCTGCTATACTCTTGTGACATAAGTTCTCCACAATTGATCATGAAAACAACAGTAGGTAGCACAATGAGCCAATTTGGGAGAATAGTTTAAGGCAGGGGTCACTAATTTTTTGGACCTCAGGGACCATTAAATTCATAATTTTAAATCCTGGAGACCACTAATATGATCTACCTAATGACTGGCTAGGGGGAAGTAGCAAGGTGGTCATGTGACTGGGTGGGCATGGCTAATTTAATGTCACTCACATCAAGGGGCACCTTGCCAGCCTCTACTCGCCCCTCCCCTCCCAGCCACTTCTCGCCTGCCCACCCAGGTTCCTTAGGGCCCCAACAGGAAGCAGTTGTTGGAGCTAAGCAGCCACCATAAGAAAGAGTTGGCAAAACAGCTGGCTCAGTTCAAATTGGATCTGACCAAGAAGGAGGCTCAGCAGAAGCACCTCACTGAGGGCCAAGAGCAAGGCTTTCCAAGCAGAGGAAGACCTGTGGGAGTGCAAGGCCAGGTTCCAATGCCTGAAGGCTCAGTGGGTACAGATGGTCAGCCAGTTCCAGGCCATGATGCAGTCCCATTGGAACAAGGCCCTCTGGCTCTTCACCACCAGTGGCACTTCCCTCCAGCCTTTGCTCAAAGCCCCACACCAGGAGGCTGAAGCAGATGCCAAGTTGGAATATCTGCACCCCTCTGACCTGCACAAAAAGACCCCAAAGGGGGAGACTGTCTGCAGCAACACAAAAGTTCATTGCCCATATCTGGTCCAGGGGCCGTAGTTCGAGGATCCCTGATTTAGTGCTATATAAAAAATGCAAATAATTTTTCTGCAGACCACCAAAATTTTCTCATGGACCACCAGTGGTCCACGGACCACTAATTGGTGACCACTGGTTTAAGACACCTGGCTGGAGAACAGGAGCCTTGGTAACACAGTGGTGAAAATGCAGTATTGCAGGCAAAACTCTGTGCACAGCCTGGAGATTGATCCTGACCGGCTCAAGGTTGACTCAGCCTTCCATCCTTTCAGGGTTGATAAAATAAGAATCTAGATTGTTGGAGGCAATATGCTAACGCTGCAAACCACTTAGAGAGGGCTGTAAACCATTGTGAAGTGGAATATAAGCCTAAGTGCTAGTGCTATTTCCAGTCCTGCTTGGGTGACCTTGGGGCATTCTCATTCTCTCTCCCTCTCCCTCCCTCCCTCCCTCCCTCTCTTATAATTGCAACATTATTAGGCTGCCTAGGTGGGTTTGCACAACATTTTTTTACAAGTTACAAATGTCAATGGCAATGTCCAGTTAATCATCCATTTTACTGAAAGTTTTGAGAAAATTAAGGAATCATCCAACAAAATTTTGCTATGAATATAAACTGATCATACGCTAACAGCATATAAACTGAGGCAACAGAAGGAATGATTCAGTTCCCATCAGCTGCCAAGTTTATTATCATAGAATGCTGGAAAATTAAAATGCAACTTTTGTTGAATTAATGTGTAGGATGTTTATTTTTTTTCCCTGGCTGAACAATTAACAGAACAATAAAGCCAAGGCTTGACTTAGGGTCATACATGAATCCAGCCATTCAGTCAAGTCCTTAATCAAATGTCTATTGGTACTGAGACACTTTAAGAAAAGTTCTGCTCACAAGTGCAAACTTTTGATTTGAACTGTGAGTGCTAAGATAGGAAATAATAAGCTGTTTTTCCCTGGGCATGCGAAACAGGATGATCTTGTAGCACAGTGTTTCTCAACCTGGACCACTTTAAGACTTCTGGACTTCAACTCCCAGAATAGTTGGCTGAGGAATTCTGGGAGTTGAAGTCCACAAGTCTTAAAGTGGCCCAGATTAAAAAACAGTGCTGTAGTTGATAGAAGCATTTCTGCCATAGGGATGATTGCAAAGAAAAGACACAACAATCCTGATTACTGATAACTATAATACGCTAACTATCTTGTGTTTTGAGTGAGAGTAAGTCATGAGGGCAAAAGCCTGAAAGAGGACATTGAAATATATGGTTCCTTCCTTGGATTCTGTTTCATTTACTATCCTGAGCACGGCCAGTATAAGTTAGTCCAAAAAGACAGAATTGTTGTCTTTTTCAATTTTTAATGCACATGATATCCATTAAATACCAGGCACATTCTCCAAGGAATAGATTTGTTTCTCCTACATTCTGCTTTATGATAAATACAAATTAGCTCTGTCACAGCTGAATTGCAGGCATCTGCTGATTTCTGAGCTGCTTTGAAATTGAACCACAAATAGACAATTAGGTCTCTTACTCTTCCAAACTTCTCTGCCTAAAGAAACAGATGAATTCCAGCATGGGTAAGCACTAGCAGTCATGATTTTAAATTACTGTAATTTTAAAATTTTTATAAGCCTTCAATTTGGATACTTGGCACTGAAACATATATGGCATCAAGTGGATAAAAATGATTGGGAAGTTTTATTTAGCAACGAAATTGCCAAGGATTTAACAACTTTATCCACAGACAGCAATGTTTCTGGAACAATGAGATATTATTTAAAATCACAGACTGTATTTTCTAAACACATTTTCTTTACCTATGCATACAAAACACACACATAATAATCAAAGCCAAAAATATAACAAAGAATACGGTTAGCACAGATTGTCGTTTGTTCAGAGCTTTAATTAAAGGAATCTTGTTCCAAGATCATAAAAAAATAATTTCATGTGTGGCAGGAGTCTTTATTTTCAGTTCACATTGCCAGATACCCTTTGCCTTAATGTTTGTATGTGGTCATAGAAGAGGAATTAGTAACAGGCCTTTAAAAATAAGAACCAAAAATCGGATTCTGACCAATCAGATTCAACACATTACCAAATACTTCCAGTTTAAAAGTCAAGGTTTCTACAAAGTGTCTGAGGCATCAAACTATAATAGATAGGATTTTAAAAAATTGCAAAACCACACATTGATAGGATTCACATATCATGCTAAGTCATCATGAATTTCTTTGGTTTGAATTTCGCATACTATGTCAATCCAGTCATGGTGATTTTTAAGCTATGGCATGTAAGTTTAGCTTTCTCCCTAGATTCTTTCAATTATAAATTATACTGCTTCTTCTATGTAGGATAAAGGATTAGAAGATGGGAGAGATGTAGATGGGAGGCATGAGAAATGTCCTTAGAATCAGCTTAGTGGTGATTTTGGAAGTTGTAACCAACACTTATGATGGAGACCAGGTTTGGGAAGCCTGAAATAACAGATTTGCCCCTGCTTCCTACAATGTGACTATCCATCTCATTTGATTGTCACCCCCTTTCTTTCCACCAAAAATCTCACTGAGATCATGCTCAAAATGAGGACCCTTCTGGTTTGGAATGAGACTACTATCACACAACTTAATAGATCATGCAGAACACATCTATTTATTGCAGCTCTGAGGTAGAAAGTTAACTTCAGTGGGACTGTCCTCTTCAGCCTTTGTTCTGAGAAATCCTCAAGCCAACTGCTCTGAAGAAGTATTTTCATTTCAGGCTTCATTCTAAGAGGCCAGCAGAGATATGCCAGAATCCAATACTTTCCTTGGAGAAGTATTCAATAGCATCCTTTATGGACAAAGTGGTAGCAGAGCACCTTGTGTCTCCCTCGCACATTTCATCTACAACTATCTAACTTTCAATGCCTGACTTTGAGGACCTTCTCAATCAGGAAAAGGGGTGGTAGAAAGGAGTGTTTCAGAGAGCAGGTCCTCTTCAGCTTCCCTGTCTTTCCCTAATAGGTTGCAGTTCATGTCAGTTACAATATCCACTCATGTAAGAAAAGGTCTTTTCGCATTTAAAAAGTGGAAGTCCAAGTCCTTGGACTCCACTTTTTAAAAGCCAAAAGACTTTTTCTTACATGACTGAATATAGTACAGATTTACTGCAATCATCAATAACAGAGGTGACAGCATTTGCTAGGTCAAGATGGACAGCACCACTTTTATTTTATGAAGTGTATCACTTCTTTACATACATGGAAAATGAGGAACCTTTCCTTGATGATGTCCTTTAAAGGTACAAAATTAGCTTTGTTGCAAAAAACACATATCTGTAATCCTGGCTGTAGTTCTTGTTGGTTATGTATAAACGAAATGGCTCAACTTTTAGAAGCAAAACCCAAAACTGAAAAATATTAAGAACTTTTTGACTATTGGAGGATCAAACTGACACTCCTCCCCCCGCCACCCCTGGTAAATGTGTGCCAAATATTGGTAAATTCACTATAGCATAATAATTAAGAGAAAATATGAGTGTGCTTTATTTAGCATATTAAAAAAATGTGCAGCACAGACGAATGCATACCATCCATGGAATTCCAGAACATGCTTTGACAAAAAGACATTCCAAAATAGAAGCCACAAGGAAGCAGTTTCCACTTACAATCCAGATCCAAGTCACGTATCCAGATCCAAGTACAATCCAGATCCAGGTACTAGACTGTTGTTGTTACCTCTGGCCCCAAATCACACCATAAATTTATATCAGCATCATCATGATGTCCGCTGGGCAGGCAGGAGTAGACAAGATCAGCATGTCTTCCTGTTCTGTAGATTTATATCTGCCTCCATTTTTTTTCTTTTGATGTAAGTACTTCAGTGGTGGAGCACATTTTCTGCATGTAGAAAGTCCTGGGTTGAGTCATTGTGCTTTCCAGGAAGGAAAAAAAAGTCTCAGACAATAGCATTTTTCTTGAGATCATGAGAAGCCCCTAATGATAAGTACACCATTCTAGTTGGACAAGCAATAGGACGTGCTATAAGATAACTTCCCATAATCAAGTGCACTGTATTTCTATTTCCTGGATACTAGTACATTTTTCTCTAATTCACAGGACCCTCACTGGAAAATTTCAAGTCATGTCATGCAATTAAAGTTCTCCTTGCCTCCCTTGTGATAGATATGAAGGAAAGCCAGAGCATTTCTTGACCTCAAATTGACTCTTGGATCTTTTTAAATTGTCTGGTACTGAAATATTCAACAGCTGTGATTTCCCCACCCCTAACCCAGTTCTGCACTGGCAGGATAAATTTGCACTCTCTGTGTATTATTATGGCAAGTCAAGGTACTGGTTTTAATTTCACCTGGGAGTTGATTGTTTCCGGTTTCCAAAGATTTGGTGTTTATTCCCTCTGATTCATTCCCCTTTGCCATATAGAGTAGCAGATTTCTCTCCATCTTAAGATGAATTTGGAAACTTTGCAGAACAAAGCACATCATGCATAGAGTGCCTAGAGACCTCTAGAAGACCAACAGGGCTGAGTATGACAGCCAGTCTCTCCTCCTCTTTCTATGGAATATGAGCACTGTATTCAATACACACACACACACAGAGGCACACAGGCTCATTACCTGTAGATCTATAAACTCCCCCTGGCTACTTTCATATCAAAATAATTTCTCTGGAAAAAATAGTATTTGTCAGAGATATGGATAGAGAAATAATTTATTTCCAGATGATATCTATTCAATGTATGTTTTTTTAATACATTTGCTCCATCTACTTTTGAATCCTTTTGTGATTTTTAAGAGTACATATTATTATCTTACTCTCCCAATGGCCCAAATAGGCATACAAAAATATAATAATGTGTAATGTGAAGTATATTTCTGAGCCAAGAGCCAACTACAAAACCTGAATAAACACAGAAGCTGAAGGACAACTGCATTAAAGTCTAATAGTCCAAAAAGTTAAAATAATTTAATACAGATAAAAATGCAAACTGCAGGAAAATTTCAAGCTGCCTTTGAGCACATTTGTATTATGTTCTAATATTATGTGTAATCTCTCAACTTTTCCAAATTGTTCTTTTTTACTATATGATTATTATAGCCAGCACCAATCTTTCTAATGTGGTGCTGTTAAATGTACTATGTTGTCAGTTCCCTACACATTGGGTAGATCCTTATACTACCCAGATTATTTAAAGTCATGCTCTGGCTGGTTGATTATTCATGCAGAACGTAAGTTTGCATTCAAGATTTGTCTCGCTTAAGTGGTAGCATTTGCCCAAATTTAACTCATAATTTCTCTCTCGTCTCCCGTTCTGTTTTCTTCTTGCACTGCCTCCTAGATAAAGCTGTCAACGGCTGTCATGTCCATCTTTTCCACCATGGTTTCCTATTATGGCTCCCCTGAGTTCTGTCAAGCTATGTTCATGGTGCTTTAAGCAGAATAAGCTGAGTAAATCTGTACAGCCACACTTCCTTGTGTGGACACCCTTTAAATCAAACAGACAGATTAAATTAGGCTCCCCTGATAGATTGATTCGATGAGCCAATTTGGACAAAGGTGGAGGTATTTAGACTATTCCAAAGAGATCAGGATATTTATTTAGAATTAGGGTCATGGAAATCTTTCAAGATGCAACTCACATGTATCTTCTGCTTTTTTATGATTTTTTTTACTCTCCCCCCTCACTTGAAGAGTTTCCCTTCAGCATGTTAGAATTAAACTAAATGTTCATTACATGCATGATTACACTTTACATTTACGTTAATAATGGTGAATACCATCCAGGGAGAGACGACTAGCCATTTCTTCTATGACAGACTTGATTACCTTCAGGCAGGAGTTAATAATAGCATAATGGGAATGGACATCTTGACTGTGCTTGGGATTCCTTAGGACACGAAGGATGCCTGGAAGCAGACGGGATCAGGACACAGTGGCATTTCCCTATCTGGGACCATCCAATTAAGGGGTTAAACCTGGTCACTTGCCCTGTGTAATTTGTTTATGATGACAATATTCCATTAGCATAGGATTAAGCAGCAGTGGAGGTGTCATGGGCCATGCAAAGACTACGACAAGGCCAGGGGTAGGATGCAAATTTTTAAACTACCAGTTCTGTGGCCGTGGCTTGGTGGGTGTGGCTAGGTGACATGGTCAGGTGGTCATGTCACTGGGTGGGTGTGGGTTTTTTTCCACAGTGCCTCAGGAAAGCCTCCTGGGAGCAATAACCGGGCAGAGGGTGCTGTGCAGCCCCCCCTGCACCCCATTTTTTCTCCCAGGAGGCTTCCCTGAGGCTCAATAGGCAAAATAAAAAAAATTGCTTCCTGGGCCCCTCAGGGAAGCCTCCTGAGCAAAGCAATACAACAGCGAGGGAGGAATCAGCTGTGCCGTGCAATTTAGATTAGCTAGAAAGCAAGAAATCTGATGATTTCCTGCTTTCTGGTTAATCTAAATCGTGCAGCACAGCTGATCTTTGGAAAACAGCTGATCAGTGGGGAGGAAAAAAAGGAAATACCTTGATCTTCAGAGAGAACCGGTTTGCTCCCAGCTGATCTTCAGAGCTACCAGTTCACCTGAACCGGGCCGAACCAATAGAATCTCATCCCTGGACAAGGCTCTGTTTTATCCCTTGCTTTTAGAAAACATCTCCCTTCCACTTTATTCCCAGCATTTGATACAGCATGGTGATCTGAACATGAATTTATTTTGTGTTCCATCTGAGACGTTTCATTCTTTCCCTTCCTCTCTTTATGAAAAGGAATGTGACACTGACAATGGCCAAGGAGCAATCAAATGGCATCGTACCTTGTGTGCCGAGCATACTACTTCAGGTTTTCCTTCTTCGGTGCATTATTGATGTGACAGTTGGAAAACGTTTAAGAAAGCAAATGAACAGGTTCACCTTTTCTTCTTCCTGGGCTTGCAGTTTCAATCTTCTTGACAGCTCGAGCTGCAATTAATAGTGATCTCACTTAAAGTGTTTATTTGAACATGGGCAGTCATGTCTTATATATCCACAATTGCAAATGGAATAAGCCTTCTGGACAAACAACTAAATTAAATCCAAGGTCCCTGCTGATGATGATGAGGGTCTTAATTCATCCCTATTTAAAGTCTTCCTAGGTTCAGTGTTTTCTCTACTCCAGGTACAAAGAAATAGTCTGACCCTATAATGACTTGAGTAGAATTCTTTTATTTGACTATTACTAAACTGCTTTATATTATATGCAATATACAGTATTATATTATAGCTGGTGTTAACCTATAAAGCCCTTCATGGCTTGGGTCCGGGGTATTTGCAGGAGCACCTCCTGCCACCATCAAGCTCCAATCGCCCAGTGCACTCCCACCGGCAGGGCCTCCTTGGGGTGCCGTCAACCAGACAATGTTGGTTGATGGCACCCCGGGGGAGGGCCTTCTCAGTGGGAGCGCCCACCCTGTGGAACCAGCTGCCCCTGGGGCTGTGGCTGGCTCCTGACCTGCGCGCCTTCCGCCACGATCTAAAGACCTGGCTGTTTTTACAGGCCGGCCTGGCTTGAGAGTAGTTGGGGTTTTAATTGGCTATTTTAGTATGTAATTTTAGGTTTTATTTGGATCGGATTAACTAATTTTTTAATAATTGTATATGTGTTGCGTTCGCATGTGAGCCACGCCGAGTCCCCCCGGAGATGGGGCAGCATATAAATCCAAATAAACATAAACATAAACATATTAGGATGGTTATACTGTTGGGAAACATGGAAGGTTCCAGGAAACTTCAGTGTAGCATAATGGTTAAGCTGTTGGAGAATTCCACCCTGTCAAGTCAGTCAGCTTTGACTTCGCAAAACTTTTGATATAGAAATAGATTGGTAGAGGAGACAGTATACTGAATGCACAGCCTTAGACTCCTGCAGGAAAAGCAGAGATATCCTATTTCTTTTTTAAGTAAAAAGGAAATTCCAAAATTGGCCACTTATAACAGAGAGATAGTTTGGGTATGATGGGATCTTGGGGCCAGGGGTGGCAATTTTAATCTAGGAGAGTCTCTAGACTAACTTAACAACTGTAGTGATTCAGTTAAGAATTTTGGCAAGAAAGGTCATAAAATGGGGCAAAGGTCATTTAAAAACTGTCTTGCTTAGCAATGGAAATTTTGAGCTCAGTTGTGATCATAAGCCAAGGTCTACTCATATCACAATCCTGAAGATCTCCTGGCATGTCTGTGTGTATTTTCCACTCTCTTCCCCCTTTGAAGGAACCAAATCCAACTTTTCTAGGTGGCATTCAACATGCCAGCTTCTTATTTTTTTTCTGTCCTGCTAAGGATAAAAACGTAGTCCATTGATTGCATAGAAGGACAGTTGTGAAAATTAATAGCAACCAAAAACACAGAGGTAAATGTAGAACACAAACACCAGCAAAGCCCTGTGCCATAACTCATAGTGTTCAATAGTTTGACCTTTTTATTGTAACATAAAGGACATGCTGGTTATGACCATTATATATCACTAATTATATGGTTTGTCTCCATCTTTTGCGTCTTCTATTCTTTTTCAGTAGTCCTCCTATTCTAGGAGTGGGGTTTTAGGGTTTCTGGGCCCCACCCAGAATTATATACAAAAAACTGCAGCATAGAACCAAACCTTGGCTTAACAGAGGTTTTGTGTGTGTGTGTGTGTGTGCGCACACACATACTTCCAGAATGAGGGACAATCCAGAACATTCAAGCAAGTCCATATGTGTGATGAATCCCTTTTCATGTTGCACTACATCTCCACTCTCAGTGTTCTTGCTTCCCCTCCGTAAAATGTTTGCCTCCTCTTCTTACAAAATGTGCTTTGCATGAAGCTATGTTTGATTGCTTTCCATTGCTCTGCAAACTTTACTGCTGCTAAGCCTGATTGTCAATTAGAGGTCAATCAGAAAGTTTGGATGCACTGAATTCCCCTGTAACTGTCATTTTTGGTTGTCTTTGGCAGATGCATTTTGCCACCTGTGCCTAGAGAGGGATGTAAAGTAGGGCAAATAAACTTTGTCAGGAATTTTAAATGGCCATTTCCATCCAGATGCAGGAAGAGTTGTTACCCAGTTTTGTGTTTCTGATCAGCAACCAATGTAGATTAAGAATCAGACCAACCACAAGACAGGAAACAACGAAAGCTGCTCGGTTATAATCATTAATTATGAAGATATCATCATTCATGTTTATAATCTATGAAATGTCCCAGTGTAATTGATTTTTTGAAGTCCAATGAATTTTAATGACTAGGCTACAAATGGTGCTTGTGCAAGATGTCATTTGAAAGCGCAAGGGAGGGGAGCCACCTGCCCTCCCTTCGATCAGCCCTAGCTGCTCCTAGTTTGAGAAGAGGAAAATAGCTGCATCTTCCCATGTCTCTAGAGGTCAATCTTCAATTAGAAAATTGACAGCATGCTCCATTTGTTAAGAAGAACTGGTGTAAGGGCAGCCAATCTCTAGCTCCAGGCCAAAGGACACTGGCATACTTCATGGATGCTTGTAATTGTTGCAGCCTCACTGGTTTTATTGAGAAGAGCTGGATGCCACTTGAAGCACAGTTTTACACTTGCAAGAAGCCAGGCATGGCGCATACAACCAGTGCAGATATTTCCTGGGCGAGAATGAAAACTTGGCTCGAAACTGTTAGATATTCAATGGGGAAAAGTCAGTGATGTCAGACTCCCCCCATTGGTTCATTTTCCAGGTGGGAAAATGAACAGCCGTCAGTGGCTGAGATTGTGGACAGCAGCCTGTAAAAAGAACAGCAGGCACACCTGGTGGCAGTCTTTTATTCAGAGCTAAATAAAGAAATTGTTTCTGTCTACCGTGTCCTGACTCTTCAATCTAGCCCATATCTAACACTGGCGACGAGAATGGGATACTAGAAGAGAACAAAGGAAACTAGGCAAAGATGGAAAATTCTTACAACAGAACGCTGCAATCACCGTGCTGATCACCAGAATGTCTACCCACGCTCAACCAGAACCTTTCGACCCAAAAAAGCATGACTGGGTCGTGTACACGGGACAATTTTGAATGTTTTTGGAAGCAAATTCACTGCAGGATATAACAGAACAGAGGAAGAGAGCTCTATTTATTTATTTATTTGTTTGTTTGTTTGGTTTATTTATTTCTATGCTGCCCCATCTCCTTAAGGACTCAGGGTGGTGTACAATCATAAAACAATACAAATACTATACAATTAAAAAGAGATTAAAAATGAAACCCAATAATCAAATTAAAACCATAAACAATTCATTAAAATCAATTCATTAACACACACACCCCAGTCCAGGTTGGCGAGTTGGAACAACCATGTTTTCAGGCCCCGACGGAAGGACCAGAGGTCAGGGGTCACCCGAAGCTCCAGGGGCAGCTGGTTCCACAGGGTGGGTGCTCCCACAGAGAAGGCCCTACCCCTAGGGGTCACCAGCCGACACTGTCTGGCCGATGGCACCCCAAGGAGGCCCTGCCTGTGAGAGCGCATGGGACATTGGGAAGCCGTTACTGGCAGCAGGGTCTCCCACAAGTACCCCGGTCCTAAGCCATGTAGGGCTTTATAGGTCAACACCAGCACCTTGAATCTCACCTGGAGAGCAACCGGTAACCAGTGCAGCTAGTGCAGGAGAGGTGTAACATGGGAGTATTGGGACACCCCCATCACAACCCGCGCCGCTGCATTCTGGACAAGTTGAAGTGGTCCTCAAGGGCAGCCCCATGTAAAGAGCATTCCTGGGATATTGTGGAAATCGCCTCTACAAAACAGCTAGAACCCTAGCTACTCCCAAAGATGTGGAAACAATGGAATGGAAAGAATTACAGAAGATGTTAGAAGAACATTATGCTCCCGCTGCATTGCCACTGGCTCACCGACTTGACTTTTACCGCAGAGAACAGAAACCATGTGAGACCATAAATGATTACCTTACAAACCTACGAGATATTGCTGCAGGCTGTGAGTTTGAAAATGTGGAAATAACTTTAAGAGATAGAATTGTAGTTGGAATGAGAGACCTGAGATTGCAAAGAAAGCTGATAACTAAAAAGAGCATCTCTTTAAAAGAAGTAATGGAGGAAGCACGAGCAGCAGAAATCTCAGAAAAACCAGCAGCTAAAATTGAGAAATCCAAGAGTGTTCACTCAGCATGGGGGACGACCAGCAAATATCAGGGAGAAGGGGAGATTGGAGAACTCTCCGAAGAAGAGGAGGAAGAAATACATAGAGTAAAACCTGATAGAAGATCAGGGCCCCAAGGGACAAGCTAGAGACCCCTATGGTGTGCAGGCTGTAAAAGGAACCACCCCTGGGCAGTTTGCAAACTCAGGGATACAATCTGCCATCGATGCGAGAGAAGGGGGCACACTACTGAAGCATGCAGAGCAAATCTTCCAGCATACCCCAGTCAGAGACAAGCAGGGTTCCCTAATCATCCACGTGGTCCACAACAATGGGGATTCCAGAGACCTCCTCATTCAAATTACAGGCGGGAAGAGAATAGAATGGAGAAGGACAGAGACTATGAGCACACAATAGTGGGGCATTCTGATCACCATAAATCAAAGAAATTCAACATCACAGTGTTAATAGGAGAAAAACCTTGTGATATGGAAATTGACTCCAGATCCTACATATCTATGGTGTCCTGGACAACTATAAAGGAAGCTATCCCTGGCATAACTCGACAACAACTAAAACCACAATGTTTAATACTAAAAGATTTCCAAGGGCACAGAATTCCTGTATTAGGAAGAGGAATTTTTCCAGTAAAATTCAGAAACTTCACCAGTGAATTGCCTTTAACCATCATGGACAAAGAAGTACCAAGCCTCCTTAGAATAGAATGGTTTAGAGCCATAGGAGTGAGTGGAGGTGACCATCCACACCATGCAAGCGGAGCAGCACAATCAAATGAGAGAGGACCTGCAGACTGAATTAAAGGATGTGTTCGACGGAACCCTAGGCAACTATAAGGGGACCCCTATTTCCCTCAACCTTGATCCAAAAGTTTCCCCTGTCAGAATAAAACCTTTCAAGATGGGAGCAGGATTATTGGCATACTTGCTAAGGAGTTACGTCTGAAGTTGCCAACAAGGCATGACCTTGCCAAAAAGACCGCTTGTTTCACATCTGGTTTTTGAGCCAGTGGCCAGGAAGGCAAGAAGCATGACTCTTCTGTTGTCAGGCACAAAAACTGGGAACACTCATCAAGTTCAAAGCACAGAAATAATTTATTATTGTTACCTCTAGTACAACATTCTAGCCAACTAATGGTTGAAGCTAATTTAGTTCTAGATAAGAGTTGGTGGAATTGGGGGGCGGGGTTCTTTTAGATTTATCTCTCTTGTGACAATGAAATGTCTCCATGCTGATGACACATTTAACCCTGCCTTCCAGCTCAGATTGCTTTTCTCCTACATTTATCAATGTATATTAACTAAGAAATCATTTCTGCCCTTGGCTTCTACTCCAAACCATTTCCCTTCCCTAAGATAACCAAAAATTCCTCCCTGTTTAATCACAATCAACCAAAGTTGTAGTTTTCAGAATTAGCAGCAAAACACATTTCTGTTTCTTTCAATGTCTCTGTATTCATACTGTATTGCAATTTAAATACCAGCAGTATTTGGGGAAGACCAAGGCCTGAATGCCTGTTTGCTGTAAATTGATGGTGGGCAATTTCAAGGCTTTTCAGTGCTGCCTGTTCATCTCATGCTTTAACTTTTAAATATCTTTGGACTGGACAGCCCTTCAAAGAAGGGAACTTTCAAGGGAGAACAATCCTTTCACATTTCTTCAAATGAAAGACTGTCTTCTATGAAGAAGGCAACAGCCACCCCAACCAATCACATTGTTACTGACCATCCTCTCATTTGAGGAATCCCAAGTCAACTGTCGACACTTTCTGCCAGCAGTGCCTTCTCACCAGCCCCCAGAGGCTCTGTTATAAAAACTATATGTCTTACTCTCTCCATTTTCAATTGAAAGCCAGGCCTTTGGGCTAGGTAATTCTCAGAGTCTTCCACTATAAGTATTTGTATCTGCCTAAGAACAGTTACATTTTAAGTCTATGATGATATCATGTCTTCATTACTTGTGTTTCACATGATAAAGAACCCTATTCATTTATTTTATTTATTTATTAGATTTGTATTGCTGCCTATTCACCATGGTAACTCAAGGTAGCTTACAGCATATAAAACCATAATTTAAAACAATAAAACTCGTAAAATCAAATAAATTAATATCGTAAAATCACCCCCTCCAGCAACAGCAGTTTACACTAGCCATTTAATGGGGTCCATCCTGCTCTGGGTTCCCCAGGCCCACTGGCAGAACCAGGACTTCAACGCCTTCCAGAAGAGAATCAGAGTGGGGGCCAGTCTAATCTCTGGGGGAATGATGTTCCAGAGGGAGGGAGCCACCATGGAGAAGGCCCTTCTTCTGGGTCCCACCAGCTGTATCTCCCTCAAGGATGGGACTGGCAATATTCCCTGCCTCCCCATTCTGATGGGTCGGGTAGATGTGACTGGCAAGAGACAGTCCCTCAGATAACCTGATCCCAAGCCATGAAGGGCTTTAAAGATGACAACCAACTCCTTGAATTGTACCCAGAAGCACTATCCTGTCCTTCTGTCACTATTATCCCTTATGCTGTCCCTCTCAAAATGTTTTGTGAGCATTGCTTTTGAATTATTACAAACCCTGAGGTCTATCGAATTATATTTCTTCCATTCTTGAAGGAAAGTTTCAGTTGGAAAGATATATTTGCTTAATAGGAGACAGGAGACATGAGCAGAAACAGTCATCTGCTCTGAGATATAGGATCTCTCAAGATCCTGTTGATACTGCCCTGAGTGCCTCATTCCTGTTCTTTTGTTTATGGAGAGAGGAAACTGTCAACTGTTTATTCTGGTTATCTCATGTACCAAACTGAGCATCATTTTAAAGATTAAGATATAGATAAGCATCTTGGAAGAATTAAGAGTTAAGGTAAGCTTTAACTCAGACCAAGTGACATTTAAGTGGACTAAGGAACACATGAAAAATAAATAGAATATCCTGCTTTCCTTCACAAATGCAAATGAGATGAAGATTATGATGATGATGATGATGATGATGATGATGATGATGATGATGATGATATCCATTCAGTTGTGTCTCACTCTTGGTGATTCTATGGGCCAGGTCTCTCCACATCTTCCAATCTTGAGTTTTTACAATGGATTTTTTAAAAGCAGCATCAGTCTAAACATAAAAAATAACATTTGTATGCTTTATAAGTGGTCTTCTTCTCCCACCATAAAATCTATGTGGCCCATGGCTATATTGTGAATCCAAAGGATGACATGCTACAGGCAGCGGTCTGCTGTAAACAGTATTGTGTTCCAAGTAGCAACAAAATCCCTGCCAGTGTTCCAGAATATTTATCTCAACCTAGCACATACTGACCAGTGAAACTGCATGCAAGATTGTAGATATATCTAGGGGGCTGATCTGACAGCTTCATAAAGGGCAGTAGAATAGAAGGATGATATTCACTGGCAGCTGTGGAGATTGACCTCACACCTGCACCTTAGCCCTGTTTCCTGACCCATCTGGTCTTTAGTCTTAGTCTCTTCTCTTCCCTATACCAGCTGTGCTTTTGTTTTGCATCACAGTATGGCAGTACATTTCTTTGTATTTCAGCTCTGCTAGCTTGATTCATTCCTTGTGTTTGTTTTCCTCACTGATGAATAGATGTGGTATTAGCAAGATGTTCTGTACATCCAAGTATAGAAAGAATAATCAAAGAACATTGAAAGATGTTGCATCTGTGTGAGAGAAATATTGATGAACATTGGACGTTGTGGGGCGGAGTGCTAATTAAATAGAAGTTGTATCATCTGCTAGCTGTCAAGATCTAATTGAATTAGAATTGAGGAGGTGAAATTTAAAGGCAGATAATACAAAGGCAACATGGCTTCATTCGAAACAAAGCTAATTCCTTTTTTTCTTAACTTTCTTCTCAGAAATAAAAGAATGAATCTTCTCTGATTTAAGAAGGCAGTCTAAAAGCACTTTGAGCTGGCTAGGGAAGGCTCACCCACATGGTCTGCTTACTACATCATGGAGACATTTTACCTTCCATTTGCTGAGGACATGTCCTCACAACCAGAAATATATTCTCTCTCCCTCTCCCTCCCTCTCCCTCCCTCTCCCCCTCCCCATTTCCCCCTCTCCCCCTCCCTCCCTCCCTCTCTGAAAGAAGTCAAATTATGACACTGTAAAATATGAGCAGGGGTCTGATTATGTGACTGTTTGACTTCCCCACCCCACAGGATGGACCTTCCAGGTCATTGCTGCCGGACAGTCTGAAGCCAGCACTAGTGTTATGGCATAAAAGTAGTATCTGGGGGGAGGGAGAGGAAAGTGGAAGAAATAATCATGGCCCATGGAAGAGGAAGCTTGAAGTGGCGGTTATGTGCTCAGATACAAGTGCTCTGGCAGGTCTACTCAGAGACTTCACCCATTCTTCAAGATCCTGGGCTCGGCGGCAGCTTTGCAGTCCTATTCAGACTGTGGGATAAACCAGAATCTCAGATACTGCAGTCACTTACATTTCCCCCTTTTTAAATGGGTAAGTGGACTGGTCAATCGTAAGTCCATTAAACCCTGAAACTGATGGGCATAATGGAAAAGGTAATTGAAAGGAACCTGTTCTTGTGCTCTGCCACCTGTGCCCCAAGGAATTTCCTACCTTGAAGCTGCTTTTCTCAGAGAAGCCCCATCTTCCCTGCTTCTCTTCTTATGAAATGTTTATTCCCCTGCAGGTGTGGCTTTGAGATTCAGCTATGTGTTGTTGTTGTTGTTGCTGTTGTTTACCATTCCTGCTCTTTTAGTTCCTGACCCTAAATCTTGCTATGTTCCCTCACTGTGGGTATAGGTGCTGTGTTTTCTTGTGTACATAGAATACATGTATATATAATCTCAGATATGAAAGTCATCCTAGTTGTCCAATTGAAACAAACAGGCACCCATATTTAACAGCAAGATTATTGGGGGATTCTGGATGTGGTTTATTACTTTAGTAACAACAGCAACGGCATCCTCTCATACTGTGTGGGAGAGGTCCCTATAACATGAAAAACATCATGGATAGAAAAAATAAAGTGATTAAGGATATAGTACCTGGTGATGGACCTCTCAAGTTGGATGCCACTCTGTATGCTATGAAGGAAGAGCTGAAGGTCTTTTGAAATACTAAAGGTACTTGTGATATGGCTAAATTAAAATATTTGAACCATTTAGTCAATGATATTGCCATGCAGGAAAAAGAAAATCCAAACTTGTAAAGACTATGTTACAGTGAGGATGTGGGAACATAAAAAGTCTGAACATGGGAAAGTACAACACAGTAAAAGATGAATCAACACAGATTGACATTTTAGGCATCAGATCATTAAGATGGACTGGAACTGGACACTTTTAGTCAGATGTTCACATTGTTTATTACTCAGAACATGAAAAAAAGAAGAAATGGTGTTGCTTTCACATTTAGGAAGGATAAAGCAAGAATGATACTTGCTTGCAATGCAATCAATGACAACATGGTGTTTTTTTGGGGGTGGGGGATAACTTTTTCACTTTTTTTGAAGTATCATCAATATGCTGATGATACCCAGCTCTTCATCTCCACCCCAAACCATCTCAGTGATGGCCTCCCCATGATGTCCTGTTGCCTGGAGGCAGTACGGATCTGGATGGGGAGAAACAGGCTCCAGCTCAACCCAGACAAGACTGAGTGGCTGTGCCTACCGGCATCTCGGGTTATCCAAGAAATTCCATCATTGACCATGGGGGGAGAGGTGTTGCCCCCCGTAGATAGGGCACTCAACTTGGGTGTCCTCCTGGATACACGGCTAAGTATGGAGGAGCAGGTGGGAGCCGTCGCCAGGAGGGCATTTGCCCAGGTTTGCCTGGTGCATCAGTTGCGCCCCTATTTGGACCAGGATGCCCTATGCAGAGTCACCCATGCACTCATCACTTCCTGTCTTGACTACTGCAATGCTCTCTACCTAGGGCTGCCCTTGCAGACTATACAGAGGCTTCAACTAGTGCAAAATGCAGCCGCGCAGGTAGTGATGGGAGTGACCCGATACTCCCATATGACACCCCTCCTGCGTGATCTACATTGGTTGCCGGTTGCCCTCTGGATAAGATTCAAGGTGCTGGTGTTAACCTATAAAGCCCTCCATGGCCAGGGTCCAGGATATTTGCAGGAGCGCCTCCTACTGCCATCGAGTTCCAATTGCCCGGTGCGCTCCAGCCAGCAGAGCCTCCTCAGGGTGCCGTCGACCAGACAATGTCGGCTGGCGGTTCCCTGGGGGAGGGCCTTCTCAGTGGGGGCACCCACCCTATGGAACCAACTGCCCCTGGGGTTGCGGTTGGCTCCCGACCTTCGCTCCTTCCACCGCAATCTTAAAACTTGTCTATTTGAACAAGCAGGCCTGGATTGAAGTTGGTTGGGGTTTTTTCTTTTAATTAATTGATTTTATTACATTTTGAGGATTTATTTGGAAGCTTATATTTTTAATTTCTTGTATTTATGTTTTTATTTCGACTTTTATGTGAGCCGCTCCGAGTCCCCCGGAGATGGGGCGGCATATAAATCTAAATAAATAAATAAATAGGACTATTAGCCAACCCTTTCACAGATTTGGAAGAAGAGTAAGCTAATCAATTTCATAATCAAATTTGAAACTGACAGTATGGTGTCAATCAGAACACTAGAAGTCTACTTCTTCTCCTCATTGTCCAGTAAATGTGGGAAGTTTCAACTGCTTCTGAATGTTATCTGATGTTTTAGAGTTTTAAAATGCTTTAGCTTTTTTTGCCTAGGCAACAACATCTGCATATTCCCGTCAAAGTCACCTTCCTTACTCTCTACTGAAAGACATCAATCTCTATACCAACACCAAATAATGGAAACTTAACAGAGTGTACAAAGTATCAGACAATTTCCAAGCAAAATAATAATAGGATCATATAACTCAGAGTAGAGTCCCATGCAGAAAATGAGATGCCAGATGTTCAAGCTAGTTTTTGAAAAGGCTGAGAAACAAAACACATTATTATTGATATATATACTGAAATAATTGAGAAAGACAAAGAAAACCCACAATATCTCAGCATCTGCTTCACAAAGGCCTTCAGTTGAGTTGATCATGTCAATCTGTGGCAAACTTTCAGTAAAATGCGAATAACTTACTGTTCTCACCCAAACCCTATATTTAGGTGGAGAGCCACAATATAAACAGAACATGGTGAAACAGTCTGACTCCAGGTAAGCAAATGTGTGAGACAAGGCAATATTCTGTTCCTTTATTTATTCAGCCAATATGTGGAATATATATTGAGGGAAGCGTGACTGAAAGAAAATAGTTGTGGTTTTAAAGTTGGAGGAAGAAACATCAATAACCAGTGCTATATTGATGACCTTATTCTGATAGCTGAAAATGCAAATCATCTACAAGCCCTAGTAATGAAAGTAAAGGAGCTCAGTGAAAAAATGGGACTAAAATTCAATATTAAAAAGGCCAACAGGTATAGCTTCCAGCCTTAGAATTGAAAAATGAAGATATTGAAGTGATGGATAGCTTCTACTTTCCAGAATCAACTATCAACAGTAAAGAAACCTGATGTCAAGACATACACCATGAATTAGCAATGGATAGAGTAGAATGAAGACCTTGAAAAGGAAATTGAGGTGCCATGCTATGTTTGTACTTACAAATCATGCAGAATCACACATCCAGTTGGTTTCCTTACAACACTCTAGGGAAACAAGAACTTCCATTCAAAAGTAGGATAGAAAGAAATTTTATGCTTTTGAACTTTGGTGAAAGAATGGCAACATAGCTCTGTGTATGAGACCAAAGATGGAAAGAGGAAATTTGCTAAACCAAACATGGCCTGATCATGCAGGCAAAAATAACAAAACGTGTACATCTATCATTAATAGCAATAGTTCTTAGACTTATATACCGCTTCCCAGTGCTTTACAGCTCTTTCTAAGTGGTTTACAGAGTCAGCATATTGCCCACAACAAGCTGGGTTCTCATTTTAGTGACCTCGGAAGGATGGAAGGCTGAGTCAACCTTGAACCAGTGAGAATCGAACTGCCAAACTGCTGGCAGCCGGCGCAGTACTGCATTCTAACCACTGCACCACCATGGCTCTTATCACTATTCTGAGTTTGGAATAGGGCAGATGTGCTTCTGTTAGGAAACAAGCTAGATGTTGCCATGGAAGGCAGGGTGGTCCAAGAAGGCTATGAAGGGTGATTTATCTGGATTTTCTCCTTTAGGAAAGGGGAAATAGTATTTAAATGTGAAAAGAAGAAAAGACTACAGTTTTGATCAGAAACAAAATAACAACAAGAAGAACTAAGGCTTTGGATTCTATCAATTAACATTGATTTAGGATACTTGATATTTTGGTAGACATTTGAATGCCCGTCGTTGGTATGTGAATGTGTATGATCTCATCAAAGAGTTCAAACAAATGTAAATATCACAAAATGCCAATGAGAACAAATCTGATTAAATGTTATTGTTTTGACTTTTTATTGTTTGCAAAAGTGAAATCCGTGAAATGTACAACACTTCTTAAATATGAAGCTGGAACAAGAAAGTGCCAATAAATTGATGTGTTATATGCTTAGGAAGGATGTGCCATAGCAAATCTATAATGGATTCACAGGTTGGCATTTCAGAGGTGCCTTTTCCTTCGATAAATGCAGCCAGTTTTAGCAAGCTTATTCAGGGACACTGCCTGCAATACGTCCTTTCCCCCCAAATCTCTTTTAACTCCTATTGTGGAATGAGATGGAGGAAGATTGAATTAGCCATTTGCATGTTCACTGTATTCAGGTTGTTTTAAGAGGACTTATTGTGTTCAAGATAATACTAAAACTAAATACTAAATAACAGAGAATGGCTAGTCCTGCCCAGTCATGTGTTACCAAGGCAGATGTGGTGTTCACCAGGTTCTGACCAGTTCTGGAGAACTGCTAGTGGAAATTTTGAGTAGTTTGGAGAACCAGCAAATACCACCTCTGAGATTTTACAGTATCCTTCCCCTGCCATGCCCACCAAGCCACGTGCACAGAACTGGTAGTAAAAAAAATTGAATCCCACCACTGTACCAAGGGTATGTAGTCATATTGTTCAAATGCAAGAGGGCATAATCTAACTGGAAATGCTCAACAGCCCCATTGAAATGAACATGAATGCAATGTCTGACCACTACCATGAGTTTGCACAACTTCTGTTCATTACAATGGAGTTACAACAAGATTCCAGGTGTATTGTACCAGTGTTTGTATCAGCATGTCAATATTTGTGGATAACTGTCCACACAATTTCTTTTTGCAGAGCATATAGAACACAAATGTAGGACAGTTCTTAATGGGGCAACATGTCCAGCTGATGTGGTCCTAATTCTTTGTGTATAGAAATACACATAGACAAAATGAAAGGCTTTCCTTTGGCACATATTCATAAAGGTTTGTTTTGTTTTATAATTAACTAAACTGATAAATGAGCTTTACTTTCAATACATTTATTTCCAGTTTGACCTGATTTATTCTGCGCCTACCAAGTGCAGGTGAAAACTTTAATTAAGTATTGGTTGACTGTGATTTAGCACATGAAGTGAAACTGAAATAGGGATAAATTTGATTCCAAAGGCGATGCATCATTTTGAGCATAAAATATATTAAAAGTATCGGGCAACATATTTCCTATCCTATATATTACTTATACCAATGTGCCATCCTGCTGTTTCTATAGATTTCTTAAATGTTTTCTAAATCACTTATTGACTTAAACTATTGAAATAATGTGCAATATGTGTATGGGATAATGTATTGTTAACAATGCCTTTAAAGCTCTGTAAATCTAAAAACAACACTCAGAAGCTGGAACTGTGACAAACATAAAATATTCCTAGAATTAATATAGCAACTAATTAGGGCTATCAAGCAGAACTTGACTGTCTATGGCCACAAACAAAAAAGGTTGAGTACTTTGACCTGAGTGTTTCAAGAAATAACCTACAACTCATCTACAAGACAGTTCTGTGTTTGTTTGATCCAGTCCAACCATTTGATTCATGACTTTGGCTTCCATTTTTCTCAATCTTGCAAAGCATAGTTGTTTTCCCCTAGTCCAGGAGTGTCAAACTCATGACCCATTAGCTGGATGCATCATGAATTGGTCATGCCCCCCCATTTTAGCAAAGGGGGAAAAAGTCATGATATGTCATGTGATTACATGATGACACAAGTTTGATACCTCTGCTCTAATCAGTCACACTCTTGCATCAATATGTCCCAAGTATGGGAGTTCTTGTTTGCTGATCATAGCCTCAAAGGAACAGTAAGTTTTTATTTGGTTCAAGATCAGTTTATTGGTTTTTGTTCCAGTCTGTGCATTCTTACTATTGTTAGTACAAAGAGTGGGATTTTGTGTGAGATTTCAATGGAGCAGAAGGAGGAGGAGAGGAAGAAGAGTGGAAGGATAGCGAGATGGATCAGAGACATCCTTAGCTAGTCATGACAATGACAAAATGACAAAACATTTATTGTGTCTTTATGATGCAATGACTTAAATGAAGGGATTAGGAGAATAGATTAAATTTACAAATGACTCAAAACTAAGAGCTGTGGCAAGAAAGAAGATTTGGATAGGCTTGAATGGTAGATGACATGAAATTCAACAGAAAGAAATATAAAGTCCTGCATCTAGGGAGAAAAAGAAAAGAAGACATAAGTATTGGGGGGGACCTATCTTGGCAGGAATACTTGTGAAAACAATGTGGGTATTCTAATGGAGCACACAGTGAGTATGAAATCAGCAAGTGTGGTGCAGTTGCCAAAAGAGTAAATGCTATTTTGGGATTTATTAATGTGGCCATTAAAAAAAATAAATGTTCCACTCTAGTTTGCCTTGGTCAGATCCTATTTGGAATGTTCAGAGGAGAGCTATTAAAATGGTAAAGTTACAGGAAACCAAGTCCTAGAAGCAATAGTTAAAAGAACTGGGTATGTTTATCTACAATAAAAAAGACTTAGGAGAATAGAATAGAATGGAATACGAGTATGAATACAAATATGAATAGGATAGAATAGAATAGAATAGAATAGAATAGAATAGAATAGAATAGAATAGAATAAAATAGCTTTGAGGAGCAGGTTAAGGAAACAATGATTGCTTGGGGGAAAAATTTTGGTTATGGGATAGATTTAGAGAGATGGCAAACACTGTGGGATCAGAATTATAAAATGACAATGTCAACTGCATATAAAGAAAATTTGTATAAGATGTTTTACAGGTGGCACCTATCCCCGAGAAGGATTGCAAGAATGTTCAAGGATAAATCGGATAAGTGTTGGAAATGTCATCAGATACCTGGCTCCTACTACCACATGTGGTGGACTTGCGTTGATGCTAAAAGATACTGGACTAAAATCCACATGTGGTTGGAAAAAATGACACAACAACATATAGACTTGAAACCTGAGATATTCCTGTTGGGAATTGTACCAGAGACATTTAACAAAGAACTGAAATATCTGATTGTTAATGTACTGACAGCCGCTAGAATTGTATTTGCTAAAAACTGGAGAAATGATAAGACACCTACGCAGGAGGAAGTGATTAAGAAGATTTTGGATTGTGCCGAAATGAGTAGATTAACATTTGAAATTAGGGATCAAGAAGAAAAGCAGTTTTATAAGATATGGAATATGTTCTACCAATGGTTAGACAAAAAAGTTTGGTAATGTATTCTTGGGAATATAAAGATAGATAGAACTGTTGAAACAATATAGAGATTATAATATGATAAAGGATTAATAATAATGATTATAGCTTTTCTTTTTTGTAATATTGAGTATGAATAATGAGGGGTAGGCACTGTGATTTTTGACCAACCGACATACTTGAAATTGAGATGGATCTATGTGTTGTATGTTTGTTTGTTATGTTTGTGTTTTTGGAAAAATAAAACTTCTTATAAAAAAAAAAGAATAGAATAAAATAGCTTTATTGGCCTAGTATGATTGGACACACAAGGAATTTGTCTCCAGTGCATAAGCTTTCAGTGCACATGTAAAATGAGTATAATCATAAGATACCAATAGGAGAAGGTAGTAGAAAAGATGAGAAAGATAATAATGCAGCTATACAGCATGAGATATGTGGTAATTAGGTATTCAGCAGAGTGATGGCATGCGTGAAAAACTGCCTTGTGTCTTGTTTTGGCATGCAATACCTTATAGCGGCATTCTGAGGGGAGGTGTTGAAGCAGTTTATGTCCAGGATGTGATGAGTCTGTAAGTATTTCCTCAGCCCTCTTTCTGACCTATGCAGTACACAGATCCTCAATAAAAGGCAGGCTGGTTGCAACTGTTTTTTCTGCAGTCCTACTTATCCGTTGAAGTCTGTACCTGTCCTGTTTAGTTGCTGTACCAAACCAGACAGTTATAGAAGTACAAATGACAGACTCAGTAATGAGGGCTCCTTGGTGCTCTCTGAGCTTGGTTGTTTTTGTTAAGTTTGCATGGAGAGACAAGACGCAGAGTGCTTTAGCTCTTTTTTATTGTGACTTTCAGCTCAGAATGGACCCGAATGGCTCAGCCACGGCAGCTATTTATAGCCGGCTGCCGCGGCTGCCAGCCAATCAGAGTGCAGGGTTTCCCCGCACTTTTACAACCAATGATTTCAAACACTTTACAACAACAACCAATCATTTCAAACTCTGCATACATAACAGTTTTCTTGCAGACATTTCATTACTCAATGATGATGTTACCTAGTTTGGGTAATGAAACATCTGCAAGAAAACAAGGAAGCTCAGAGAGCACCAAAGTCCCCTCATGTCAACTGTGAGGTAAAAATATTCTCTTTTATTAGACTCAATAATTCCTCTGTAGAATTGCATCAACAGTTCCTGGGGCAATCTGAACTTTCTGAGTTGATGCAGAAAGAATATTCTTTGTTGTACTTTTTAATGATAGTTCAAATGTTAAATGTCCATTTCAGTCCTAGGAATTAATAGAACCCAGAAACTTGAAGGTATCTACTGTTAATACTGTGTTGTCTAATATTGTAAGAGATGGTAGAATAGGAGGGTTTCTCCTAAAATCCCCTTTCATCTCTACAGTTTTAAGTATGTTCCACTCCAGATTGTTCTGGCTGCACCACAGGGCCAGTTGTTCAACTTCCTGTCTGTATGCAGATCCATCACCATCTTGAATGACACCAGAGACTGTTGTATCATCTGCAAACCTCAGTACTTTAACGGAGGAATCCTTCGAGATGCAGTCATTCATATATAGAGAATAGAGTAATAGAGGGAGTATGCAGCCCTGGTGGGGGGGCTGTGCTAAGTGAACAGGTATTCAATGTGATTCTACCTAGCTTCACCTGCTGCTTTCTTTCAGAAAGCCTATAACGCACCTACAAGTGTAGACACACATAGCTACCTGAATCAGTTTAAAATGAGGAATTTCTGGGATGATAGTATTGAATGCTGAGTTGAAGTCTACAGAAAGGACCTTTGCATAGGTCATATCATAAATATGACAGCAGTATTCACATTACTACATGATTATTACAGAGAACAATCCAGAAAGAATGGGTTGAAAGCTTAGAAAAGTAGGTTTAGGTTGCTATTAGATAAAATGTCATAATGGGAAGCACTTTCAACCAGGGAAATAGGTTATCTTATCAAGTATTCTCTTTCACTAGAAGCCTTTAAATATAATTTTGATAGTCATCTGCCTGAAATACTCTAGTGACTATTTGTTTTTTTCTGTTTTTAAAAAGTCTCTTACCTCTTCCCATACCTCCTCAGGTTCTCTTTCACATCATTTAAATGTATTAAATCTGTTCTTTACACCTTCTTATCTTTTGATTGCATGCCTTCCAGGTCAAATCCTATTGACATATAGCTCTCTTTAATTTTCTAAATTTAATCCCATGTATTGGAGATAAATGATTTATGGGCTGCTCCACAAGCTACACCTGGAATTATCTTGCCTGACTGGATTTTAGTCCTTCATCTTCTGTTTCCTATTAAGCAGCCAAATTGATTCTAATGTTGTGCATCAGGTGATGTCCCTATGTAGAATTGGCTGCTTGAAGCAGGTGTTGGCAATAAACAAATCTCTTCACAAAAATGTATTAACCTATCTCCTGTATTATTGCATTTGCCCAGGCCAAATATTCTTCTAATCCTAGATGCCTTAATTTCTTCAACTTTGTCTTCCCTCTATTCTTCCATTAGTACTGCTACATCCTTTCTTAATATTGCATTTAAGATCCCCTGAAGTTTGCTGTAAAATCCCTCATTCCACCACTCTATTTTCCACCACTCTATCAGTAATAAGTACGTGTTGGATGTATAATATTTAAGTTCACAGGATATTCATTAATTCTAATAGATGTAATTTATTCAGTTGTACTTGAGCACTGCTTAAATACTGCTCTTTTTGTCACTTCATTCCCCCATATGGTTTAATACTCTACATAATTTACTATTTAATATCATGTTTAAAATGGCCTATTCTCATTCATCTAAGTTCATTTATTCCTAAAACCTCCAGTTTAGTGTGCTTCATTTTTGTATTGAAGTTTTCTTTGCTTCATGTTTCTCACATTCCATATTCTAATTCCATGAGTCTTTGTAAAACAAAGAGTTTCTCTTTCAGTATGAGCACCATCAGTGTACAAACTAACTTTCAGGAAGCCATCACCTCCAAATCTAGATATGAATGGTCAACATTCTTCTCCAATAACAAGATGAGTTATTTCCAACTAGGTTATCTTATTATCTGGCACTGAAACTGATCTAAGTATTTCAGCTTTAGCCATCCCATTTTTCTGGCAACAGCATGGAAGAAGTTTGCTTTTGCCTTCTTCAAGGTTTGCTTTTTTAATTTCTTTTCTAGGTGGTCTGGCTTCCCTCCTTCCTGAAGAATCTTCACTTTATTATGGGTTACCCATAGCCTTGCCACTCTTCTTTTTATTTTATCAGTAAGGATGACCCTACCAGAAGCTTACTTATATGCAAGCATCACACTCAGGATCATTGAATCAAGTAAATCTTCCATCTATATCAAGCTGACAATCTATGTGAACATGAATGTATGTATGCGTATATGTCAGCAACAAGATGATTAGGGGATTAGAGGCTAAAACATATGAAGAACGGTTGCAGGAATTGGGTATGTCTAGTTTAATGAAAAGAAGGACTGGGGTAACATGATAGCAGTGTTCCAACATCTAAGAGGCTTCCCCAAAGAAGAGGGGATCAACCCGTTCTTCAAAACGCCTGAAGGCAGAGCAAGAAGCAATGGATGGAAACTAATCAAGGAAAGAAGCAACCTAGAATTAATGAGAAATTTCCAGCAATTAAAACAATTAGTGGAATGACTTGCCCCCAGAATTTGTGGGTACTCCAACACTGGAAGATTTTAAGAAGAGATTGAACAATACTTTGTCTCGTTCTTCAGCAGGGGGTTGGACTAGAAGACCTCTAAAGTCCCTTCCAACTCTGTTATTCTGTCAATCCTCCCAGATAATTCAAACAGGAAACATGACTGGACGATCTAAATCTACTTTATTGTAAGACTACATTAATAGAGTCTTGCATGTTTAAAGGTACAAATTTCCCAATACCATCTTTAACCATTTGATCAATTAGGGCAGATTCTTTGTAAGTTTCTTCCTCTGACTGTTAAGTGAATGCAGGCACCACCTTCTCTTATCTGATCATTCCCTAGGTACCATTTCCTTCCCTCATCATTGGCTCTCACAACAACTTGATAAGATAACAATGTTCTTATCACATATTGGAGAGGAGGGCCTGAGACATAAAGTTCAATGTCTTTATCAAGGATACCCAGACAGTTTGACAAAGTTTATATATTAGGAAAGATTGCAGATTACATGCACCGATGTCTATGTGTTAGCCTGTTTTTAAAACATCACAAGAAACTTTGCTGAAACCAGACATTACCAAAACAAAAGGCAGATAGTAACCATGTCCCCTACCCAAATGGTTTCAACCATAGGCATCCATAATTAGCCACAATAACATAATATGCCTTGTTACATTGTGATACACACACACCACCTTCTCATATGTTTTTACACTTAGGCTCCAAGGTGTCTTTCCCTAAACGAGCTTCCTGAACCTGTAAGGGGGCAGGGGAAATGTACACCCGTCTTTCCAATCAGAACTGAACCAGCCAGTTAGAAGCTTTCTACTGTCAGTTGTTCTTTGAGGAAGCAGTTACACTTCCTGAAAAACCAAGTTGTCCTTTTCAGAATCAAAGAATCCACTAAAGACTCTCTCACTAGGGGAACACGCCCCCATAGGAGCTAAACTATTTCTCAGTTGTGCATGGCTAGATGGATTCACGAAATATTAGACGGTCTATTAGACGGTCAGGTCTAATAGATACAAATAAGTTTTTAAAAAATGGATTCCAAGAAAAATTTAACAAGAGCAGAATGTCCAGAATTGGCACAGAGAACAGCTTTTTAATTAACAATGCTTTGAAATTCTTGAAGACAATACATGAACTTTGTGTGGGATATGGGCAGTTCATATGAAAACTCAATTTATGGAACCTGTAAAAATCATTTAATTTGGGCTAGAGTTGGGGTGACTGGATGGAACTGGGCATTTCCTGACTGGATGCCCTTTTTAATGCCAGGTGGAGTTCACAGCAGATTTTTTGTTGTTGTTGTAATCTAGGAGAGAGAAACATCTACAGCTGTTTTTTAAATGTTCTGTTTAAGTGGACATGAGTAGGTTGCTTTGAAAAACTACAAGTTTGTTTTATTTCAGAAGAATGTAATGTGATATTAATGGCCAGACTATATCCCTGGTATATTAATATATTATTTTAAACAAAAAATAGGAATGCCATTATATGAAATAAGGCTTTACCTCTAATGTCATATTTATAGGAATAGCTTTATCTCTATAAAAATCTTGGCAACATGAAAGGTTAATTGAGCTTTTGTTAAATGAGTGTTCTATGACTGTCAATCACCTTGTGAGAAAACCCATCACATGTTCAGTCTTCCAAATGGATCCTGTTCCAAGAGGCGTTATCTGAACTAAGATGTTCAACAGAGGAGACGACCTCTCCCAGCCTAACGATAGGGCTACCGAAAGAAGAATCTGCTCATATCTTCTGAAATGCTGCTTATTTTCCAAACTACCTAATATGTGTTTAAAATACAAATAAAGAAAAGAATAACAGATATGATACTTAATTGAACAAAATGTCTATTCTGGTCCCAGTTCTTTAAAAACAGGTCTACTGAAAAACACACAAGGATTCAGCCTTCTAAGGAAAATTGAAAGCTAAAACATATGACCCCAAATTAATAAGTTGCTATTCCATCACCTCAGGATCAATGGAGCAGAATAATATCGGGCCTCTAATAACAGCTTAGTAAAATGAATGGCTTCAGCCTCGCCATGAATTACTTTAAAGCAGGGGATTGAGGAATGGCAGTAAAAACAATCATTGATTTCCATCACTGGCCCCTTCGAGAAAGTACAGTATCAGAAGTGAAATATGATTCCATTCTGTTTATAATTGTTGCCAGGCACAGCTGTACATCGCTGACAAGATGGGCCTGAAGAGAAAGCAAAAATAGAACATTTATGATCCTGGAGTAGAGATGAGAAAAGTGAAAAAGCATTGGGCAAAAAAAAAAAAGAGAGAAACTCTCATTTGATGGCTATGATCTTCCAAGTCTCTAGTGTAGTCTCATTAATAACTCATTAACCCAGATTAGCTAGTTCAACTCCATTAATCAAAATAATATGATTAATAGCACTAAGGAACCTTAGTAGACTTCAAAAAACAAACAAACATCAGTGGTACTTCTCTTTGTTGCTAAGGCTCAAATTCTTAAAACAGATGTTTAGTTACTCCGGGTTGCTTGCTCTAATGCAGGATAGTCCAGAAATAAGTCTCACCAGGATTAGCAGGACTTTCTGACCATAGGGTGGAGTTTGTACACTTTCACTGGGCATGTGCTTAAGGGAACTCAGCCTGAATCGCAACTTCAAGTGTAAAGAATGGCTGCATTCCAATGCAGAATTAGATGTGGTTGATTTATGGTGGCGCTTTGGGTAGAAGGCAAATAGGTCTAACAAGACCAACCCAACCCAATAGGGAGAGTGAGGCAATGGATGCAGAAGGAAGACCCAGAGGTGGTATTCAGCAGCTTCTGACCAGTTCTGGGGAACCAGTAGCAGAAATTTTGAGTAGTTCAGAGAACCGGCAAATACCACCTCTGACTGGTTCCACCCCTATCTATTCTCTGCCTCCTGCCTCCCAGCTGATCAGCTGGGTCTTCTTTTGTTGCCCTGCACAGGAGAACGGAGCTGGAAAGCAGGTTAGTGGAGTGGGGACGGAATGTGATTTTGCAGTAATGTTCCCCCAGGAGTGGGGAGTGAATGGGGATTTTATAGTATCCTTCCCCTGCCATGCGTACCAAGCCACGCCACACCTGCCAAGCCATGCCCACAGAACTGGTAGTAAAAAAAATTGAATCCCACAACTGGGAAGATCCATTGGGGGTGGGGAAGGGGAGAAGAAGCGGAGAATCACAGCAGCTTCCTTGGTGTTCTCTCTGAACATCCTGACTGCTCCTCTCTCCTGTCCAGCACAACTACCGTGTTTCCCCAAAAATAAGACACTGTCTTATATTTTTTTTGGCTGAGAGACACACAGCCAGCACCTCAGCCACACAGGGTCTCAGGAAAAAGCCATCCAATCTGCATACATCAACTCCACAAACCAATCAAGAAGTAATAACACAGCCAACTCTAGAGTTTAAAAAGGAAAAACAGCCACGATCACACACTTCTCCCAGGAGAACGAAGCTGAAGACACCAGCCTGAAGATGACGGATGAGATTTCGTCGAAACGTTGCCAAGGTATTCTCAATCTTACACGGGACAAGACCCGAATACACCAAGACCTACATACATACATATATATATATATATATATATATATATATATATATATATATATATATATATTAATGAAAAAAAATACCATATTCATGTAGAACAATGTACATTTATTCATGTACGAAACCACGAACAAATTGCATACTGTGTTTCCCCTAACATAAGACACTGTCTTATATTTTTTTTGGCTCCCAAAAAACACACTAGGTCTTATTTTCGGGGTAGGTCTTATTGTGGTAGGTCTTATTTTTGGGGTAGGTCTTATTTTCTGGGTAGGTCTTATTTTCTGGGTAGGTCTTATTTTCGGGGAAACACGGTATGTATTCCAGATGGCCTTGTTTGGGTGTCTACAATAATTCTGTGTAGAGTGTAGAATGAGAATAGCGGGGGGGGGGGTGCTGCAGGCTGCCATGTGAAAAAGCAAGGTGACAGTCACAATGGTGTGACTGAAGCTCTGCCTGTTATTTACAGTATATGCATCACAGACATAAAACACAGTTGGAACTTTAATTGCACTTTTAGTTGTGATGCATATAAAAACAGGCAAGGCCTTATATGCACTGTTGGTATGCAATTCACATAAAAAAACAGGTGGAGCTACGATGTGGCCACCATCTTGACTTTTTTGACCATATTCTGCAGACACCCTGTGTTTTTAGTTGTGAGCCGCCCCGAGTCTTCGGAGATGGGGCAGCATACAAGTTCAAATATAAATAAATAAAAATATAAAAAGGATGCATTTATTGTTTATTTTTGTCTTAGGTAGTCAAATGTATTAGACACACATATATAATCTATCATCTATCAAAAATAAACAAAATACCAGAATATAATATATAACAATAGAAAAGAGTCATGCAAGACTAGAAACAATTAATGAAGAACAGCAGCTAATTTAATTTAATTTCACCAATTTAGATGCTGCCCTGATTCCAGCAGACTCTGGCTGGCTTACAGTATAATAGCAATAAATACAAAATTAGTAATCAGAAACAAGATAAATAAAGGACCAAAAAAAGAACAAAACAACAACAACACCCAGAACACATCCCACAAAGCTCTATCCATCCACCAGGGTGGAAGTTACACAGCTGTCAGGGGAATATTTGACATAAAAACTAAACCAAAGCAAACCAATAACAGAGGAAAAAAAACATATTTTAAAGAACCTAACAGAATTTAAGTTATTACAGCATCTTATTGCACCATGTTTGTTGTTTTTGATGTCTTACATTTTAACTCATTATGTTTTATAGTTTTTAAGATGATTTTATATGTCTTTTAATTGATTGGGTGTGGCCCAGTGTTGATTGAAAAATTGATGGCTGTATAAATGTTTTAAATAAATAAATTTTACACATGTTAAACATATCAGCAATTTACAAAGGATACCTTATAATATTATATACTATAACTATCAAATACAAAAAGGTAAAAATAAATTACCTAATAATATCACAGAATTATTTATTGATTGGTAGAAATGTCTAGCTTTTCACAAGTCCATGCATGGTGAAATATCCCTCATTTTTCACATTTGGTTTGAAGTTATACATCTTTGATGGTTTCTCCAATGTCATATACCAATGCTCTCTTAATTTATAACACATTGTTAATTTCATCACATTTACCCACATTCTTTTCCATTTGTCTATAATAATAATTAAAATTCGTAGCCCATTTGTTATCATGCAGTCCTTAACTTGTTCTTCTCCAGTTTCAAACCTTACCAAAAGCTTATCCATTTTTGCAATTACATGTTCATGATTTGTATATAATTCATTATCAAATTCTATCCTATGTTGTTCAATTCCAATTGTCCATTTAACTATATTGAATCTTTGTCTTAATTCTGCTTATGAAAACCATTGAAAACTATATCTCTCTGTAATCAATTGTTCTCTTAGCATCACCTTGAGTCCTTACTCTTCCTGTATTAATAAATCTTGGGTAAAATGTTACGCATTTTTCTCTATCTGTTATTTCTTTTCAATAAAATGCTTCCTGTGCTGAGACCCATAAAGGTATAAAGAGCAAACAACATTGGATCAAATAATGTTAGGAACAGATGAAAAGTTTATAAAGAATCTATAGAATTTTCTATTAAGTTTAAAAATGGAAGACGAACAGGTAAAAGAGACAATGATAGCATGAGCAAAATTTTTTGGATAAACCATAGATTTAGACAATTGGCAAAAACTCTGGGAGAGAAACTATAAATTGATAATGGCAACTACTTATAACAAAAACCTATCTTAAATGTTTTATAGGTGGCACTTACCACCTGAAAGATTAGCAAAGATGTTTAAAAACATGTCTGCCAAATGCTGGAAACATAACCAGACACCAGGGAGGTACTATCACATGTGGTGGACATGTGTGAAAGCAAAGAATTATTGGATAAAAATACATACATGGTTAGAAAAAATGTTAAAACTGCATTTAGACTATGAGCCAGAAATATTTCTGGTAGATATAGTACCAGAAAAATATAATAAGGGGAATTTGTATTTAATATTGCATGTTTTGACAGCAGCAAGAATTGTATTTGCACAGTATTGAAAAAATAAAGAAACGCCGAGAAAAGAAGATGTAATTAAAAAAATATTAGATTGTGCTGAAATGGATAGATTGACATTAAAGATAAAAGAGAAGGAAGATACAGAATATGTTCAAATATGGGATTCATTTTATAAATGGTTGGATAATAGAAGTAGAAATTAGGAGCTGGGAAAGCATTAATATGTAAGCAATTGACCCAGACAATACACTGTTCACAAAGCACTTATGTATGTTAAATGAAAATGTACAAATAAAAAAAAAGGTATATTTGGGCACAATCTGAGTTTGTATTTATTCCATATTCTTATATGACACTTTTCTCAGTGATTTTTAAAATCTGCATTAAGATTATTGCAGAGGTATCAGTTATAAAATATCCAGAGATTTCAGTTCTTTTAATGATGTTTGATACATCCCAATAATATCCACACTAAAAATGTACTTGAGTTTTTGGTAAAGATATATGGTGGGTTTATTATGTCAGGGATAGTAATTTAAGAAGTTTGAGATCAATGAATGAATGACCTTGCTGGTAGCACAACATCTGCAGAATGGAATTCTGCCAGCTCCTGCTACGAGATACAGGTCTCCTTCTGATGACTCCATTGTCTTTCTGCAACCATTTACATCTCTTAAAGCCTACTCTAGATGGTTGGAGCACCCCTGCAAAATGTTTTTGGGAGAATTAAGCAAATGAAAAGGAAGGATGGAATCGTAAATGTCCTCTTCCTTTTTTACTAGTGGGATCTATCTGTCGGATACTTTCTGGAGAAAGAAGAAACCATTCAATTGGCATGACTTGAAGTCAAAATGTGGGGGTTCAAAGCAGTAAGAACAATTGTTCTTCATATTAGTTTCCATTCTGATTCCTTTTACTTGGGCTCAGAAATTAAAAGTCGGAACAACTTTATCACTAGCTCAAGTAAGTGTGCATATTTCTCTCTAACTTTCCTTTCTGTCTCTTTTATCCAAAAGAGAATCATTTAAGTTTGTTCAAAGCAAACCCAAATCCCAACAATCTGCCCTTCTCTTTAGAGCAGATCGGTGGTGGGATTCAAATTTTTTTACTACCGGTTCTGTGGGTGTGGCTTGGTGGGTGTGGCAGGGAAAGGATACTGTAAAATCTCCAGTCAGAGGTGGGATTTGCTGGTTCTCCGAACTCTTCAAAATTTCCACTACTGGTTCTCCAGAACTAGTGAGAACCTGCTGAATACCATCACTGGAGCAGATATAACTACTGTGGGTGGTGAGTGGGGGGAGTCACTAACGAAGGCAAGAACAGTTTGTCTTCCCAGGAGACAGAACAATATTCTAAACCATATGCTCTGCAACAAGAGAGATCAGGTTCAGTAGATTGTTTGCTTTCAATTCCTTTGGCTGGCTCTCCCACTTTTTGTTTTTAATCAGGACACAAATTCTGGGTGAGTAGTTTATGAGTTAATGTACTGCAGATTTCCGCCACAGGCCAAAAGGCAAACATACCTTATTTGTCTTCATTTCCCCCTTCACTTTAGAAATTAATTGCTTTTTCTATAAATATTTTTTCTTCTTTTCCACTGATGTTGATCCATTGATTTGATCATTATCTGTTGGTCTCGAGATGTCTATTTCCTGGTGCATTAAGTTAATTACCCTCCTTACTGAGATTAACATCAACAATGGATGGATGATTCATTCTACTTTTGACCAGGGTAAGACTTTCAATCTTGAGTCACGTTTATTCCATCCGATTTCCTCATCAGCCTGTAAATTTAAAATATGGTTCAAACTCTATCATTTGTTTTTATTTTTCCTTAACATTTTGCAATGCAATGTTTGCAATACATTTATATATTGATAATGCAACTTTTTTCCCAAGCCTTTGACAAGGATAATTGTCATTCTTCAGCTTTTTTTTTTTTTGTTCCTATCACAGGTGGTATTCAGCAGGTTCTGACCAGTTCTGGAGAACCGGTAGTGGAAATTTTGTGTAGTTTGGAGAACTGGCAAATACCACCTCTGACTGGAGATTTTACAGTATCCTTCCCCTGCCATGCCCACCAAGCCACGCCCACAGAACCAGTAGTAAAAAAAATTTGAATTCCACCACTGGTTCCTATCCAGGTTTATTTTCTCTGCCATCTCTGTTTCTTTCTTTTGTGATCCTTTTGCAGTTTTATACTGTTACTTGTTTTGAAATGGTTTTAACAATTTGTACATTATCAAGAGTCACTGGAAGGAAGCATATAAGTTTAATAAATTATTATTGTTATTGTTATTTATAGTCTTGAACATAAATCCCCCCAATGTATACATTTTGTGCATTTCCCCTAATTTCTAGATTGAACCTTTTCTAATATGCACATTTTCTAATAATTTTTTACAAAAACCATTGTCCAGTCCAAACTCCATTGGCTGTATATGCAGTGTTGAGCAGTGATTCCTGTTCAGATGGTGTTTTTCCATATAGCTTCAGATTGTTTCTGTAAAGAAGGTAGGATAATTTGGCAGATATTTTGATATTTGATAGCCATGGCCTGACTTGTTCAGTATTGTTGACAGAGGAATCGGTACAACAACAAGCAGTAGTGGCGATAGTGAGTCTTCTTGAAAGATTCCCATTTTTTATGTTAACCTCTCCCAGTCTGTCACCATTGACCAGAAACTGTGCCTTCCATTATGCCATTAATCTTTACACAAAGCTTGGAGAGGGGCGGAGCTGGAGTCGCTGCGAGACGGAGGTGATCTTGACTCCTGAGATCACCTCTGATACTGCCGCTTCGGGACGGTCCCCCAGGATCTAAACTGACTCGTAGGGTTGGTGAAAGTTGGGGGCGCCTCCTGTTGATCCCAGGGATGTCACAAAGTCCCTGGTTGATCCAGGACAGCCCCTTTACCCGAAGCGCGCTGAGGCAGCCATCGGGCTGAAGAAGCTGTGACAGCTCCGGAGGAATGAGATCGGAAGAAGTTTGTCAGTCGGTGAGATCATCTTGTTTTTAACCCTTTGGGAACACCCTAGCAACTCTAATGGTGTGAAATTGAGAGTGATATGGAATAGGCGGAAGAGATTGTGTTTGAAAGTAAAGAGCTTTGTTTCTTCTTTCTTTTTATGGCTTTAAAGACTTTCCTTTTACTTTTTCCTCTTGGGAGTCCTTGAATACCTTTTATATTTTATTGAATCTTGTCTCTTTTTCCTTTTTGGCACTAGGGGCTCTAATGTAATTTGGTTATTTTGATCTGGTTACTTTTTATTTTTGCATATAAGAAATGGCCACCGAGATTTTTTACTGTCCTTCTTGTTTTGAATAAGACAGGAAGTGATACATTTTGGAAGTCACTTGGCAAGGAAGTGAAAGTTGGTTGTGAGATACAATATTGCTACTAGAGACCTGTTATCTTATATAAACATACACACTTGCAAGGACTGTATCCAAGGCTCCGTTGATTAGAAAGTGCCGGATAGGTGCTTTTGGAATATTTCTGAGCCTTCAGTTTGGAACTGAAGAATAAAGTGACCTTGGAGAGCTTTTTAAAATAAAAGAATTGGATTTCTTCGAGAGGCAAAAACAGAGGAGCTGTTATCTTCCCGCTTTCACTAGTTAAGCTCTGGACTTTGCATAGTGGCAATGGAATAAAGAGTGATATTGCTTCCTGCCAAGGCTTTTTATTGTTTGGAATTTAATTTTTTATAATTGGAGCCCCTAAAAATATATTTTGTTATTCCTAAAGGGAATTCTACTACTTTACTATTTTTTATCCTTTTTTTTATTGATACCTTCCTATTTTTTAACTCTTAGCCTTTTTTCTCTTGAGAGTTGTTTTTTTTTTTTCTTACTCTGCGCATTGGAAACAAGATAGTTAATTATTGGACCTTTTTTATCTTTTTTCCTTTTTAAATTCAAGTTTTTAAATTTTTGCCTTTTTTCAAATTATTGATGTATTATTGATATGTAATTGAACCCCCTTTTTTTCCCTTTACTATTCTTTTTCCTTTTTTTCTTGTTAAAAAGGATTGTTCTTCTCCCTTTTTATAACACTAATTTTTATTTTTATTTTTTATTATTGGCCTTCATTTTTTTTTCCTTCCTTCTTTTTGGAATTGGTTCTGACAACCTCTGCAACAATGAGTAGAAGACCTTCAATTCCACAAGTAACGGCTCCCACAACAGAAGAGGCAATACAGAAGATATTACAAGTAGTAGGTGAGATATATAATAATCAAACAGCAAAGATATTGGTAAATGGAGAGCTGACAGAATCTATAGGGATAAGAAAAGGAACCAGACAAGGTTGTCCTCTGTCACCCCTACTGTTTGTTTTAACACTAGAAGTACTGAATAGAGCTATCAGAGAAGATGAAGAAATAAAAGGAATGAAAATTAAAAAAGAAGAATATAAACTACAGGCGTTTGCAGATGATTTGGTATTCATACTAGAGGATCCACTTAAATCAGCACCTAAGTTGATAGAACAAATAGAAGAATATGGAATGGTGGCAGGTTTAAAAATTAATAAAGACAAAACAAAGATCCTAACAAAGAATATGTTAGCAAAACGCAAGAAAGATTTAGAAGATTTATTAGAGATTCAGATTGCAAATAAAGTTAAATATTTGGGAATAAATATAACACCAAGATGCAGTACATTGAAAGAAGATAATTATATAAAACTCAAACAGCAGATAGCGACAGATCTTGAAAGATGGGAAAATATGCAATTATCTCTTATTGGCAGAATATCGACAGTTAAGACGAATGTTTTACCCAGAATCTTATATTTATTTCAGACAATTCCAATTAGACTTGGGAAAGAATACTTTGAAGATTTAAATAAAATCACATCAAAATTCATATGGCAGGGCAAAAAGCCAAGAATCAAATTTAAGCTATTACAAGATGCAAGGTCAAGAGGGGATTCGCACTACCAAATTGGGAATTGTATTATCAAGCTGCAAGCCTGATGTGGGTGAAAGAATGGATAACATTGAGAAACAATAGATTGTTAACTTTAGAGGGTCATGATCTATTACTAGGATGGCATGCTTTTTATGGTATAAGGGAACTAAAAACAAGGATATTTTAGAAGACACTATGTTCGAGAAGCTTTGTTTTTAAATTGGGAAAAACCAGAAAACAACATTATATACAAATTCCATTATGGGTATCTACTATTGAAGCTTTTTCATATGCAATAATATACAAGAAGGAACAAACAGTTAGATATGAAGAGATTTTAAATGAAAAGGGTGAACTCAAATCGATGCAAACACTACAAGAACAAGGTATAAAAATGAATTGGTTTTCATATTTGCAAGTACAATCTAGATATGATGAGGATGTTAAGACTGAAGGGATTTATAAAAAGCAAACTGAATTAGATAAAATCTTGATGGGCATGAATGAAAACATGATTAAAAAACTTTATGGTTATCTATTAGAAGTTAGAATGGAAGAGGAGCAGGTTAAGGAAACAATGATTGCTTGGGGGAAAATTTTTGGTTATGGGATAGATTTAGAGAGATGGCAAACACTGTGGGATCAGAATTATAAAATGACAATGTCAACTGCATATAAAGAAAATTTGTATAAGATGTTTTACAGGTGGCACCTATCCCCGAGAAGGATTGCAAGAATGTTCAAGGATAAATCGGATAAGTGTTGGAAATGTCATGAGATACCTGGCTCCTACTACCACATGTGGTGGACTTGCGTTGATGCTAAAAGATATTGGACTAAAATCCACATGTGGTTGGAAAAAATGACACAACAACATATAGACTTGAAACCTGAGATATTCCTGTTGGGAATTGTATCAGAGACATTTAACAAAGAACTGAAATATCTGATTGTTAATGTATTGACAGCCGCTAGAATTGTATTTGCTAAAAACTGGAGAAATGATAAGACACCTACGCAGGAGGAAGTGATTAAGAAGATTTTGGATTGTGCCGAAATGAGTAGATTAACATTTGAAATTAGGGATCAAGAAGAAAAGCAGTTTTATAAGATATGGAATATGTTCTATCAATGGTTAGACAAAAAGTTTGGTAATGTATTCTTGGGAATATAAAGATAGATAGAACTGTTGAAACAATATAGAGATTATAATATGATAAAGGATTAATAATAATGATTATAGCTTTTCTTTTTTGTAATATTGAGTATGAATAATAAGGGGTAGGCACTGTGATTTTTGACCGACCGACATACTTGAAATTGATATGGATCTATGTGTTGTATGTTTGTTTGTTATGTTTGTGTTTTTGGAAAAATAAAACTTCTTATAAAAAAAAATCTTTACACAAAGCTTCTGATGTTATGATTATGGTTGGTCACACAGTCAGCCGGAGGTTTAGTTTAGATTTAACATTTCTGTCCCTTCCAAAGACTTAAGATAGGCAGATGTATCCCACACAATAACCAAGCCAATTAAAATATAAGAGGAATGCCATGCTGGAGCAGCCAGTTTGGAATATTTGTTCTTCCAGATTTGAAGGTTTCAGGTTCTATCAGCCCTGACTAGCATGTCCACTCACAAAGAACTGTCAGAGTACATTATGGTAATGATAGCCAAGAGCATACAAACAGCTTCCAAACTGGAAAAATAAATTAGACTAAAAGGATAAATAGTCTTAAGAAGATAAGGGAGCTTCCTGAATTAATTTTTCAGCCTAATCACATTTTTTACAGGATGTCAACATATCTAGCTATAAAATTACTATTAGAAATATGAGAAAGTAACAATTCTATTAACCCAGATAATTCAACCAACCTAAATAGCTAAATCTGAATAAAAATAGCTATGTCTATTCATATCAAGCTAAAATCCAATGCAAAACTTTTGTATGGCAGCAGAAGATTCTGGAAGTCACGTCCCCAAAGCCAAGAAAGCTGTAGCTTGACCTAATGTAAAGGAACTTCCTATATCTTAGGGCCTCTTCGAAAAGTGTGCTGTGCTGAAGTCCAAGTTCAGCATATACAGTATAAAGTCAATAAAAATCATTATATTCAGACCTGCAGCTATTGTGTATATCATTCAATCACTATAAACAACATTAATCCATCCCAGTGCAAGAGGCTGGATGCAAAAGAGATTGTCGATTTATTTCTGCTTCGGAGCATAAAAGACATTCCATCATTCTGGAATCTTTCTCATTCACAATTCCATCTTTGGTTTCTCTCCCATATCTCATTGTTTCAGCACACCATATCAAGTATCAGATTTATTGAGCAGTCTGTGATGCAAGAGGCCCATAAATAATCTCACACAAAATGAAGATGGATTTTAAACTGCCACACCCATAGCTGTGGAGAAAAGAAGACCGCACATGCAAGAAATGTATAAATATTGGTAACAAGGTAATTATAATGGGGAAAAAATTAATTATATGAAAAGATGAAGGTTTTTTGAGCATTCCGTTATTCTGCTCACACTAAGAAAATATTTTTAAATCATCAAGTCAATCACATACATTATTTTTTTAAAAAAATATTATTTGAAAAGGAAATATAAAGAATCATAAAGGAGAAAAAGAAAAAATGATATTGATAAACAAGGAAAAGGAAAAAAACCAGCAAAACATTACTAAAAACATACCAGCTTACCAATTATACTCTTCCCTCCCATTGAGTCCCAATTGTTAATTGTGGTCAATGTATTTATAAGTGTGAAGAATTATTTCCAATTTCTATTCCTTTCATTTATTTATTTTTCCTTAGAAAACATATAAAACATCCTTAGAAAACTTGTCTCCATTATATTTTAAAAATTACACAACAGGGCAAACCTAGACTCTTAGTTGTTTTCTAAGGAAAAATGTTTTTATTTTGCCTTAGAAAACATCTAAGAATCTAGGTTTGCCCTGTTGTGTAATATGTGAAATATAATGGAGACAAGTTTGTTTACAATATTATTACAGTAAGGGTTGAGTGCTGGGATGAAATCTTTCTACTTGAGGTGATTGGAAAAGCAAAGAGATCTTGCATGATTAAACTTATTTTTAAAAGCATAAATATTCTACCAAGTTTTGAACCAACCTTCTATTTATAAGAAATATAGCCTTTGTGCTATTAAAGCATTCGTGGTAAAGATAGCTTAAAAAAAAGAATCAAGGCAGTACAACTTTTTAAAGCTGGTAACTGTGCCTATATGTATGTGCATTCTGATGCTTTTCTCTCTCTCTCTCGCTTTCTCTCTGCAGGTTTGAATGTCATTGGTTTAGTTTGAACTGTTCTTGTAAAATGTCAAATATGATTGGTTTAAAAAGTGCGGGAAAAACCCTGCACTCTGATTGGCTGGCAACTGCGGCTGCTGGCTATAAGTAGCAGCCGCAGCCCAGCCAAATCGGGTCTGTTATGAGCTGTAGTCACTAATAAACTCTTCACTGAAGCCCTCCGCGTCTGACTCTTCATGCAAATCTAACACTGGTGATGAAGGTGGGATCCTTCCTGAAGAGAAGACAATGCGGAGAACAAGCTGAGAGAGATGGCTGTGCTGAACACCCCCCAGCCCCGTTCGATCCGACGGCAGAAGACTGGGACTCGTACGCGGATCGTTTCCAAATGTATTTGGAGGGAAACAATCTCGCCGACATTTCCGACAAGTGGAAGAGGGTGGTCTTTCTCACCCACTGTGGTCCGGCCGTTTTCAAGATGGCAAAGGCATTGGCGGGAGCTGCAGACGTGAAGGTAATGGACTGGCCCGACTTAGAAAAGTTATTAAGAGCCCATTACGCGCCACAAGTATCGTGCCTCATTAAGAGACACGAATTCTACCGTCAGGATCAAGGGGAAAGCGAAAACGTTAATGACTTTGTGGCAAGTTTAAGGGACATTGGGGGTGCATGTGAGTTTATCAACTTTGAAGAGGCCATGCACGATCGATTTGTTCTAGGCCTAAAAGACAAGGTTTTGCAGAGCAAATTATTAATGAAACCTAAGATCACGCTTAAGGAGGCCATAGAAGAAACTTCTTCAGCGGAAGCTACCAAGTCCTCAGCAGCAGCCATGAAGAAAAGCCATCCTGATGTGGAAAAATCCACAACAACCCATTGCGAGCAAATAGATTCTGATTCAGACTGCAGTGAGGTGGAGGAAGGAATTTATAGACTCAGAATGGAGAAGAAAAGGAAAGACCTTGGAAGAAAAAGGCAAGACTTTTATTGCAGAGGTTGTGGGGGGGGGCACCCCTGCACTGAATGCAAGTTTTTGATACCATCTGCCTCCGTTGTGAAAAAGAGGTCACCTAGCAAGAGTCTGCAAATCATCCAGAACTCCACCAAGCAGAAAGAAGTTTCCTGATAAAGAATTCAAGCATAACAACTTCAGTGAGAAAATGGGGCGCAACACAGAAGCAAATGGGAAGAATGAAACTCATCAAACAGTCACCATTGGTCATTCTTCACCCTTAAGAAGCAGAAAAGTACATGTGAAGGTACTTATTGAAGGAAGGCCTTGCCAAATGGAAGTGGACTCAGGCTCCTATTTATCTATGGTGTCATGGGACAAAATTCACAGATTACTCCCAAACATTCAGAAGAAACATTTCCAGAAGCAAGCACTGACTCTTAAAGACTACCAAGGGAACAAGATTCCAGTAGTTGGAACAAGAGAATTCAACGTGAAGTTTAAAGGCCACACCAAATGTTTGCCCCTGACCATCGTGGACAAGGATCGCCCAAGCTTGCTGGGACTTGAGTGGTTCAATCCACTAGGCATCGAGGTGACTGGCATCAATCACATGAGCAACTCTGAATGGGAGGAGGCCTTGAAGTCTGAGTTTCCAGAGGTCTTCAGTGAAGGATTGGGCAAGTATATGGGGATCCCTATCACTTTCAACCTAGATCCCAAGGTGCCCCCAATTTGTTTAAAGCCCAGAAGGGTCCCATTTGCTTTAAAGGAAAAAATGGATGCACAATTAGATAAATTAATAGCTCAAGGAGTTTTAGAGCCCACTGACCACTCCAGATGGGAGACACCCATAGTCACACCAGTCAAGACTGATGGGTCAGTAAGAATCTGTGGAGACTATAAGGGGACACTGAACCATGCGCTGCAGCAGAGCGCATACCCAGTTCCAGTGGTGCATCATCTGTTACATTCACTTGGCAGGGGTACAGTTTTTGCCAAATTGGATCTGGCCCAGGCATATCAACAACTAACAGTTGATGATGCCACTGCAGAGGCCCAAACCATTGTGACTCATAGAGGTGCTTTCAAATGTAAAAGGTTACAGTTTGGAGTAAGCGTGGCACCAGGCATCTTTCGAAGCCTTATGGAAAGAATGCTCCAAGGACTGCGGAGGGTAGTGCCTTACTTTGATGATGTGTTAATCTCTGCTGAAAATGACACTCAGTTACAAGAAAGACTCAGAGAAGTCCTTACCAGATGCAGGAAAGCGGGGTTAAAAGTCAAGGAAGAAAAATGCACTCTTAAAACTGACAAGGTTGAGTTCCTGGGCTACATGATTGACAAGCATGGCATCCACCCTACAGATGCCAAGGTTAAAGCAATCAAAGAATTCCCTAGACCTAAATGCAAAACAGATTTGCAAGCCTTCCTTGGACTTATTAACTTTTATCACATGTTCCTACCTCAGAAGACAACCATTGCAGAACCATTACACAGATTACTTGACAAAAAGTCTGCTTGGGTCTGGGGCAGGAAGGAACAATCAGCATTTAACAGTATTAAAAGACTAATCACGTCTGATGCTGTACTCATACAGTTCTCTGAGAATTTACCTGTTGTACTGACTTGTGATGCATCCCCCTTTGGAGTGGGGTTTTTTTTGAGCTACAGGCTTCCCAGCGGGAGGGAAGCCCCTATTGCATTTTACTCTCGCACCTTGACCAAAGCAGAGAGGAATTACAGCCAATTGGACAAGGAAGCATTGGCAATTGTTGCAGCTATCAAGAAATTTCATGAGTATTTATATGGGAGAACATTTACCATTGTCATAGATCACAAACCTTTGTTAGGCATTGTGGCAGGAGACAAACCTACACCCACTATCCTGTCACCAAGAATGCTGAGGTGGACTGAATTTCTTGCTGCTTATTCATACAAACTTATCCACAAGCCTGGCAAGGACATTGGACATGCTGATGCACTAAGTCATTGCCCACTTCCTTGTCACAAGGAGGACTTTGAACCTGAGGCACACACCTTTTTCCTAGAAACTGTTGCCAAGCTTCCAGTACACGCTGCTGAAATTGCCAGAGAGACTACCAAAGACACTTTATTGGCTCCTATTATAAGCTGGATTAAGAAAGGTTGGCCTCTTCAAGATCTACCTCACCTTGCCCAACCTTTTAAGTCCAGGCAAACTGAATTATCTGTATTAAGAGGATGTATTTTGTGAGGTAACAGGGTGGTTATTCCTGCAAAACTGCAAAGAGAGGTTTTGGAAATGTTACATGAGGGTCATCCTGGTATTGTAAGGATGAAGGCATTGGCCAGGAGTTATGTATGGTGGCCAGGTATTGACAAAATGGTTGAAAACTGGGTTGCATCTTGTCCCAACTGTCAGGTAGTCAGGCCTGCCCCACCTCTTGCCCCCAAACAGGAATGGGATTGTCCTAGGGGCCCATGGTCTAGGATTCACATTGATTTCGCTGGCCCTACCAGAGGGCATACCTTCCTTATTATAGTAGATGCATATTCCAAATGGCTAGCGGTCATCCCTATGGCATCCACCACAACTGATGCTGTCATCAAGCAACTCAAAAACCTTTTTGTAGCCCACGGGTTACCTGATGTTCTTGTCTCTGACAATGGCCCTCAATTTACATCTAATCTTTTTGAATCCTATTTAGCACAACAGGGTATCAGACATGCCCTGACTGCCCCTGGGCACCCTTCGGCTAACGGCCGGGCTGAACGCATGGTACGTTTTACCAAGGAAAAGCTTCAGCAATTAGGTCCTGGGGACATCACTCAGAAAGTTGAAAAACTTCTTAGTGTTCAGCACATCACTCCTAACCCATCAACTAACTTATCCCCAGCAGAGTTGTTGATGGGTAGGAAACTTAGGTCTCCCCTTGACCGCCTTCATCCCTCTTACGCACCCAATGCACCACTAGATTCCACTAGCAAAGTTCGCACGTTCAGTGTGGGTGATTCTGCTTATGCTAAGAACCTTATGGGTGAACCTTCATGGATTCCTGCTGAAATAACTCAAATAACTGGCCCTCGTTCTTACAGGGTACAAACAGAGGATGGTGTCCTCTGGAGCAGGCACATTGATCAGCTTAGATCCAGATTACCTCAGGAACACCGCAATTGTTCCTCTCTAGTTCCCATACCTAATGCCTTTTCTAGGGGAGGGGAGGAGCATGAGGATAATCAGCAAGCAAGAATCAACCCCATGTGTAACGAGCCATTACGACAGGAACCACCCCAAAACCTGTCACAATGCCAAAATCCATCCTTACAAGTGGAAGATTGCACATCACTACCTGACTTGGGTGCTGACATTGGGCTGCAGATGGGTTGGGAGGAGAGACCAGATTCTAACAATCAAACAGGGTCTTCTTTCACAGGAAGTCCAACTAGGGAAATGTCAACAGACACATTTCCTCTCTCACTGGGTGAGAACGTTAAAACTTCTGAACCACGAAGGTCTCAACGTACACATAAGAGCCCCACCTATTTAAAAGAATACATTAGATAGGTTGGGGTTTGAGTATGGAGTGAACCTAGTGGGGAGGGGTGTTATGTATGCAGGTTTGAATGTCATTGGTTTAGTTTGAACTGTTCTTGTAAAATGTCAGAAATGATTGGTTTAAAAAGTGCGGGAAAAACCCTGCACTCTGATTGGCTGGCAACTGTGGCTGCTGGCTATAAGTAGCGGCCACAGCCCAGCCAAATCGGGTCTGTTATGAGCTGTAGTCACTAATAAACTCTTCACTGAAGCACTCCGCGTCTGACCCTTCATGCTAATCTAACTCTCTCTCTCTCTCTCTCTCTCTCTCTCTCTCTGACTCTCTCTCTCCCTCCCTCCCTCCCTCCCTCTGTCTCTCTCTCTCCCTCCATTCTTCCCTCCCTCCCCCCTCTCTCCCCACCCCAACCCTGTATTTAAAACTAGAATGCAGAATAACAGTTGGAAGAGACCTTGGACAATTCCCTTCTCAAGCATGAGATCCTATACTATTCCGGACACATGACTGCCAAATTCTTTCTTGAATGCCTCCAGTGATGGAGCACCCACAACTTTCAAAGGTAGGCCATTCCACTGATTAATTGTTCACACTGACAAAAATTTTTTTCCTTAATACTAGGTAGGCTCTAGATAGCTTCCATCCATTACTTCTTGTCTTACTGCTTGTCTTACCCACAGGAGCTTTGGAAAATAGATTGACCCCCTCCTCTCTGTGACAGCCCCTCAAATACTTATGCCAGCCCTAGACATTCTCTTTGTTAGACTAGACCAGTAATGGCTAACCTTTTTGGCACCAAGAGCCCAAAGCGTGCACATCCTCAAAATGCAACATGTGCACATGCCCTGTGCATGCACCATGCTCCCCCACACATGCACGCACAATCCCCCCACGCAACCCACTCCCAGAGACCCGAAGACCAGCTGGCCAGCAGGAGGCACATGCGTGCATGTGCAACAGAGTTGAGCTGGGGCAAGGGCTCACATGCCCAGAGAGAGGGCTCTGTGTGCAACTGCTGGCACGGTTGCACCATCATGGGATTAGACATGATGGCACCCCACCATCATGGGACTAGACATTCCCGGTTTCCCCAACTGTTCATTGTATGGTTTAGCCTCCAGCCCTCTAATCTTTTTTTATTCCTACATATGCCCACCCTCTGACAAGGGCATAGGAACAGAAGAATTGTTCAGCAAGAGGATTTGGTAGTCTGTTCTCTAAACTGAATGCCTTGCAAGATTAAGATCTAAACTGGCTTAGATTCAAGCCAACAGACATTTTAAATGTTAGCATTTCCTCTGTTTGACATTGTTAGGAAACAGCCAGATTCATTGGCTTTAAAATGCTAATGGGAATGAACAGATAGAGGATTTGCAAATCCCAGCAGAGTTGGGCAGCAACAGCTTAAACAATAACAGCAGCTACGCCTTTAAATGCCACGGGCATAGAATAGGGTCAGCTTTAAAGGGCATAGGAAGGAACTTCCTAGATCAATCTTTTTGCAAAGTGGTATACAATTCCATTCCAAGGGTTGCACCACCATTTCCTTTTTGTTTGCTTCTAAGTTGCAACTGCCCAGTTCAGCAGAGAACTTTCCACTTGCAAACTCCTGACTTCAGAAACGTGCATTCAGTTGTGAGGATTTGAATGCCCTTTAAAAGGCATTTGGCCTTTCATTGTGATAACTGCAACTTTTATATTTGCATTTATTTTCTTAGCTAAGTTACACTATAATTGGAGATGATGACCTTCTAGAATCAAAAATTGAAATTGCAAGAGAGATAGAGGAAGAAACAGGAATGAAAATACAGATATAGCCCCACAGAATACAGTAGCTGCAGCCTTCATTCAGATATATGCAGCTCCCATAGGTCACCAAAACTGAGCACCATGCAAAGTCCTTCCTTTTTCATTATGAATAATGTCCTAATGATTTTCTTTTATCATCAAAAAGGGAGAGGGAAATTGATGGAGTCCGGTCAATGCTCTATTGAATAGCCAATGGGATTCCAATACAATGTCATTTGGTCAGATTTGTACATTTAAATATTCCCGTTGGAAAGAATAAATTATCATTTGACTTACCTCTTAGCCAGCTTCTTTCTAGATGTTTGTATAATTTCACTCCAAGTTCTCTGATGGCCTTAGCACTCAGAAATGATATACAGTAAACTCTGCTGGGATTTGCAAATCCCTGTGTTTTTCAATCCTATTAACATTTTAAAGTCAATGAATGTGGCTGTTTCATACCAATGTCAAACAGAGGAAACGTTAACATTTTAAATGGGCATAGACAGACTCTTACAATATCACCATAATATTTTGCAAGAAGATTGCCAGGCAAGGATATACCATTCCAGATATTCTTAGACTGCAATTCCATCAACCACCACTATTGGCCATATGAATTTGGACTGGCAGGATGGGTTTAATGACATCTGGAGCACCAGTCATGGTCCATCCCTGTAGTAGAGGCATCATCTACATCAGGAGTGTCAAACTTGCAGCCCGTGGGCTGGATGCATCAAGTCCCATTTTAGCGAAGGGGGAAAATTGTGATAGTCACGTGACGACGTGTCATCGTGAGTTTGATAGCCCTGATCTACATCCATATTATTTTATATCTAAAACTTCCTTACTTTGCAAGACACTTCTGGGGAAGCTATGAATATTGAAAAATGTTTTCTTTGAGTGGTGATGTCTTTGCATTCTTTGAGACTGGAGATGACAACTTGTGAGTTTTGAAGGAACAGTAATGATGTTGTACCTTGGCCAGTACACAAAGCTGATGGCATCAGCATTGTGAGGTTCCAGATAAGGTTCTGATCGACTTATTTGATTCCTATTTTGGACCTGTTCTAGATAACAATAGCAATAGCACTTAGACTTATATACCTCTTCACAGTGCTTTACAGCCCTCTCTAAGTAGTTTACAGAGTCAGCATATTGCCCCTAACAAACTGGGTCCTCATTTTACTGACCTTGGAAGGATGGAAGGCTGAGTCAGCCTTGAACCTGGTGAGATTTGAACTGCCAAATTGCAGGCAGTCAGCAGAAGTAGCCTGCAGTACTGCACTCTAACCGCTGCGCCACCAGAGCTCTGATATAAATTTTCTTTTCATCCTATTATATTCTTACTTGAGTATGTTTGAGGATAGTTATATGCACGATTGAAACATGTATACTGACAAATGAGAAAGGATAAAAGATTAACTCAACAGTTGTTTGGAGTGTGCCCCCATTTGGTTAGGCTTACCAATTTGCTTAAACAAAGTCAGGAACAAAGATAAGCGTAAAAGAAAATATGTTTGCAATATCCTGAAAAGAGGGGTGGGTAGGAAATTAAGCTAATTTACAATTATGTTAATTGTTGGGGCAATCTAATTTATCATGTGTGATTGTGTGTGTGTGTCCCCCTGCGTGGATATTTTTGTTTTGTTGAATGCATTAAAAACTAAAGCTCTTTAGAAGATTTTTTCAACCCACAAATTCTTCAGGAATAGAAATGCATGACTGTCTCTTTCAAATGTTCACATAAATATTGAATGTACAATACAGATAGTCTTTGACTTATGACAACAGTTGTGACCAAAACTTCTGTCACTAAACAACGTGGTCATGAAGTGAGCCACATCCAATTTTAAGAACTTTTTTGCTGGTTTTGTTGTTAAGCGAATCTCATCAATCCCCCCCATTGACTTTACTTGTCAGAAGCCCGCTGTGAGGGTAGCAGATGGTAATCATGTGATCCTGCAACGATCATAAATACATGCCAATTGCCAAGTCCCTAAATTTTGATCATGTAACTGTGTAGACACTGTGATGGTCATAAGGACAATCATAAGTCATTTTTTTCAGCACCATCATAACTTCAACTGATCGTGAAATGAATAGTTGTAACTTGGGGATTACCTGTAAGCATCCTCTTCTCCCAACTAATTTGTTTCTTGTTATTGACTGCCCAGTTTTGAGGAGATATTTTTATGCCGTTGGGGAAAACTATCCAAAGGTGACAGGATTATAGATTATTTTGGAGTAGTTATTGAGGAATAGGTATCTTTAAAATGCTATTTTAACTGGAAGTCTAGAGGGAAAAACAAGCTCCTATTTCATATCAAAGGCAATAGTGGTGTGTGTTATCATTTAATTACTGAGACTGTAACTGTAAATAAATTTGCATGTTTAGTTCTAGATTATTTTTAAACTGCTGCTTACACTGCTGTAAACTCTGCTTTAAGAAGATACTGTATTGGCCTAAAGCATATTTACAGAATATAAAAACAATTAGCACTTTGGTCATATTTTATTTTATCACAATGATTTAATATTGTGTAGTATTGGGAAACAATTTAAGTAGTGGAGAGTAATGTGTCCTTGACTTATTTTCCATTCAGGTATTCTAGCACAACATCACAAAAATAGCAGGTGTCACTATTGCACATAGCAATTGAGTCTCCTCAACTCAAACCATTGAACTAATGACACTGGTTGAAAAACAACTATCCATTAAAAAAATATATTCCAGCAGACATAGATTCAGGCACTTTTGGGGTGGGGGACAAATGGTTGTCTCTCTTCCCCCAAAATTACTTTTATCTACCACACAGCAAAGTGATTTATATAAATTGCAAATTTGCCATATGGATATAATTGGTGGAGCCCAGTGCTTCATGTAGGCTAAAGAGTGGAAAATTTTACTCACTTGCTTCCTCAAAGAATAGATCTCTTAGTGTGTCTCAGGCAGAATAATTTGAGTATTCAGACAGGATTCTGGACCTAAGGGAAGTGTTAATATGCAGCTGGTAATTACGGCCATTTATTACAATGAATCTTGCTCTGTTGCTAAATTTATTTTATTTATTATTTTATTTATATCCTGCCTTTATTATTCTTTATTTTTTAAAAAAACCTCAAGGTGTTGAACATATCTAACATTCCTTCCTTCTTCTATTTTCCTCACAACAAAAACCTAGTGAGGTGCGTTGGGTTGAGTGAGAGTGACTGGCCCAAAGTCACCCAACTGGCTTTCATGGCTAAGGTGGGACTAGAACTCACAGGTCTCCCAGTTTCTAGCATGGTTCCTTAACCACTAGACCAAAGTGTATTTTCTATCTCTTCAGTATCAGCATAAAGACCAAACTGTATTTTCTACCTATTCTCTATCAGTATAAAGTTTGCTGTGCCCTTTTTTTGATCCCTGTCCTACCTCTGTTGCCTCTGGTTCAAGTCCCTGCAATCATTCTTTTTTTTTAGATTACATTTATATGCCGCCCTTCTCCGAAGACTCAGGGCGGCTTACAATTTTTGGAGCACAACCCAATGCGCGCAGCAATAGCCTTCATTCCATTGTATATGCCTGCTTATTACTAAGCGGCATTTTTACAAGGTCAGCTAATTGCCCCCAACAATCTTGGGTCCTCAATTTACCTACCCTGAGAGGATGGAAGGCTGAGTGAACCTTGAGCCTGGTGGGATTCGAGCCTACAGTAATTGTAGACAGCTGGATCTTAAGAGCAGGCATTTAACAGCCTGAGCCACCAAAGCTCATTCCCTCAGAAGCCTATTATATTTTATACACCTTAAGACTCTCTTTGGGTGTTGTCAGAATAAATGGAATGATAATTCTTTAATGCCAGTAGAGATCCCCAAACAACTTAAGTCTGTCTCACTCATAGAATGGGCATGAGATGAAGGTAACAACAAAGATGCTGCCAAAGTATGCTTCTGCCATGATCAGAGGAAAGTGGGGAAAGTCCCAAAGTCCTGCAGTGACCATAAATGGCTATGGATACATATAAAGTTCAAGGATGACCGAAAAATCTCTTCTGAATACTGAGCTAAAAACTCCCATAGCTGTTAATGGATAATTCTTCTTGGCAAATGGTGGGTTGTTGAAACAGTTTCCCCATCACTGTCTTTTTATTCACTTCTCATTTTTCCTTAAGCAAATAGCCATGGAATGTCAATGCCAATTGTCCCAGTAATAAGTCAGGAGGACATGAATTATAATCTTTCAAACCAAAGAGATCAGCAGATAAACGGACCTAGTGATCTGATCTGTTTGTTGATTAATTCGTTCTTAGTGTTACTAATTTTCTCCATGCTTAAGCAGGCTTCCGGACTGTTAATATTTCCACTGATATTATCAATAGGCATAATTCTTTGCTCTGATTAGAAATTGTCATAGGGATCGCATTAGGAAAGGAAGTGCATTATCCCAGAATTGAACTTGAAGACAGTACCAGAATGTCAGCAGAGGCTAAAGAATTATTATTCCATTTATTCTGACAACACCCAAAGTGAGTCTTAAGGTGTATAAATTATAATAGGCTTCTGAGGGAATCAAAGAGACTTGGAAAATCCACTCCCTAGAACCTCCCAGAATCTCATCTGTTGGAGTGAAAGTAGTAAAAGTTTAGTCTGGCAAGATTCGGTTTATTGGGTGTAAGCAAATAAAGAACTGGATGGACTGTCTATGTCGTTCTTGGGCTGGACCCAATATGTTCTTCTGGACCACTCAAAGGAACATTAAATAATTTAGAAACAAGAGGACATAAAAGTTCTAGCTTTGGGTCATTTTTAGATTCTGGACCAGACATGATTGGGGGTGAGTAGCTACCACCAAAATCCAAACATTTCCTTGTAAGAATGGGCAATCATTTGGCCTTGAGACTACTAAATAGAATATTAGAAGTAGTGTACAAATAAGTGCCATCCACACACAAATACTTTTCTCTCATGCATATGCATATAAAACCTACCAACTTTGCTTCTGCACTCATACCCTTCTAATACAGAATGGTGCAACAACTGATTCTAATCTGGTCATCATAAGCAGATCCTAAAAACCAAATAGAGTGATCATTTGTTAATTACGCTTCTGATTTCCAGAAGTTATTAGTAGTGGGAAGTCACTACATCTATCTGTCATTACAGTTCTCACTATACCTAACTGTCAGTTAATTAAATTATCACCTGCCTGGCAAAGGGCAGAGTTTGTTCTTTCCTATCATTAATAATTATCTGTTTTCTGGTTCTCTCCTAATTATGCTGATCAAAGGCCAGTGGGAAAAGTGGACAAGGATCTTCATGGCTTTATAGATCACATATCTGAGATGTCATCTGAGTTTGCTCCCTGTTTACATAAGGAAAAAAGACCGAAACACATCACTTCCAGCAAGCAAGACCTGGATAAGCAGCCAACACTTGGATAAGCAGGGATTAGCACCAAGTAACAACTGAGCAGAAAACAATACCCTAATGAAGAAACCAATAGGCAAACACCACACCCCTACCCAAAACAGGCGGAGCCAGCTGCAGTATATAAATAGGAAGCAAACCTCACAATCACTTCCACTGATGATTATGATACTAAGTGGGTAATGAAATATCTGCAAGCCAACAACCAGCCCCAGAGAGCACCCAGAACTCAACTGTTCAGCCCTGAGCTATGTAGTGCACGTTCTCTTCTATTAAACTCAATCTCTGTACTTATAGATATTACATACACACTCTCTTCTTCCAGTGACTCTCCTCAAGAAATCAGCAAGATCCAGGAAAGCACTGTTCTGGAAGGCATGTCAGAACATTGTTGTTGAGAACTCTAGAGGCAAATTAGCTGACCATTTCCAGTATAACTGAACTATAGGAACATGCTGACATTTGTGTAGCAATGGAATTGCATGAAAGCAACTGCCTGTTGAGCTTGCATCCCTCTTCTCCTACCTAAGAGAAACATTATTGAATTAATTAACTAATGATCACACTATTTCAGGGGTGTCATCACGGTGGCATCATGTGACATATCGCAACTTTTCCCTTTCGCTAAACTGGAAATGGCCAACACATGACACATCCAGCCTATGGGCCACAAGTTTGACAGGCCTGCTCTATTTGGTTTCAGGATCTGCTTATGATCACCAGATTGGAAATAGGTGTTGCATTATTCTTGTGTACATTGGTACCTTCAGGGACACAGTTGTAAGTTGTGAGAAGGCTCTTTTCAGTGATGGTACTCACTATGTGTTGGTAATGTGATGATTATGTGTAGGATTTCCTGCTTGGGCGGTGGGGGGAGGGGGTTGAACTAGATGATCTACAAGGTCCCTTCCAACTCTGTTAAAGAGAGGAAATGTAAGTTTATTAAGTATTAGGTCATCAAACCTAATTTAGTAATGTTTTATATAAAACAATGATCCTACTGTTCTTTCATCTGGTTGATAGTTTTGAGATGAGCCCTATGTGCTGCATTTGTCTTGGTGAAAATGGGTTTCAGTAATTGTGTATTGATTTTATGTTTTAATATTGTCTTAGCTGCTTTGAGTGAAAGATAATAAGAGAAGCAAACACGGCATTATCACCTTTAATATTAATCTTCATGTCTCCCAGGCATAAGTAATCTTTGTCCAAGGAATCAAGAGAAAGGTTTGTCATTGTCACAGTGACTTTCCTTTAAGTATTTTCAGTACTTTTCAATACCTGCTTTTCAGTACTTTCCTCCCATAATTAAAAACAACAGCAGCAGCAACAAAAACAAAACAACCAGATTTGCAAATGCAGTTGCTACAACAGAAAAAGGTGCACAGCATTGAAAACTCTGGACAACCAAAAGGATAAAGTAAACCCTAACAGATAACAGATAATCAGAGTTGGAACGGACCTTGTATGTCATCTAGTCCAACCCCGCACCCAAGCGGGAGACCCTACACCATTTCTGATAGATGGCAGTCCAATCTCTTCTTGAAAGTCTCAAGTGATGGCGCTTCCACAACTTCCGAGGGCAAGCTGTTCCATTGGTTGATTGTTCTCACTGTCAGAAAGTTTCTCCTTATTTCCAGGTTAAATCTCTCCTTGTTCACTTTCCATCCATTATTCCTTGTCTGGCCTACAGGCGCTTTAGAAAATAGCTTGACCTCTTCCTCCCTGTGGCAGCCCCTCAAATATTGGAAAACCGCTATCATGTCTCCCCTGGTCCTTCTCTTTACTAGACTAAACCTTGGACTTCCCAAACATGATTCTCTATATAGCCAGGACCATCCATATTTGGAATTTAATCCTGTCCTGACTTTGTGATATTAGATGCCATTTCCATAGAGATGTTGATCTGTTGAACCGTTAGCATTCTTGCATGGCTGCTCAGGCTCAGCTTTGACTGTTAATCATCAGTCTGATTTTACCAAAGTAGGCTGCAGTGAAGATCTATTACTATGTATTACATAAGTTTATGTATATGGGTTCAAAAATCAATGCTGCTGCATGCCCTAAAGTAAATGTATGGAGTCTTAATTCAGGAACCATCTACTTGCATGTGAAAGCAAAATAAATTTATTTGTCAGTCTGAGAAGACTTTTCCTGAATGTCACAAAGATGCCAAGTGTGACTGTAAATTGAGGGCTTTTAATGTGGTAGTCTGCACTTACTGGGAACCAAGGCAAGGTAAATTTATGGGAGATATAGGTTACAATCACTCATGTCATTTGGAATGCCCTATTTCCTGGGATGGGGCAGTAAAGATGTAAAGGACTGGCTAAAAATGGAAATCATTTACACTGCCATCTCTCTACGACACAGAGAATTCTCTGTGCTGCTTCTTCCATTTTTTTCCACTCTTTATCATAGCAACTCCTGGATTCATGATTTTCAGTCTTACTTAATGTTGTCGCAAGCAAGCATGGTTATATTGAGTTAACACCTGGAAGCCTGGAAAATATAATTAGTATGCTTCCTAACAGTTAAGGGATCTTCATGTCTGGAGCTGGTAGGTTTGGGAAGCCTTGCATTTCTCATGATCCCAAAACTTATGCTGCTGTACTTTGCAGGCTGACAGTAAGAACCAGGCCTTGTCTGAAGCCCACAGTATCCCAGTCTTCCTCCTCCTTGTTCTCCTTCAATAAGGTGAATTTCCAAATCAGCAAGGAATAGTTCTATATGACCTGGGTCTAGTTCTCAGAGATTTTGAACTGCTCTTTTGAGCTCCCTTTTTAATTCAGGAGTTGGCACCCATAATCAGTTGCGATCCATATTTGCTACGTCACCATAATCTGTCTGTTTGTCCATCTGTCCATCTTTTCTCTCTCTCTTTCTCTCTCTCTCTCCCCCTCTCCCTCTCCCTCTCCCTCTCTCTCACACACACACTCTCACACACACACACTTATAATGTATGTACATACTGAATTCACCAGGGATTCATTTACTAGGTATAAGAGTCTGATTTGCCTCAAAACTACCATCATCTCAGTGCTGTTTTATTTTGAAAAAGAAATTATATAAATCAAGAACTTGGCTGCAAAGTCTTATTTGCAGCATGAAGAATTTTTTTTTTTACGAGTAGGTAATAAAATGCTGGAAAGCCAGATTTGCAGTTGGATTGCTGACATCACAGAAATATCTTGCAAAAACATTACCTTCTCTACTGCCGCTGCAAATATATAATGTGGCATTTTGAAACCACTATAAATCAGTTATTCCTTTTGCTCAATCAGAGGGAGACTGAAAGTGATTGGATGGTCAGATTTAATGGCTATGTTCTTTCACTTGCTAGATTATGAGTGAGCATTTCTTGGTGACCTTTTACTAGCATTCAAATGGGAATCGTGACAACATGCTGAACAGAGAAGACATCCATCTAAAACACCAAAAATTGAGGGAGGAAAAAGAACACAAATGACCACTAGGTAGTGAAATGTGGTCCTAATCAATGAACTGGAGAGAGAGAAAAAGGAATGAACATCATACATGATGGGGAAGAATTCAGAAAGGACAAAGCAGGAGTTAGCTATTGAGTGCAACCTTCTGGTGGGGGGAAGCAGACTAAAAGCTATAAGCAGTTCTACATTTTAGTTACTGTAAATATGTTAGGCAGACCAGCTGGATGCTGGATGGTTTTGATTACAACAATGAATGCACCTCAAAGAGACCTAACCAGCCAAAGACATTGTTAAGTTTGCATGAAGAGTCAGACGCAAAGAGCTTCAGTGAAGAGTTTATTAAGTGACTACAGCTCGAATGGACCCGACTTGGCTGGGCTACGGCTGCTATTTATAGCCAGCAGCCGCAGTTGCCAGCCAATCAGAGTGCAGGGTTTTCCCGCACTTTTTAAACCAATCCTATTTGACATTTTACAAGAACAATTCAAACTAAACCAATAACATTCAAACCTACATATATAACAGACATGATCTTGGAAAGAATCTATCCGTCTGGTTGGTGAGATTAGACAATGATTTATTTAATGGCACTGAATTTAGCCATCCATCCATCAAGTTCTGCTAAGGTAGTTTAGCAAAAACTCTTGGACCATTTAAATAAAGAGACCCTTGGGAGTCAAGATTTCAGAAGAAAAGGAATACACATTTCTGGGACTGAAGCACCTTGCAAGAATTGAAGCTGAGCATTTTCAGACAGCCATCCATTGCATAAGATATAGGTCTTCTTAAAATGCATTCTTACAACCTCTCTGCTGCTTTTCCTCCTTTTAGAACTGATATCCTGACTCTCTGCTCAAAAAGATGTCCAAAGTCTCCAGCAATAATGAAGAGAAAGAGAAACACAGAACCATAATTAAAGCGTCATTGAAACTATGATCGTAATGCGTCAATTTGAAATTACAATCGGCCCCCAATCTGGAGTGTTGCTAGAGGCGAGGGCCATGTTTCCTCAATGCTCTTGTACGTACAGATGATATCTTTGCCAACTACATACTGAACTGGCAGATGGTTGAACATATAGATTTATTATCCTGAAAAGTGTACCACTGTTGAGTCAGATTCCTAGACAACATTACTTTGTGGGAATTCTAATTGTCTGGGTTGAATTTCACAGCAGCCCCTCAAGCAGAAGGTTGGGTGGATAAATTATATGACTGGGAAATAGTAAAGAGGGCTGATTCTTGTTTAAAGCTATTTGGGATTCCATTTAGCTTTAAAAAAAAGATCATGAATTGTTAAGAAAACATAGCACTGTGGAGTTTCAACCTACGTCTGCAGCATGACCAGTGGAATTATCCAGTACATTTTAAGATGCACGGCTGCTTGGTGGAATCAAAGAGAAGATGAAGGGCCAAGCCCTGGAATAGGGAAAAAAGAAATACATATCATTATGGATGCTATAGTAATCAACAACATAAGTAGTGATACCATATACATTTATACAAGGGCAGTAAACAATCATTTTGATTAATGGCATCACAAAATAAGCAAATCCCATAAGGTGCTGATGTTATCAATTCATAAACTTTATCAGAAATGACATGATCAGCCATCTTCTCGGGAAGCCTGAAATTAATTATTAAGAGCTCTAATCTCATCTGTATTGACTGGGGTTATCCCACATTCTTTGGTAATCCTGTTACGTATTTTTTGAGGTTTTTCAATTCGGTCTCATAAATTAACATGTCCTGATTTGGAGTGTTTTTGAAGCAAATAAGTCAAGTATCCACTTTTCAGGAGAATCCTTTTCTTCTTTTCATCCCAATACCATTTACTAGATTGAAATGGGACCTTGTTTGTTTAGCTACCCAGTTAGTTGTTTAGCAGTATGTTGAGGTTATTTAGTTAGTTGTTTAGCAATATGTTGAGGTTGTTTCAACTCAGTCCTGTAGTACGGTTGCCTGAAAAACAATATTATCAAGAGTCGTTGATAGTGAGATGAGTGGCATATAAATGTAATAAATAATAACAACTAAGTTTATGTTTCCCTGTTGTAAAGGAAATTTGAATCATTGACCAGGTAGGAATATAGATAACCAAAGAGGAAATTGTGACTGTAATAAATTCTATCTAAGGAACAAGTTGTTTGCTTGTTGTTAGATTTTTTTCCCTTTATTATTTTAGAAGTAACTCAATGTGACAAACATACATAATACTCCTTCCTCCTTTTATGAATCAAAGCCTTCAATAACACCAGCATACTGGGCCTGTCTCAAGACACATGTGCTGTGTTATTCTTGATGTATCACAGGACCAATGTTCAATCTGATTGTTGGGGTAAATAGGAAACATGGGTTGTACAATTTTTGCTACAATACACTTTTTCATTCTAGAGCCCTTCAGATGAGTTAGAAATATGACAGTCTAAAGTAACCACGACTATATTGGAAATATTACTATATTGGAATTCTGGGAAATGTAGTCCCCAACATGTTGGTTGGGTATACTTACACTGGAATAACTATAGATCTTGAGCAGCAAATCCTAATGTTTTACAGTTCAGGATCCATCAATCTGCATCTGCAAGCCATTTTTAGCAATTTGCATATTCAGTCTCTGTCCTGTGTGTTCCCTGCACACTTAAAAACTGGTACTCAAACAGAACTGCTTTTCCAATCAACTTGAAGGACTGCCATTCATGAACAGGTGATAAATCTAACCAGGATCGTAAGGAAAAAGACTTCCAATTTACTCATCTGCTTTTTACAATAACTTGTAATTAATTTGGAAACAGAGTTGATTTTTCACAGAATAAATGAGTTTTTGCTAGAGAATGATTGCACCAATCACCATTATGGATTATAGTTTATTCTACACAAATGCTAATAGCTATTGATATTAGCTTCTGATATCCTCCTAGGATATGCAAAGAGTGTGACTTAAAAAGTTTTTTTTCCGAACAGTTTCCCCAATTATTAATAAACACATCAATGAAACTTATATTCCTAGAAATTTGGGGGATGTTCTTTTGATATTTTTAATTTTAAAAACATTCTTGCATTTACTTGTTGCTTTAAAATAATTTTCAAAGACTACCTTAGTACTTATTTCCACAGTTATATAAATGATCAGTTTCCTCTCACCCATTCTTTGAAGTCTACAATATGTTATTTCAGCCAGTAAGAATCAGATGGATTTGATGCTTTTAAATTTCATTCCTCCATCCAGATGATAAATTTACTACAAGAATAGACAGAATAAAACAACAACATGATCCAAAAACATGATAATTACTTAGATTACGATATTTGTTTTTAATAGTCTCCATGTCAAATCTTCCTCTTCCCTATTCAAACTGACTCAGATTTTTTTCCTCATTTTCTTGTACTATATTTACTTCATAAACTGACATTTATCACAAGTGGTAGTCTCTAGCTTATTTTGCCTGATCTTAGAAAAGCTAACCAGAGCTGGATCTAGATTTGCTATTTGTATTTGGAAGGAAGACAAGGCAGAAATCTCAGGATTCTGGGCTAGAATAGAACTGAAGAAAAATCCTGAATACAGCTACTGTACTGAGGCAAAGAAAACTGCATATAACCACACTGTCAAGAGGTGAGCGCAGGTTGAAGGAGACTTGAACTGATTTTAACTGTAATAGAAGTTTAGACTGGGAAATTTGTCCTTTAGATCAGGGGTCTCCAACCTTGGCAACTTTAAGCCAAGCTTAAAGTTGCCAAGGTTGGAGACTCGTGCTTTAAATCATAACTACACAGATATATTTGGGTAAGACAATGGTTCTAGTAACCCCCATCATCATGCTTTTTAACACAGGCAGTCCTTGAGTTACAACAGTTTAATTACAATAGCTGCAACTGTTTGAAGTTACAATGGCACTGAAAAAAGTGACTTATGACCATTTTTCACACTTTATGACCACTGCAGCATCCCCATGGTTACGTGATCAAAATTTGGGCACTTGGCAACTGACTCATGTTTATGATGGTTGCAGAATCCCGGGGTCATGTGATCACCTTTTGTGACCTTCCGACAAGCAAAGTCAATGGGGAAGCCAGGTTCACTTAACAACTGTGATGAACAACTCCACAATCTCAGAGTTTACCTAAATCTTCAAAGCAGTTACACATCAACAGTTTTGTGGCAGACAAAAAATCTTATAAAGCAAACTAAACTAAACTAAACTAAAGAAATAAGTAAAACTAACAATAAAAAATACCATCTATACCCCAAATAGATATAAACACTGAATTTGGATTTGGAAACTGAACTGGAAAAAAACAGTAATTTAAAAATTTCTCTTTCTCTCTTTATTAGGAATTAAGCCAACTGAAAAAAACATGTATGTCTTTATTAGCTTCCCTGTCTCAAATAGCTGTTGTTTCTCCAACAAATTTATCCCCAGGGCAAAATGAACAAGTCATACAACCTTCAAAGCAATTTACAATGGACATTATTGTCAGAGAGTGTTTACTGACTTCACAAATAATAATTTCTCTCCTTGAATATTTAACATCTATTCTGATTAGCAGAGTAGTTAACTGTGGTAGGTAATGGCATGACAATTAGTGGATATGTAGCTGGCTTGAAAATCGTATTCAAAGATGTTTATTCACTGTTCCTCATCATACTGGATAAAGAAACAAGTACAATGCCGCAAAAGAAGGTCTTAGGCTCTCATAACAAGAAATTAATATTTATAAATTGACAGCCGATACAAAAGCCGGTAGGATAGCTAATAGCTTAGAAGATGGAAGAAAAACTGAAAATGGTCTCAATACAGGTTAAACTCAAAAAATTAGAATATCGTGCAAAAGTTCATTTATTTCAGTAATGCAACTTAAAAGGTGAATCTAATATCTGAGATAGACTCATTATATGCAAAGCAAGATAGTTCAAGCTGTGATTTGTCATAATTGTGATGATTATGGCTTACAGCTCATGAAAACCTCAAATCCACAATCTCAGAAAATTGGAATATTACATGCAATCAATAAAACAAGGATTGTACATAGAACAATATTGGACCTCTGAAAAGTATAAGCACGCATATGTACTCAGTACTTGGTTTGGGCCCCTTTTGCAGCAATTACTGCCTCAATGCAGTGTGGCATGGAAGCTATCAGCCTGTGGCACTGCTGAGGTGTTTTGGAAGACCAGGATGCTTCAATAGCGGCCTTCAGCTCTTCTGCATTGTTCAGTCTCATGTCTCTCATCTTTCTCTTGGCAATGCCCCATAGATTCTCTATGAGGTTCAGGTCAGGCGAGTCTGCTGGCCAATCAAGCACAGTAATCCCATGGTCATTGAACCAGGTTTTGGTGCTTTTGGCAGTGTGGGCAGGTGCCAAGTCCTGCTGGAAAATGAAGTCAGCATCCCCACAAAGCTCATCTGCGGAAGGAAGCATGAAGTGCTCCAAAATCTCCTGGTAGACGGCTGCATTGACCCTGGACTTAATGAAGCACAGTGGACCAACACCAGCAGATGACATGGCTCCCCAAATCAACACAGACTGTGGAAACTTCACACTGGACTTCAAGCATCTTGCAGTGTGTGCCTCTCTATTCCTCCTCCAGACTCTGGGTCCTTGGTTTCCAAATGAGATGCAAAAGTTGCTCTCATCAGAAAAGAGGACTTTGGACCACTGAGCAACAGACCAGGTGTTTTTCTTTAGCCCAGGTAAGACGCTTTTGATGTTGTTTGTTGTTCAGGAACAGCTTGACAAGAGGAATACAACATTTGAAGCCCATGTCCAGGATCCATCTGTGTGTGGTGGCTCTTGATGCACTGATCCCAGCCCCAGTCCACTCCTTGTGAAAGTCCCCAACACTTTTGAATGGCCTTTTCCTGACAATCCTCTCCAGGCTACGGTCATCCCTGCTGCTTGTGCACCTTTTTCTTCCACACTTTTCCCTTCCACATAACTTCCTATTGATGTGCTTTGATACAGCACTTTGGGAACACCCAGCTTCTTTTGCCTCCTTTTGAGGCTTTCCCTCCTTATGGAGGGTGTCAATGATGGTTTTCTGCATAACTGTCAGGTCAGCAGTCTTTCCCATGATTGTGATTCCTACTGAACCAGACTGAGAGACCATTTAAAGGCTCAGGGACCCTTTGCAGGTGTTATGGCTTCATTAGCTGATTAGAGTGGGACACTTTGAGCCTAGAATATTGCACCTTTTCACAATATTCTAATTTTCTGAGATTGTGGATTTGGGGTTTTCATGAGCTGTAAGCCACAATCATCACAATTACGACAAATCACGGCTAGAACTATCTTGCTTTGCATGTAATGAGTCGATCTCATATATTAGTTTCACCTTTTAAGTTGCATTACTGAAATAAATGAACTTTTGCACAATATTCTAATTTTTTGAGTTTCACCTGTAAGTTTGACGAATAACCTGAAAAAAGTAAAATGAAGTTTATCGGTGACAAATGGAACTCAGAAATAGAACTGAAATGCAGAGGCACTGGGGGCAGTGGGGGAATACCTGGCTAGGTAAAATGTGTGAAAAAAGAATTTGGAATAATAGTTGAGAACAAAGCAGGAGCCAACAATGGAACATGGCTGCAGAGGTGCAGAGAAATATAGTTTCTAAATCAGGGGTCTTCAAACTTGACAGCTTTAAGACTTGTGGACTTCCAACACCCAGAATTCCTCCTCCAGTCATGTTAGCTCAGGAATTCTGGGAGTTGAAGTCCACAAGTCTTAAACTTGCCGACTTGCCATCATGGGAAGCAGTACTTTCATCTTATTCTGCATTGGTCAGATCTTGATGCAAGCCCATTTCTTCCTGAGTGAGTTCCAAAGCACAAGATGCCACAATAGAAATTACCTGCCATATAGGTCACTTCCCAAGTACATGTTGTGATGGGGTATATGGGGAGGGTGTGCTATATGGACTTCTTCAAACTTAATTAAATTAAAAATGTTCATGGCAAAGAACTGAGACAAGGTGGGCAATCTTCTTGTGCTGAAACCCAGTGCTTCTCCAGTTGGACAAACTGTACCTCTTTCTTACATTGTAGAGTTTATTCCAGATAATTGTCCAGAAGTATTATATTATGAGAAACGGCATCCTCAAGTCTAATGTTACAGCCACATTAGTTTCTACAGGGAGAAAAGAAAAGCTGGCTAGAAAACTGGCATGCCATGAGGAGGCACTAAAGCACCAGAAAGCGGTCCATTGATGGAAAGAGCTTGAGATAAGACAAAGGTTAAAGGCCACCACAGATGATCAGCTTCAAGAGAAGATTGTACGATTTCTCTAATATACTGGAATGCACACCTAAATCAGCCATATGGAACAAATGGCTTTAATGGTGCATTTTGTAACAACAGCACAATGTAGAGAAAATGTGACTGTCAGAGAGTGGGCTACAGGAGCTGGTATGACAAATGGGCCTCTTAAAAAGCAGAAGAGGTCAGGACTATAATAATGGTACCAACACAAAAAGAAAGCACATAAGAGCACAGATACTCTTCCAAAAGTAAGACCCTTGATGATTTTTGCCCCATACTTTTCTCATTTATTGAATTTGGTGCCCAGGGATGCTACTGCATCAGTTTCTAGCAATGAATTTTTAAATGTAAGTCCAAACATCAATATGTTTCTTTTTCTATGTTGACTCACCAGTGACAAATATTGAAGCATGACACTAAAACCACTGAAGGCCACACAAATAAAAGCTCAAGTGGAATATATAGCCTACCAATTAAGAAGATGGAGGGTGTCATAGTTGCCAATAGGGAGGATAAATCCTTGGTTGAAAGTGTTGGTTTCTGTAAATGTGTACATTGGTACTTAAATGTTTGTGAACCAGTTTGAATTTTCAATATGTCTGCATAAATATGACCTAAAACATGATCTGTTCACCACATGTTCTAAAACTAGATAACAAATGAGTCATGAACAAATGAGTCAAAACATTATATTTGTTCATTTATTTATTTATTGAGGAAAATGATCCAAAGCTATATTGTTAACAAACTGAAAGACCTTTCAAGACACATTCAACAAGATCAGTTCCAAAGGCTGTTCTGGAATGCATGTTCACAAATATGATGTGACCATCCTCTTTCTAAATCCTTTTGTTGGTCTGGGCACACTTTTTAATGTTTCTGATAATAGTTCCCAATAGAGAGCACCACTTTTTCAAGGGAAAGTTCTAACCATCTCAAAAGAACATGAGTTGGCCTAAAAATGGAGTCCTTTGGGAAGCAATTCAAATCTTTGCAACCAGGAAGACATGGAAAGTACCCCTTTGCTAATCCCATGTTTCCAAATTCTCCTCCATGCACTAACTTTGGTTATATGATCAGGGTTACTAGCTGTGTGCACAATGCTACCAGTTTGTGATCAGTGCTATCAGTCTCAAAGTTTTTATTTTATGAATTATAATTATGAATGAGATATTGGGAAGGTCCAAATCCCCATATTAGATCCATATTAAATCCATATTAGATTTAAAAAAAAACCATGTGAATTTAGTGGGTATTCAGCAATAGTGCCACTAAAATGAATGTAGTTATTCTGATGTAAGTACTTCAGGCCTACTGATTTTTAAATGATGGAGTAGACTTTGGAATAAACATGAACAATTCCAATACCTAACAATAAACAAGAGAAAGAAAACCAGAGCTTGGCATATGGAAGAGAAACTGAAGATGCAAAACTGAGCACACTAACAAATCTGTTAAGGGGTTGCCTGGCCCAAGGGCACTCTTAATGATGATCAATTTCAGCAGCTGTTGGAACAAATGTTTAATATATTGAGATCATTTGTGTTCATTTGTAGCAAATAATTACATTATAGTTGCTTTTTTTTCACTCAAGTTGCTTAATTTCTGTAATAATTATAGATAAAATTGTTTATAAGATTGTGGTGTGGAATTCAGCTGACAACAATAGTTCTTTAATTGCTAAAGATGATCCATGCAGATGGCAAAGAGCTGCACAATGAAGAACAGAGTGGACCAGTTAAGCTTTCTTCACCTTCCAGGAAAACATATGTTGGGGGTGCATCTCCTAGAATCCTCCCTGGGAATTTCAGTCCCAGCACAGCTGGATATCTCACCATGGGGAAACTATTCTATTTGAACCCTAAATTGCAGCCCATGAATGAAGCTGAATTAAACTGAAAGCAGAATATAGTTGACCTTGGCTGATGTCAAAAATTAAATATATAAAGCCTAATTAGCATGTAGGTGAGAGATAACCAAGGCATTCCTGAGCTGGATGTTAAGTTAGCAAGTTGGGGGAGGAGATATATCGGGGGGGAAAAGCAATGGCTGACCACTTCTGCATTGTTGTCAAGAAAAGTACGTGTATGTACTCAGTCATACTTGATATAAAGAATAACAGAGTTGGAAGGGACCTTGGAAGTCTTCTAATCTAACCCCCTACTCAAGCAGAAGACCCCATATCATTTCAGACAAATGGTTATCCAATCTCTCCTTAAAACCTCCAGTGACGGAACACCCACAACTTCTGAAGGCAGTTCTAAAACCACTTCTGAGAGATTGTACTATCTCATTCCTAACAACATGCAGCCCTTCCTTAACATGTCTGCTGCTTGAGCAAATATGGGAGCTGCCACTTCTGAGGAAGCAGGTAGCCTTAATCTGAACAGTGCATATAAATCACTCTAATCGGCTCTAGTCAGGCAAGCCAGCCACTTCTGATTTTCCCTCTAATTCCATGTTCCCAGTTCCAGTTCCTCTGACATCATTGATTAGCAGTGGGCTGTAGGCACAAAGCTGACATCTTTGCTTCAGAAGAATCAACCTTCAGCAGGATCATGTGCAGATGTCAGGCTTTCATCCAGACCAATGCAATAAACTTGCCTTTGAATTCTGCAGGAGAGCTCACAGGCATCCAGGACAAGGATAGAATGGTGAAATGTATAACACAAGCAATTAGCCCTAGTTGTGACAAGGTTCACCTTGTACAAAGTTTAAGAATCTTACCAGAGCAAGTAGCCTTGAGTGCATCATGGCATCATTGCACCAATGATGCAAATGATATATGCTTTTGCATCATGATGCCATCATACTCATATTCAGGATAGGAATCAACAAAAGTGTGCTCTATCTGGATACTCAGCATTGCTTCAGTTTCAGAGTTGTTGGATCCAAGTGTTTATCACACAGGCAATGAATGTGAAATCTCTTGACCTATGGCTGACTTTTTCAGTTTTTGTATTGCCAGATTCACATGCCGAAAATAGAACGGGGTTTCCCAGAGTCCTGATGTCTCTGAATGCAGCATTGGGGCCTATCAAGTGCTGGCCAATCTCCATGTGTTGGCAATCCAGATAGGGAGAATAGCTGATAAATTCCAGAGGAGCTTCCATAATGCTAGAAGAGTGCATTTGCAGCTCACAGATTGCATAATGTTAGAAGCAAGCAGCCCAGAAGCCTTCGGAGACAGGAGCATTTCAAATGTTAATATTAATCATCTCACTGTCCCAAGCTCTGGCATTATTTTACTCAAAAAGCTTTTAACTGCCTACTTCAATTATCTGGATCTATTGACCACCTTGCAGGAGGAAACTGGAACAAAATAAAGAATATGCAGGAATCTTGAGGATTTCAGTGTTTTGTCTATGTGAGCTCTGAAAACTGCGGTATTTCCTCACCCCCCCAGGAATTGAAAACAAAAAGTTGTGAAACATCCCTGAAATATGTGCCTACATATTATTGCTTCTCTTTTATGACTGCAATGGCTTTAGCAGTCTTTAATGCTTGTTTATTAACACTATAAGAAGGAATAAACCTTTTCATGGCTTCATGGCTTCATTTTTCAGAGGAATATGCTTTTTTAGGAATTATGCAGCTGGCAAAGGATTTTTGCTTATCTTTAAACATGAGGGGTGATATAAGAGACAACAAAGGGCAAACTGGCTATTTTAACTGAAAAGTAATATATTGTTTTGGGAAAAAAACTTGCTACTGTTCACAGGAAGTATAGAAGTCTTTTATGTATTATCCCAACTGTTTTTCAAAATTGGAATCTACCATAAATTCAACATTATGAAACAGAAGGTATATTGTAGGTATTGCTTTTTAGTTGATCATTACCTAGCTTCAATAGCTCGAAATTCACATAGTACTTCAGATGTTACGTAAAGAAGCAAATTCAAATGGTAATCTAGAAGAAAAAAATGATAAAGGGGTTTCATCCTATCCAATCTCAGCAAGTCCAAAATCATTCACTGCAAACGTAACTCCTGTTATTCATAAAAATGGACCCTTCTTAACCATCAAATATGTTACGCTTATTGTCAAGGTTCCAAGTAACAGTCCCAATGCAATCAAAACTCTGAGGCCTGGAGTTTCCTCGAAGTATGAATTCATTAGGAATGTCATATTGGCATAGCTAGTAAAAAGCCAACTCTGAAGGATCAGAGGTTTTCCCCACCCAAGTCAAAACCCAAAGCGCTTGCCCCCAGGCCACATATCCATCATATGGTCCAATCAGGTCACAGTACCAACTCCAGTTGGTTTCAGTCCATGCCTTCCCAGCACCTGGTGAGAACGTCCTTGGTTCCCAGGAGAATGAATTTTATTTTGGCTAAACACCCACAGCTACCTCTATCTCCCACTTTCCGTTCCCACAGCTCCAACCGGCCTTGCTGTGGCAGCCCTGAAGATGCTCCAAAATGGCTTCAGGGCTGACACTTATTTTGCTCAAGTATTCCTCAAACTCTATTACTTTCTTCCAATAATATTTGGCTTTTCTATGCCCCACCCTACTGCTCCATATTGATAAAAATGGTACAGAGTGACTTACAACAGTTCAATTCCACATTAAGTAGAAAAAAAATTGTATATTGGTAATTGTATTTATAATAGGCACAAGTTGGGTATGTGTCTAATCATGATTCAAAACATAAAGGGAACACCTGCTTCTTATTGTTGAAAATAGCAAAAGAAAAACAGTCTTGATCAGTAATTATCAGAATTGCAGGAGCTTAACTTGATGTTCCTATTTAGCCATGAGACTGGCTAAGTCGCCTCAGCCCAGCTGATTTCTTGCCAAGTCTCATATATCTTACAGACTTATCGCATGGAAAAACCTGGCAGAAAAACTGTGTGGGCCTGAACTCCATAGAGGTTGGATAAATTATAGAAGAATGTATGTTCTCTGACAAAAAGTTGAGGTGAAAAAAGAGGCAATAAACACAGAGTCAACATATAAATAAAGGTGGGGTCTGAGAGAACCCTCTATGCAAGGAATTGATGTGTTAAAATCAATCCTTTCCTTCTCTCTCAAGACCATTATGACATTCTGTCAAGTGATAAAAAACACAGTGTGAAAAAATCATCAATGTTCCTGTAAAGGTATAACTATTGTGTGTCTTTTTGTTCTTGCTATCGATTTAAGCTCCCTCCATGCCCGTTCAATCTTGTCCAACTCTCAAAGACTACCTGGACAAGTCCCCACAGTTTTTTTTTAATGGCAAGATTTTGCCGCAGTGGTTTGCCATTGCCTCCTTCCTAGGGCTGAGAGAAAGTGACTGGCCCAAGGTCACCCAGATGGCTTTGTGCCTCAGTAGACCTTCCAGTTTCTAGCATTAAGCAATATACCAAACTGACTCAAGATTTAAGCTACATATCCTTAAATTCCTTTAAATGGAAAGGACCCTTTAAAAGAAGAACTGCAGCAGATGTCTTAGGAACCGGGTTCATAGACAAGCGTATGTTACGCTTATCACAGAGAGAAATTTGAGCAATAGCAATTGATGTCAAATCAATCCAGCTTTTTCCATGGTTCCTTTGTTGCTTCCATATTCAACTGTGTTGTTCCTTTCATGGCTATGTTATTAATCTAGCTGTGAAAATCAAGTTATTTTCTGGTTTGCTAAACTAGTGCTGGAAAAACAGACATATGTTTCTCAGTTGCTTGCAAGCACAAGTTTTTTACAAAAGATTTTTAAGCATTTAGTGGTAACAACATAGTTAACATCCGAAACGGTTGTAAAAACAAACATGATTTTTAAGTTCCTTAGTTGGCGATTCGTCAGTTTTATTTATTTTTGATTACCTTGTTTGAGGAGTGTGACACATATTACATATTACAGATGTTCTATCTGGAATATGTAGACAAAGCCACACAAGCTTCTTGTTGCATGTAACAGTGTGGAGACAATCCACTAGACATTTCCAAAAGACATGTCTGCTTGCTACTGCCTGAACACTGTCACTGTCTAATCCACTATTTGCCACTCTCAGCCACTCTCAGATGTGTAGACTTCAACTTCCAAAATTCTCCCTACCAACATGCTGGTGGGGGAATTCTGGGAGTTGAAGTCTACACATCTTAAAGTGGCCAAAACTGGACTACTCCAAGGATGCTCCACGCTGGAAGTAATTTTTTCTCCTTTATCCCAATCCAGTGCAGATAGCATAGAGCTCATTGAAGCCAATGGATGATGCAACTTGAAATAATGCAATTCATGCCAGCAAACTGGTAGCTCCAATTGGTTCTTCTGGTTTCCTGTTGGATCACCTCTTTCTGTACTTCTGGGTTGCTTTTTTTTACAATTGCTGTACAAATACAGTTGTAGAGAAGTTGTAATGACCTTCAGTACAGCCAAGATCCCTGCAGAAACTTTCAAAGTTCACAGCTTGAAGAGGTGAAGTAGGTACAGTAGGGCATAAATAATATGTGCAAGTGAGAATCAAATGCATACACAGGCACCAAAAACCAACTCAGAATTGCCACAAAAGAAAATGGGAGGGGCAGGAGGTAAACAAGGTAGGGTGGGAAGAAAGGCTGCTCGGTTAAAGGAAAAAAACTGGAAGAAAACATTACATCTGTGGGGGCAAAAATGGGATGAGAAGGCAAAAAAGACTGAGCTATCCTACCTCCTACTTTCTTCTTGGGTTGACTCCCATTTGCACTCCAAAAATGTAATGTATTTATTTGTTTGCTTATTTATTTATGGGATTTATAGGCCACCCAAACCTGTTACAATTCTTGGGGTCTTATAGAACACAACAATAAAACAGCAAGCATTAATTCCAAAGAAAAGATTGTACCTTGATGAACATAACCTGAGATATGAACAAAGTACAATAGGCTTTGTCTACCCCAAGGATAAAACGCCCTGACACAAACTGAGCAATGTGATATATGCAGTGCAATGAAGTGAGCCATGTGCAGATCTATGCATTGGGGGAAACAAAACAGCCATATGACACAACATAGAACAAACTCATCAGGACTAGATTCAGCAGTCCATTTGAATTTAAAAGACAAAGGCCACTCTTTTGAAGATAGCAAAGTCCACATTTTGGACAGAGAGGACCACTAGTTTGAAAGAGGCCATGTATGTCAAAATTGAACAGTCCTCTCTCAACAGAGGGGCAGAGATAAGACATCATCTACCTCCGGTTTACAACACAGTCCTTTCAACAGTTCCAAGAAGGCTCTACAGTAGGGGTGTCAAACTCTGGTGTCACATTGCCGCCACATGATGTATCGTGACTTTTTTCCCCTTTGCTAAAACGGAGGTGGGCATGGCCTGTGTGTGACGCATCCAGCCCATGGGCTGCAAGTTTGACACCCCTACTCTACAGCCATTCACACTACTCAGGTGACCCTGATGACACAGATAAACCTCCAGGTGGCCTCAATGACTTATAAAAGAATGCAAAGAATCAGCTGTCTGCAAAGACTATAAATCCTTCCATTCCCCACCATCTAAACAGAGCTGAAGAACCTTATTGGATGAGCAAAGTCTTCAAAGAAAAAACAAAGTCCAGTTCCCTTTTAAAAATACACCTTTGGGACAACCATGATCTAGATGACTGAGAATCTCCATAGACAAAGCACACTATAAAAAAAATTGAAATAAAAAAACACTAATGAAACATACATTTATCTAGTTTTACAGCAATAGAATGCTTTCTGAAATGAACGGTCCTATGGCTCAATTTCCTGAATTCTCCATCTTCTTGAAGATTTCCAATGTCAACCAGTTTGCTGAGAATGCCCCATCTTTACCCAGCCTTTTCCTACGAATTTCTCTCTGAGAGGATGGGGGTGGGGGTAGGGCCAACATGGCTCAAAATCTGTGTATGGGCCAAAGAGCCATCTCTCACCTGGGGGGATGTGGACTGTGAATGGTGTTTCTCATGCAGGCTACATTACAATAGGTTTATGCACTGTTTGTAGCTCTCCTGGAAGTCCTCAATGACATCCATGGTAATTGTCCCATTTTATTCATTGAACAATCTTGTGATTTCAGGTTATGAAAGACTGATCGGCCAGTATCAAGTAGCAGAACAAATATTTGAGCTTTGGCTTCTTTGGACTAAATCTAATTCTTTATCCATGAAACCGCACTGGCTAGCTGCTAATGGCTACAAATCAAGCAATGATCAAAGATAAAGAAACAAGGATTAGTTAATGAAAAAAAAGACAGATTGGCAACCCAAAGCATGGGAAAATAAAAGTTGGCAATCTAAGCATGAGAAAGAAAAGGAATTACATGTGTGAACTTTTCTACGAGGCAAGTGATAGAAAATATTATAAGGAAAAAGGAAAATATGACCAATAGTTCCTTATATGAAGCAGCCTGACACACACACAAAAAATAATCCTTGGTCTTCAACCATGGCAAAGCAATTATGAGTTCAAGGAACTATGAAAAGGTAGTGGAAAACTCCAATTTTAAGTCAAGTTAGGAATCCAATACCTCCTGTCAAAAGCAAAGGCTAGTGACATGGAATGTAACTTGGGGAAAAGCATAATATAATTTCCACAGCAAATAACCTAAGCCTGAGTTCTAGGTGGTTTTTCTCAGGAAAAAAAACGAGCTTGTGCTTACATATTTCAAAGTTGCAGTTAGACGAGCCCCATTTTTCTACCCATAGCAGTCTTTCCTGGTGGCTCAGGAAAGGCTTTGTTGTTAATTGGAGCGAATCCTATTGTTAAAGGCAAAATAAAGTGTTATTGGTAGAGGAGAGAAGCATTTTTCAGTGTCAGCTAAAACTTGGAATATTTCAAGGGGTTGTCAAGAGTAAGAGGAACCAAAAGAACACTGTGTAGAGGATTAGGGGGGAATGATTGCACAATTTTTGTTAGAAAGAAATCCATCTGGATTGAAGTATCGTGTGTGTGTGTGTGTGTGTGTGTGTGTGTGTGCAAACAGCTGTTTTGATTGTTCTGAGCAAAAAGAAAACAAGCAGGTTTTTTTTTAAAAAATGTTGATGTTTTGCCTTCAGAACAAAACCTGGCCATTCTAAGAGGTGTGACTTTGAATGTTTTTGCCTGTGTTGAGAGTCCTAGGATTGTGCTGTTATTTTGTGGCTTGTGACTGGGCTATGCGTGTATACACACATAAAATCAACACACAAATAAATGTATCCAGCATTGTGTTGAGTGGTGCGGTGGCCTAGAGGTGGAGCTCCCGCTTCACCAATCAGGAGGCTGTGAGTTCGATCCTAGGTAGAGGCAGCTATTTCTCTCTCTGGGCACACTGAGAATATATCAGCTGAAATTAACACCATATTGGCGACAGGAAGGGCATTCGGCCAGTAAATACTCAGCTCCATTCAGTTGCTCAGGCTCCATGCTGCAAGGGATTATGAGGTCATTAAAAGAGGATGATTGTAGCAAACATGTGTCCACTTTTCTTGATTGGGAAGTAGTGGAAAGATGCGCAGGAGTTGAGCATATGGCTATTATTTTGTATGCTTGGATTGGAACTCATCATCACAAAGGTGCTCCCCCCCCCCCAAGAGACAACTGGACTTTCTGGTTTTTCTTTGAAGACGTTTCGCTTCTCATCCAAGAAGCTTCTTCAGTTGCCTCTTGCAAAAAGAAAAAAAGAAAGCACCTTTGGACAACCATGACCTGGATGACTGAGAATCTCCATAGACATTGGAACTCATCATTCTTATGCTATGCCAAAAATTCTTATATATTTAGATATAAAATATCCAAACACCATTCTTGGGTATCTCTCTCTCTCTCTCTCTCTCTCCTCACTCTTCTAAATAAGCAATCAGCTTAAACTTTTCCCTTTGCCACTGCTAATAACCAGGGGTGGGATTCAACCAGTGTTACTACCGGTTCAAAGACGTTTTGTGCACGCATGCATGCGTAAAACAACCTTAGGCTGTGCCGCCCGGACAGCTGAAAAGTGCTGCGCGTGGGTGCACAGTGTTTGAAAAGCCTTTTTCCCCCTGCTTTTTCAACCTCAGCTGTGCTGTGCAAAATAAAATAAAGGACAGGTAAGAGCCCGGGCGGGCGGGTGGGCCAAACATCAGCAAACACAGAACCAGTTCGGTGTCTGCTGCTCTTCAGAGCTACCGGCTCTATAGAACTGGGCAGAACCAGTAGCACCCCACCCCCGCTAATAACCATTACATTGCATGCATTTGAAATATTTCAGCTAATCTTTTTTTCTAGCTGAAAATTCATACCAATCCACAAAGAGATACGAAGCCATGTCATTATCAAAATGGAAAATAGTTTACTATTAAAGGACAACTTTTTAGAATTCATTTCAATTCAGTCTATACAAAATCCATTAGACTCAAAATATCCATCCAAACAGCCATTTGGAAGCTAAATAGCATGCCAGGAAAAATTGTCAAACTACTCGAAGCAAAAAGCAAACAATGTTTCTGAGAGTTCATGTGAAAATGCTTCAGAAAAGATTTGAAGGAGATGCATCTATTTATCCAGGAAAAGAATTAAGATGTCATAGGACAGCCCACTTTAAAAATATGGAAAGTGGTCACAAATAGATCAGATTCATGTCTCTGCTGTTTCAGCGCTTAGGGTTCAAATGGATGAATTGAGCGGCCAGGTCACGTGCTCTTGGCATTAGGCAGCAGCCTTTTTGGATCAATCCTGCATTCGTTGGATGATTTGTACATGCTGGACAAATGATTAAAAAACAATTTAAACAGAATTAAACTTAATTTAGCCTATGATAACTGGGATGGTTTCTTTAAAAAAAGTCAAAAGGATGTTTTGTGGAAGGGTATTGTCAACATCTTCATCAGAAATGATTCCAAGTTTAACAACAGGAGCATAATGTGTCAGAATCAGGTTAGTGTCAGGGTTCCAGTTAACACACCCAATGGAATCAAAACTCCAAGGCAGGCATATTCCTCAAAGTACACATTTATTAGGCATATGATATGTCTAATATTGGCACATCTGGGGAAAACCCGACTCTGAAGGACCCAAGTGTCAACTCGTAAAGCATTCCTGGCTTGCTCTCGAGTTGCTTTCTTTGAATTAATTAGAGTATCCGTCAGAAGCCTGACACCGAGGTTTTCCCCACCCAAATCAAAACCCCAACATTCTTTCCCCCAGGTCACATGTCCATCACATGGTCCAATTAGGTCGCAGCCCCAATCCTGGCTGGCTTTGGTCCACGTGTCTCCAACACCTGGTAAGAGTGTCCTTGGTTCCCATGGGAAAGAATGTTATTTTGGCTACACATCCCCAGCTACCTCTACCTCATGTTCCCACAGCTCCGACTGGCCTTGCTGTGGCAGCCCTGAAGATGCTTCCAAAATGGCTTCAGGACTGACATAATGACTTATTTGAGTACTAGGAAGAAGCCTTTTTTTTTAATGGAAGGTGAGGCATATTAGGACTAAATTGCTTAAATCACCATAATTGTGGTGGTGGTGATGGTTGTGCAAGCATGAAACTAATTTATTGTAAAAGAATACAAAACAAATATCAAATAATCTTTGGTAAGGCTGAAGTACTTGTGGCCTTCCAGATGTTGTAAACAACCGCTCCCAGTAGACTTCACCATTGGCTGTGCAGGCTGGAGCTGGTGAGAATAATAGTACAGAACATCTGGAAGGCCACAGGGTTTGGGGCATGGGCAGATCATTTGTAAATAAATCAAACAAACACATTAAGCTGAATGCCATATGGCAATATAGCAGGAACAAAAGTTAAACTACAGCAACTTTTGAGTATTCAATAATGAATAAAGAAAAAGTAAGGCAGAAGTAGCAGCAATAGATATTGTTGAGATTTGTGGAGAAAAATCCATAATATATTTTCCTCGTTAAGAAGAAATATATATATAAAAGATGTATTGGAATACTCAACTGATAACTCTATAAAGTATTTGGTGTGCTGTGTACTAATGAAAGTAATAGTAGTTTATTGAACAATCTTATTAATAAAATAAAAAAATACAGTGCATAGTTTAATTCTGAAATAAAATAGATAGGAGGAACGAGTGATCAAATACATACTGTATGTGGCAATACAAAGAGTCAATAATCAGATAAATGAATCCCCCTCACAGGAAGATTCAATTTGTTCAATGTATCAGATTCTTAGTTATAAACTTGGTAGTTCTAGGTCCAATACGTGCATTTGAGCCAGGAGGAAATAGAGAAATCTATGGTTCAAATGCCAGTGGGCTATTCTTTCCAATAGGGATGATAAGCATGGAAACCTAGTGGGGACATATAATTGACTGTTAAAACAAAATATGAGAAGTATTTTCAATGGCTGAGGTACCACATATGCAGGTTCTCTCCTAATATGGCGAGTGGTGAAAGCATCCATATTTGACCATGGACAATTCAAATCTTGCTCTAGAATAGGCCTTTCTGAAAATATGTGTCAGACTCAATGACAGGTTTTTGTCAAGCTGAAAAAAAAGTTTTATTCTTAGCTAACCAATCCAGGATCTATTTTTAAGTCAATAATTCTATGTCAGTTTGAGCACTAATATTCAGGATTCTTTGTTTTAAACATTTCCCATACCTGGGAGGCTCTTGAGTAGATGCTGGGTAGAAAATCCATGTTGTGAAACGACTTTAGAAAGTTAGTTGACCTAGGAGTTGGGTCATACTTATCATCATCATCATCTTCTTCTTTTAATGGGCAACCGAATGGAGCTGAGTGTTTACTGGCCAGATGCCCTTCCTGTTGCCAATGCAGAGTTATATTCAGCAGATATATTCTCATCATGCCCAGAGAGAGAAATATCTGCCTCTACCTAGGATTGAACTCACAGTCTCCTGATTGTGAGGCAAGAGCTCCACCCCTAGGCTACTGCACTCATTTGGGTCATATTTATCTTGTAAGCATATTTTGGGAAGTCTGTCAGGTCTATTTAATGGATCCGCTGCCAGTATGTACAAAATTGAATTATTAAATGACTAAGCAAGAAGTGGATACCTGTTTCTGGTCTGACAGCACTAGCAGATGTGTTTTGTCAGTCCCCAGTATGCATCTTTAAAAAATGGATCTGAACTTGTTTAAGTGGGATAGCTTTATTAAGGCCCCACAATTCTGAAACGTACAGTAGGTCAGCACTGGGACTAATTTTATCCTAAATACTTTCATTATAGTGGTTAAGGTACTGGGTAACCGTAGTTAAATAATTTGTACAATATTTAGAACTTACCTCAACCCTTGCTGGGTTTCTTTTCAAATGATTTAACCACGACCTGGTGCTGGTAAAAACTACTCCTGCATAGGCAAAAGAACTCACTTGTTCAATAGGCTCACTATTTTATTTCATATATTAGACACTTTGATTTGGTTTATTGATGTTTAAAAAATTAATAGCACAGCAGGCGTTTAGTTTTGCAGCAAACTTCTGAGGCCATTAATAGTCCATGCTTTGAAAAAATTACTGACCCCTGGATTAGCCTTAGAAGACAAATTCATGATCCATTGGTGAAATCTGGCTTGTTAAGATTGTCAAGTTTATTTTAAATTGGGAACTTAGTTCAAATTTAGCACCAAGCAAAGCATCACTTCTTTAAAAATGGAACAAAGCTGAACTAAAATCTTTTTTGACTACATGAATGGGATTCTTTCTTGGAATATGTTTCCAATTATTTCAATAAAGTCAAACCATGATAAATTGATTTGGAAGTCTAATTATATATTGGATTGTAATCAGGAGCTCTGAAAGACTTTCCTGAACAATTGACAGGATCAGTGCCAAAGCCTTAAGCACTGCAAAGAAAGAACTACCTCCAATTTTGAACAGCCCTGTTTGGTAATGCTACTGAAAACACTGTTCAGTTGGTTAGTACCCAAAGCAGAAAAACTCGTAACAACTCAGTGGGCATCAATATTCATATTTTAGGACAATCAATGTGGTTTGGGAACAAATCTTCGCTGTAGGCACAGGCAATGAAAATACGTCTTGATCTCTTCTGCCTATTGATTTTCACTTCCCTTCTCCAGCAATGTATGGTAGTCACAAATCAATGGGTTTAATCCACAGATTTGAGAAGAATTTTCAGATTTTCAGTGCTCTAGGCAGTAACCCAAAGGGGAAGTCTTGGAGTATATAGATGGGAAACCTAAGCTTGTGTTTACATCTTAGGTGCTTTGTGCATTTACTAATTGGAAGTTGTTTTGCAAAGATACCAGCCAAGCAGATTCTAGTGGTGAAGCAAAACATGAGACAAGATAATATATTTTGTGCATATGAGCATACCTATTAAAGTGTTGCTGAGTTTAGGGGTAGATTTTAGAGATTATGTTGATATTTTACTTGCCTTTTTGCTTTGCATTTTATTGGTCCTTTATTTTATGTCTTAAATTACTTATATTATTATTATTAACAGCTGTTGTTTCAAAAGGCAAGATAGAAATCTGTCAGGTATATGCTTGTGTGAAGCTGTAGTCCAACAACAAGAGTTTCAGGAGAAAAGAAAATAATCAGTAAATAACATAATGGTATGATGAAGTTGTTTTTTTATGGCTACACAAGATGTAGCACACAGCATATTACTACCGCCTTCCTTACAAAAGGGGATGCTGGATTTTGTAGTACAACATATCTAGATGGCACTGAATTGAAAAAGGTTGGAGTGTCCAGCTTTAAGAAAGGACAGCTTTGCTTAAGGAATTTAGTCAACAAGCAAGTATGTTTGGGGATATACTTCCATGGAAAACCACGACACAGTAATCAAGAACCTTGATCTAACAACACATCCTTGCATGTGGTAATATTTATTACTAATGTTTGTCCATCCAGGTTCATTCCTTCTGCATGGACTAGATGGAAAATAATGAATGACCTACTATATATGGCAAAGATTAAATGCGTTTATGATAACACAGATTTGGAGAGACTAGAGTCCATTTGCCATTTAGGACTTAAATGGCTGGAGGAAAAATACTTAATCCCTGAAAAGTAGACATTTTGTAACTGTCCCCCACTTCTTTTGAGTTAATTCTGTAAGAACATGAGCTTCTGACTGGCAGTACTTTTTCAATATCACCTATTGGATTACTGGCTTTAGATAATCTCTCTCTCTGATTCAGGAGCCACGTCTAACATGTCAGAACAATAATGTCATTAACCTAACAGATCTATTCAAAAGTTCCCAAGATGGTACAGTATTATGAAAGCCTATAAACCTTTAGGTGAAATATTTATTATGATTACTGCTACTATGTATAATACCATTATGCTCCTACTGTATTATCTGCCCCATATTACCTTTCATAGGCTTAACCATTATGCTATTTGGAAGTCTACATTTGTACTTTTTAAAATGCATTTCAATTCTTATTTTTAGTTCTCCAAAAGTTTAGGACCTTCCAGAGTACATTTTGTCATTGTTTTTATTACTATTATTACTATTACTATTATTATTATTTCAATGGATTCGAAACATTCACTTTCTCCAATAAAAGATGAGCTATTAAACTCACGACTTGTGGGCTCAGTGCACAATCTAGCAAATCATTTGTAGAAATGAGTGTTTGTGGGAAGGTGGTCATGCATTCTAGATCTTCCACGAGGGTTCCAGAATCAGTAGTCATCGCAGATGTCTTCCCAGCAGGATGTAATTTTCCAAAATGTCTCTCACTTTCACTGACAAGGTCTTTATTATCACGTTCAGCTACTCCAGTTGGATAAGTTTCCTGGGACTGTGGTAAAACCTGAAAAAGGCTCTGTCCAAAGGGAATTGTTGTCAGCTTTTCTATTTCAATTACTGTTCTGCTAGAGTCACAGGGTTTAGATTTTATGCACTCAGATTCTGTATTGATCTGTACTTTCCTCCTCTTGTATGACTCTTGAAGATTTCCATCAGTACTGTGCATTTGAGGGATCTGGTGCTTAATTACACTTGTCTTCTGATGTTCTAAATAGGAAGACACGGCTTTGTTTAAATACTCAAGATTGGTGTTATGGGAGGTTACCTCAACCTGGCAAAAAGAAAGAAAATAGAAATCAACCTAATATCTACATGACTGTTAAGAATTTATTGAAGCAGTTCCCCGTCAGAAGCTATCCTCATTATTTTTATTTGCTTTGTTCTTTGTCTTGTGAGGATTTAAATATATGCACATGGACATACAAATACACATGGATACATACGTATATTTTATTTATCTCTGCTCCTTTCTCAGCTTTAACTCTTTTACCTCACCATCCTTGAATTTGAAAAGCTGTAGTGGCTTAACATCCTTTCTATTTATTTCTTTTAGGGGAAAAAAACCATCCTTGGGTTTTTTTGTAAACTTCACAGTTAAGCGGTGTTTCTATAGGGATCAATCAAAATATTAGAAAATACTGTATCTGCTTCTGAATTGTTCTAAACTCTTCATCAAATTGCGATGGAGAAGAAAAAAGAGGGATTGGGAAAAAAATCTTTAATTAAAACCAATGGGCTAGATCACAGGTATCAAACTCAGCGTGTCACGTTGCCGTCATGCAATGGTGGAATTCATTTTTTTTTACTACTGGTTCTGTGGGAGTGGCTTGGTGGGCGTGGCAGGGGAAGAATATTGTAAAATCTCCAGTCAGAGGTGGTATTTCTCCGAACTACTCAAAATTTCCACTACCGGTTCTCCAGAACTAGTCAGAACCTGCTGAATACCCACCTCTGCCATCATGTGATGTTTTGCAACTTTTTCCCCATTCACGGAGTTGGGTGGGAGTGGCCTGGCCGTGATGCATCTGGTCCGTGGACCACCAGTTTGACACCCCTAGGCTAGATGTTAAGACCATAAGGTCTTCAAAATTAATTTTAAAGTTTTTTCATTAAAATTTTAAAGTTACCTTTTACAGCAAGTCTCAAGCAGCCTGGAAAAAATTCTCAGTGCTAGACTTAAAAACATTGGAACAAAAAAAAATGTTTGACCTCTATTTCTGAAAATATATGATTGGATGCTCTCTAAATCTGTCTCTTGTCCTACAAGAAGTACTATATTTAGATTCACACAGTATTACTTTCATTTAAAATATTTTGTGCTACATCCCATGTCATGAGGTTAACTTTTTCCCATCCAATCAAGCATATACGGGGTCATGAGAGAGGAAAATCCAATCTGCCAGCTGAGTTCAGCTGAACATACACCTTTATTTTGAAGATTAGACTAGACTAGACTAGCATTCTTTATTGGCCAAGTGTGATTGGGCACACAAGGAATTATATCTTATATAACACTTACATCTCCACTTTTTAAAAATTATGAATTAAAAGTGGTTCAGAAAACAAAGCAGTTTAAAAAGATAATCTTCAAAGACCCGCAAGTTAAACAACACAGAAAATAAAAGATATCAAAACGTAAGAACCAGCATGCAAAAGCACTTGGAACTAACTGAAATATAGTAGTTAAAGACTTCCAGAAATCCCTGTGCTTTGGGCAGACACTTGAAGGCACTATGTAATTCTGTAGCCCCTTTCCCATTTAAAACTCAGGAAGTGTAAGTGAGTTATTGTTCATTATTCTTCCCTCTAAAAGTGAATTCTCCATGCTATGGTTGAGGCATAAATCCTCTTACTCAGCTGGGGGAGCACTAAATAACATGTTGGGCACTTCCCAAAAGTATTTCCATCCCCATTAACTGAGATGGGATGACAGCAGCATCCAAGGAAATGCATACCCACAGCAAACCACCCCAGTGAAGGAAAAGAGGGAGACAGCGAAACATCAACTCCATGTTCATGTTAGATTTTGCATGGAGTTGTCCATAAGTTCCTTGTGTGTCCAATCACACTTGGCCAATAAAGAATTCTATCTATCTATAAGAAGGAAATGGTGTGTTATTTGAAGCTCTCCCTGGCCAAGTGCTCTTTTCCCACAAAATCCTCCACCATCATAATAATATGTGAACTTATTAAAGTGCATACTCAAACATACAAACTACACTTCCTATAGGAGGAGGAGCTAATGGTTGAATTTTATCAAATTGCTAATATTTTGATGTGAATTGCAGTGGTTCTTCTATATAATCTTGGATGAAAAGTTAAATAATAACTTAAAAGCTAAACATAACAGAGTTATGTTTGTAACTCTGACATCCTAAGTGGCAATTAATATTGATAAAATGTTTACTATTCTTTTATTTTCAATACTTTAAGCTTTCTAAATAGCAGAATGTTAATAATTTTTAAACTGAATTATGCAAACATTGCTGAACTAAAATCATGCAATGTATCAATATTTATTACACTGCCCCCCAAAATCTAACAACCCCAAAACATTTACTGTTCTCAGATTGCTAGATCCATTGATCGTGTATAGTTTAGAAAAAGAGATAACAGCAAAATCCATATCTTAGAGAGGGATGTGGTACTCCGTCTGCACCAATATCACATTTCTGGCTTAGAACCAAATCTAAGATCAAATAGAACAGCCATAGAGAATCATGCTTAGTCATTCTGGAGATACTAATCATTGCTGCATACAACTGAGGCAGGGATTGTCAACCTTACAATGATATCATTCAAGCAAAAATGCACAAAAACTTTAGAGGATAAAATGAAGAGGAAAACCTCTGTGGGGTTGAGCCAAGAATCTGTGTCACTGGGATTTTCTGCAGACTTGATTGCACATATCATTGTTCGAGTTATTGCCTCTTCTATGCGGGCTTCATGATCTGCATCCTATGAAAAAAAGAAAGGAAAACATGGGATATTTTGAATATATGAAAAGGACTTTGGTTAGCAGGTAAAGAAACATTTGGATATGCTGAGTCCAATGTATTTTGAAGCTCTGACTATTCCATTGGCATTGGTCTAAACCAGTGTTTCTCAACCTTGGCCCCTTTAAGATGTGTAGACTTCAACACCCAGAATTCCCCAGCCAGTCTTGTTGGTTGAAGAATTCTGAGAAGTCCACACATCTAAAAGGGGCCAAGGTTGAGAAACATTGGTGGGGTATGTAGGTGGAGAAGAGGTAAGCTTCATTTCATTATCATATTATGAGAGATTTCTAATATTCTGAAGAATGAAAATTTATCTAGCAGTTCTAGAAGCTTTGGAATCTTATATTATACAAATCATAGCACTCAATGTTAAAAGGATCTGTGATTTCTCAAATAAGCAGACAGGGTAATTAACATCCCTTGTTACTTTATCTGGGATTTTATAATTTCATAAAATGCCCATAAAAGCCGCCTGATCAAACAATTATATAATTTTTCCTAATTGGCAGTTGTTCTATTGCATTAGTGTCTTGTTAAATTGAGACTTATGAACCTTAATTTATACCAGAGGGATATCACCTAATATATGGAATCTTTAATTTAGGAAGATCAAAAAGGCATGTCCCAAACTCTATCTCTCAAGCATTTAAGCTCTTAAACACACACATACTCTCCCCTTCACACACAAATTACTAGAACACAAATGCCTTGCAAGCTATTACTAAATTATTCTAAATTCCAGAGAGCCTGCTGTCATCTGACAGTATCACCAGCCCACTAATGTATTACGGCAGTCTTACACAGCAACAGAAGGGTGAAAAAGACAGCAGTGTTGGCTTTAATGAAGGATACCAGCATGCAGTGTTTTAAAGATGAAACAAGAATTCCATAATTGATTCTTATATGCTACAAGGTGTCATGTCTTTCTTGGGTGCCTTTATGCGGTGAAATACGAAGACTAATTTAGGGTTTCATCAAGATGAGCTGCCTAGGAAAGCAAAGCCTTCATGTTTAGCTGAATTGCTTGGAGCTAGGGACAGTTCCCCGGGGCAACAAGGAACAAAATCATTGCATAAAAATGGTACTGGTGGCCTACAGTACAATCCTGGAGGCAGAATGAAGAAGTGGGGCTTGTTTGCTTGAATTTACATATGAAAACGGGGATGCAGCAAAGAGATAGCAAGATGCAACCTTTGCTCTTGATCAGTAGTTTGCAACTTTCCCACAGAAACTCTTCCCCCCCACCAAAAAAATTCCTCCTTTCTCCCTTCCTATTTTCTCTGCCTTTCCTCCTAGCATTTATTGCCATCATTGTGCATACGTAATAGGCCATTTGCATTTCTGATGATGCCATGTCATATTTATATCATATAACCCATATCTGCCTGACAGAATGCAGTTATAATTTACCAATCAACAGAGCTTTCTGGTAAGCCAAATTCTGGTTAAGTTCCAACCAGATATAAAGCTCCAAGGTTGAGCTTTATATCATGTGACAGGATTGCTTGAAAACATTCAAGAGAAGCCCTTGCACCTGGTTTCCTACTACAAACAACTGTAAACACAGAAGTGATCTGTATGGGCAATGTGGTCTATGCAGATCATATATCAATCCTTCTCACCCCTGGATAGTAGCTCAAGTTAAAGCAGTACAAACCTCCCTCATATTAGTGCAATATAATACACTACAGAGAGCCAGTTTGTTGTAGTGGTTAAGGCAACAGGCTAGAAACCAGGAGGCCGAGTTACGCTCTCTCTGTCTTGCTCTCCCCTCCCAACCCCGGTATTTAAAACTGGAATATAGAATAACAGTTGGGCAATTCCCTACTCAAACATGAGATCCTATACCATTCCGGACAAATGGCTGCCAAACCCCTTCTTAAAAGCCTCCAGTGATGGAGCACCCACAACTTCCAGAGGTAAGTCGTTCCACTGATTAATTGTTCACACTGACAAGAATCTTTTCCTTAATTCTAGGTAGGTTCTAGGTGGCTTCCATCCATTACTTTTTGTCCTGCTGCTTTGGAGAATAGATTGACCCCCTCCTCTCTGTGACAGCACATCAAATACTTATGCCAGCCCTAGACCTTCTCTTTGTTAGACTAGACATTCCCAGTTTCCCCAACTGTTCATTGTATGATTTAGCCTCTCTCCCTCTCCCCCCCTCCCTCCCCCTCCCTCTCTATCTCTCAGCCCTAGGAAATAGGCAAGGGCAAATCACTTTTGAAATCTTGCCAAGAAATCTACAAGCATTTGTCCAGCCAATTGCTAAGAGTCAACATTGACTCCCAGGCACACAAAAAAGTGAACTATTAGAGGTTGGATACAATGCTTTTTTTGTTAAGCCTCTTTCATTAATAAATTGGATAATCCTAGCTCTGCAGACTCAGAAGAAACCCTTGTAGAATTTAGAATTGCATTCTTAACAATTTTATTTCAAATGTTATTGCTGCTGAATAAATACTTAGGGAAGCTTTTCTTATTGCTCATTTTTCTCATGGCCACAAGGTAAGTCATACATTCAGAAATGTATAGAATTATGATACAAAGCTGTAAATTCAGAGTAAATGGACATTCCACAGAAATTGGTACCATTCAGGGCTAAGAGACTTTCTCTTGCGGGCTTTGTATATAGTTTCCCACTGACTCTTTATCACAACACAGCTTCCTAAGTCTGAAACATTTAGCCTCACCTTTTAGCACCTGAAATAATGCATATTTAGAGCAGCTTATCTTAGCCATATGAAAATTGTCAGGCTTTCAGGGTACTGCAACTCTGAAAAGTTCATTCTGCCTGATGAAGCCCATGAATAATATTAATCACTTATCTCAGAATGCAAACTTTGGCATGGTCTCAATGTGTCAGAAGCAAACTAAACCCTGCTCCTCTTATTGTAAAGCATGAGTAGAATAATTAATTGTATCAGTAGAGCGGTTGAAACTGGCATGGCATTCACTTATCATATCAATATGATAGCAGCTGCTTATTGCCATAAGCCAGAGTACTGCTTGAGTGAATAATGGAAATGTTCTTGATATTACTTTTTAACATCTATGTCATGCATTGTTTTTCCAAGATGGATAACCCTACATCTAGAAAGTAATGTTGCCATCATCTCTGGGGACAATAGGATATAATTGGCTGTCACCACAAAGGGTAGTCCCAGCAGTCCTCAAGTTAAGCAACCTCCATGCTCAACTTATATTGTTTGTGAGGTTTTTAATTTGGAAAGAGCGGTTATGGCAAGAAAAATTGGAATGTATTGAACCTGCTTACTTTTGAACTCTTAAATATATATCAAGAGGGGTGGGGAAATAATGCATAAGGCATCCTGTATGGGTGGGGGTGGGTGGGAATTCTGGCCATCCAGTTATTAATGTACCACAATTCCTAGCATCCCTCCCTACTGGAACTCCTAGGAGATCATTAGACACCACTGGGGAACTATCAGCTTCCCACCCTATTATACCCAGTATTTCTTAACATATCAACTCAGCTGCAACCTACAATTAGGAGATCATACTAATCTACTTTCTCAACAAAAATATAAAGGCATCCTTTTTATCTAATAACGGTATTTCAAATTTCTTCCTCCATATCCTCTGCAAATGATCTGTCTCCTGATCAAAGGATGTATATTTATGGGCTCTGTGCTAAAAAAAAAGAAAGAACTGCTCTGAGATCTGTCAAACTTGTTGAAATACATTTGTATAGATTTTAACTACACAAGAAAACAGAGCCTGAATGGATTTCTAATCCCATCAAGCTTCAATGATACCTCTTTCCATTCTCCTCTCCACATATTTGATGTCAGATGGATGAAGAGACCGTGTCTACGTCTATTACAAATCATCCTTTCAGGTCTCATTTCTACCTGCATCACTTTGATTTTAAATTTATGCAATCGAAATGTTGAATTATGTAGCATAATTTATGTATGTGGTATGTTACAGATTATAAATGGATGGGCCTCTTGCGGGCCTCAATAATTCAGTGCTAGGGAAACCAAAAGGAACGGGAGGGGAATGGAAGAAAGAGTTATTCTAGTAACTGCTCTGCAATTATTGTACTTACATATGCATAATACTAATTGACAACAAGGTAGACAGATGTCATGGCCGAGAGTGTAGCTTGATAGTAGCACACATGCTTTCCATACTAAGAGCTCCTCATTTAATTGCCAAGATCATTATGGAGAAAAACTCTAGCATGAAATTGTGGGAAAGTTGCCAATAAAACATCCTTTTTATTATCAATCTTTGCTATAAACGAACCCAATAAAATTTATGCTATCAGTGGATTGTTTGTGAATATGCAGGTTACTCCATATGGTTTGCAGCTGGCAATTTTAACAGATAAAATGAGTCAAATCATTAAAATGAGTCAAATCTTAAAATAATTTTAAGAAACGGAGAGAAAAATACCAGTTCAATCCAAGAATTAACGCTAACGGTGATGGGGTCAATGGACTCAACATAATGCCACCAGTGTCTAGGAACCAACAAGACCTGAAAAAAGAAATGAGAATTGAAAAGTTGTAAATTCTTTTCTTACAAACGTGTATGTTGCACAAGAGTACAATGTAAACAGAAAGGGTTGAAAATAATACTTTTAATAGTAGTTTAAATCTTTTATCATTGATCTCCACTTGCACTTGATACATCTAAGGAATTATGACTTTTATGGATAATATATTCTGTAGTACCTCTAACCCACTCTTCCAGGCAAATGAATAATCTGGTACCTTATAAAAGGTGAAAGAAATAAAATATGCCCTATTAAAATCAGAGTTAAGTCAGCAATCATGAAATCAAACAACTCTGTGAAAAACACAAATTAAAGAAATGAATTGCTATAAATGACAGCTAGTCCTTGACTTGTGACTGATTGCTTTACAGACTATTCAAGGTTACGACTACCTGAAAAATGTTTATGTTTATTTGGACTTATAAGCCGCCCTCTCTCCCGAAGGATTCAGGGCGGCGTACATAAAAACAAGCAATACAAAAATTAAAACAATTAAAAATATTAAATTGCAGCCAAATAAACATTCCAGATTAAAACCCCGATCCCCTGTCAGTCCAGGCTGGATTGTAAAAATAACCATGTTTTAAGGTCACAGCGGAAGGAGCGGAGATCAGGGGCCAGGCGCAATTCCAGGGGTAACTGGTTCCAGAGGGTGGGTGCTTCTACAGAGAAGACCCTCCCCCTAGGGGTAGCCAGCCTACAGTGTTTAGCTGACGGTACCCCCAGGAGGCCCCGTCTGTGGGAGCGCACTGGGCGATTGGTATTCATCGACGGCAGGAGACGTTCTTGCAAGTACCCTGGACCCAAGCCATATAGGGCTTTATAAGTTGTTACCAACACCTTGAACCTCACATGGAGGGCAACCGGTAGCCAATGCAGGCCGCACAGGAGGGGTGTAATATGGGAGAATCGGGACGCTCCCATCATCACCCACGCGGCCGCATTCTGTACCAGTTGAAGTCTCCGTATGACATGCAAGGGCAGCCCCATATAGAGAGCATTGCAGTAGTCGAGTCTAGAGGTAACGACCGCATGAGTGACCGTGCGTAGTGCAGATAGGGATGCAACTGGTGCACAAGGCGAACCTGTGCGAATGCCCCCTGGTGACAGCTCCCACCTGCTCCTCCAAACTGAGCCGCGCATCCAGGAGGACACCCAAGTTGCATGCCCTATCCACAGGGGGCAACACCTCTCCCCCTATGACCAATGTTGGAATCTCTTGGATTATCCGAGATGACGGTACAAAATGGGATTTATGATCCATATCCAAAGTTGGAACAGATCCATATTCATCTGACTGAACTTGACAATGTTGTCACATTTATGCCATTTGCAGCATCCCATGATCACATGACTTTTACAATGGTTTTGCCAAAAACTGGTGCTTTCAGTTTTTGGCAAAACCAATAGCAAACTATTGGTCACTTATCAACCACTTTGTTCACTCAACAAGTGCTACAAAAAAATAATAATTGGGTCAGATGGGTGCCATTACATTCACATGTTTTGATGACGGCCTATAGTTGCTGGCCTAATAGAAGTTCATTGTTAAAATGGTCTTTTTTGCAAGAAAACCTAAGAAGCCATACATAGGCTTTCGTAAAAAATAGACAGATTGAAACATATCCTAGAAATAAGTTGGGCATAAGAAATTTGATATCAGGCTTCAGTAGGAAGCAGGGACACCTTTTTTCCACACTGACCATCTAGCCGCCAATGGAAAGTCTGTAAACAAGGCAAGAGGTCTGTAAGCCCACTTCCATATTTTTCTTCTAGCACACAGTATTCAGAATTCTGGAACTTCTGGCTCTGAAAGCAATCTGGTAATTTTGAATTTGGGAGATTTGATGACATGCAAATTGAAGCAAGAAGTACTCTATCAGCAGCCTGACTGCTGAATAGGGTATCAGTCAAGGTGCTTCAAGATCTCAATGTTTCACTTGTTCTTGCTATTTTTAAAACCGTCCTATCTCCAGTTAGAATGAAAACATTTCATTATCTTGTTCAACCAGTATTTACTATTGGGGGGGGGGGGTTACTGATAAGAACATTTGGGATGAGAGGTTATTTCCAACAGGGGTTTAAACCTGAACCCGTGCATATATAAGCAGGAGTTAGAATTTTCTTTTAATTCACTGGATTAGGAAGGTACAGGCAAAATTTAGTCAAATAATATTTCAAGAGTTTTTCTAATGGAGCTGTCACTTCAAGCTGCAAAGAGTCCATGGATCCCAACACTACATTTTCTCCTCTACAAATACTTCTGAAGAAGACACATACAAGACAGTTAGACATTTACCCAAACTCTTAGACATGAAAACCCACAAAGATTTTGCAGAAAATGTCATCAATGATAAGCCAGGCTTCTGCCACATCCAGCCAATGTAACTATTGAAATATATATTTACATATAAATCTGGCATATGATTTTATGCACTACTCCACTGAAAAGAGAATATCACATTGAGGAAAGCTTATTTATCTAGAGTCCTTTTCAATGTGATTATCCTGTATTTCATCATGAAGCCTGTCTAAACATTCATTTACCCACACATCACCCATAATGTGTAGGGTGATCACATGAGAGTGACATAAATATACTGTTAGTTTATGATAAGAATGCCATCAATTATTCAGAAACAGATGTTCATCTTCCAAGATAAGTAAAAAGCATTCCTGTAAATAATTTGTTTTTAAAAAGTAGAAGAAACATTAGAAAAGACATCTGGGAACTTCAACAAAATGCTGCAGACTAGAGTGTAATTGCTCAGGAATTCAACTACTAATTCCAATTCAATCTTCTAACTTCTTATTGTACACTGTATACTTGGGAAATAATCAAATGAAATATACTGTATATCTTCCAAAAACATCTGCTAATCAGCTGGAAGAGTGGCTGAGCAAGAACTTACTATACAGTTTGCAAAAAGTCAATAAATAGTAAAAATAATATATTTTTGAATCCAGCAAAAGACCAAGCAACAGCTGTCCCTACAGTTAGTCCTTGATTTATGACCACAGTGGAACCTAGAATTTCAGTTGTTAAGTCATTGCGATCATAAGTCGAGGCACCAAATGACTGGATTTTGACCATTCTTATGACAATTGTAAAGTGAATTACCATTGGTTAAGCAAATCATATGGCTGTTAAGTGAATCACACATCCCTTTTCCAAATGGGTGCTTTTTGCCAGAAACTGGCAAAAAAAATCAGCAAATCATAATCATGTGACTATGGGACACTGCAACCAGTCATAAGTGTGAGCTGGTTGCCAAGTGCTTAAAATGTGATCATGTGATCAGGGGGCGTGGCAGTTGTAAGTTCAAGGATTGTAAGTAGCTTTTGGGGGGGGCTGTCATAGTTTTGGTTAAGTGATGGGTTGTAAGTCAAGGACTACCTTTTTACACAATTCTTAAACAGCTGAGCTGTTTAAGAATTGTGAAAGCAAGTGAAGTATCATAAATTAAAAGCTAAGAGACCATAAAATGCACATAGAAGTATAAAAGCAGAACTGACATTGGGAAGGAATACAAAGTCATCAAAGGTGACATAGAGAACATCGCTGGAGGAATGAAATGCAAATGTAGCAGCTAATAATCACCAGGGCATCTAAATGTATTTTGATTCATTTAGATATTCAGATCAGAAGTAGACTGAAACCTCAGCAGAAATGCAGAGTCCACTTGGCCTGCCAAATTCCAATCTATACTCTACTTTGGGGAGCACAGATCAGATTAGTTCAAAACATCAGAAGACTCACACTGTATGAGAACAATAGTCTATTTATTCTGCCATCCTGTTTCACACTATGGTCACAAGCTAGGAATGAAAATACGATCTCTTGCCTGTTTATCTTTCCCGGAAAGTGGTATTTGAAAGGACAAACCGGACTTTCTCACAGATCACACTAAGCTTCTGTTATTAAGTACGACAAATTTTAAAGATTGATTATGTATGTGCATTCCAATGCCATTTCATCTATAATTTCAGATGGCTGACGGGAATAAAAACAGTAAAACAATGCATTTAAAATATTATCTATAATAAGTCTAGAAAATGCCAAAGTAATCATATTAAAAAACCAGTTCTGTAGTTCTGTTATTATGTTGAACTTTCTGCTTCAAAAACTACAGAAAAGTAAGTCTTCGCTTTGTTAAATTTCCCATTGGAGTTGGGCAGGTAAAATAAACACACAAACACAGTTAGAAACGAGGGCGCCATCCTAACCTGGGGGTTGGGAAGTTGCCATGGAGCAAGGGAATTGTGACTAAGAAGAACCGCCTCTAAATTCCCGGTGTTTCTGGAGGAAATAAGGATCCAATCCACAATTTACTGGATTCACACAACACACTAAGCCAGGGGTTGGCAACCTGCAGCTCTAGAGCCGTGTGGGGCTCTTTCATCCCTCTACTGAGGCTCCCTGTTGCTGGTCGGTAAAAAGAAAAAGGATGCTGGGGGGTGCAGAGCTGGCGTTGTGGTGGTACGACATGCGATCTTGATGTTCCAAGATCGCTGTCGATATCTCCGCTGTTGGTCAGTCCCACCGGACCTAAACTGTCCCGCAGAGTCGGTGATCAATAAGGGCACGTCCTACTGATCCCAGGGACACCGCAAAGTCCCTGGTAGATCCAGGAGAAGCCCTTCTTGCTGGCAGCAGAGAGGCAGCCATTTAAGCTGCTGAAGCTGGGACAGCTCCGGAATGGAAGAAGATCGGAAGAAAGTGTGTCAGTTTGGTGAGATGAATTTCTACTTATTATTTTTTGAAAAGAACACCCTAAAAGACTGAAAGTGTAATTAAAAGTGAAGATAAAAGTGGCTAAGTGGCGAGATTAAGCTAGTTTAAACTGAAGGTTTTTTTTTTTCCTTTTTATTGGAACCTGGAATTTGGCAAAGCTTCTCAATTTTTAACTGGACTGGGCCTTTTTAGTTTTTAATTTTCTTTAATAACTTTCTTGAAAGTCTGTTTTGATTAAGACTCTTCTATTTTATTTGAGATTTATCTTTTTTTTTAAGAAAAGACTTTACTTTTTTTTAATCTATTCCTGGCTTTAGATTTATGAGGGGAAGTGAAAGTGAAGGAAAACAAGTACACTGTCGCCTCTGCTGTTTGTGTTAACACTAGAAGTGTTGAATAGGAATATTAGAGAAGACAAAGAAATAAAAGGAATGAAAATTAAAAAGGAAGAGTATAAATTGCAAGCCTTTGCAGATGACCTGGTATTTATATTAGAGGATCCATTGGAAACAGCACTTAAATTAATAGAAAGGATAGAAGAGTATAGAAAGATAGCAGGCTTGAAAATTAATAAGGATAAAACAAAGATATTAACAAAGAATATGTTAGCAAGACGAAAGAAAGAGTTGGAAGAAGTCTTAGAAATTCAGGTCACAAATAAGGTTAAATACTTAGGGATATATGTTACATCAAGATGTAGTACACTAAAAGAGGATAATTATCTTAAACTCAAACAGCAGATTGTGACAGACTTGGCAAAATGGGAAAATTTACAATTATCATTGATTGGGAGAATATCAACAATTAAGATGATTGTATTGCCTAGAATTTTATATTTATTCCAGACAATTCCAATTAGATTAGGAAAAGAGTTTTTTGAAGATCTAAATAAAATTGTGTTGAAATATATTTGGCAGGACAAGAAAGTGAGAATAAAACTTAAACTGTTACAAGATGCAAGAATAAGAGGAGGGTTTGCTTTGCCCAACTGGGAACTATATTATCAGGCGGCAAATTTGATGTGGGTAAAGGAATGGATAACATTAAGGAACAGTAGACTACTGACTCTAGAAGGGCATGACCTGCTGTTGGGATGGCATGCTTTTCTTTGGTATAAGAGAACCAAAACACAAGGGTACTTCAGAAGACATTATATTCGAGAGGCTTTGTTTTTAAATTGGGAGAAGATAAAAAAACGATATTACTTAAAAATTCCATTATGGATATCTACTATTGAAGCTTTTTCCTATCCAATAATATATAAAAAGGAACAAACAGTTAGATATGGTGAGATACTAAATGAAAAGGGTGAACTTAAATCTATGCAAACATTGGAGGAACAAGGTATAAAAATGAATTGGTTTTCATATTTACAAATACAATCTAGATTTGATGAAAATATTAAATTAGGTGTTTATGATAAGTTGACTGACTTAGATAAAATTTTGATAGGTACTGATGAAAATGTAATTAAAAAACTTTATGGACATTTATTAGAATTTAAATTGGAGGAGGAGCAAGTTAAAGAAACAGTGATTGCTTGGGGGAAAATTTTTGGATATGGGATTGATTTAGAGAAATGGCAAAAATTATGGTCTCAAAATTATAAAATGACAATGTCAACTGCTTATAAAGTAAATCTGTATAAGATGTTTTACAGGTGGCACTTACCCCTGACGAGAATTGCAGGAATGTTTAAGAATAAATCGGATAAATGTTGGAAATGTCATCAGATACCTGGCTCGTATTACCATATGTGGTGGACGTGTTCGGATGCAAAAAGATATTGGACTAAAATCCACATGTGGTTGGAAAAACGATAAAACAACATATAGACTTTAAACCAGAGATATTTTTATTGGGAATTATACCGGAAATGTACAATAAAGAATTGAAATATTTGATTGTAAATGTGTTGACAGAAGCTAGGATTGTATTTGCTAAGAATTGGAAAAATGAAAGAATACCTATGCAGGAGGAAGTTATTAAGAAAATTATGGACTGTGCTGAAATGAGTGAATTGACTTTTTTTTTAATTACATTTATATGCCGCCCTTCTCCGGAGACTCAGGGCGGCTTACAATTTTTGGGATACAACCCAGTGTGCTCAGCAATAGCCTTCATTCCATTGTATATGCCTGCTTATTACTAAGCGGCATTTTTACAAGGTCAGCTAATTGCCCCCAACAATATTGGGTCCTCAATTTACCTACCCCAAGAGGATGGAAGGCTGAGTCAACCTTGAGCCTGGTGGGATTCGAGCCTACAGCAGTTGTAGGCAGCTGGAACTTAAGTGCAGGCAATTAACAGCCTGAGCCACCAAGGCCCATTTGAAATTAGAGATCAAGAAGATAAACAATTTTATATGATATGGGATTTGTTTTATCAATGATTGGATAAAAAGACATGGTAACGTAATACATTAAGAAATCTTATAACAGAAGTATAATAGACTGAGATAAAATACAACATAAATATATATAACCATTGGATGAAAATGTAATATAAACTTTATAACAAAATTGAGAATATCTTGCATAAATGATGGAATAGTTTAGTCATGAATGATTAATAACTGATAAATATATAAGCATATGTTAGATTGACAATGTGAGAATCTATATAAACTGTGAGTGATGACTACAAAAGGATAGCACAAAAGATTTGTAACCAACTGACACACTGTATGTATATAAAATGGAAGATGGTTTTATGTTTTTTTGTTTTGTTTGTACTTGTTTGTCTTAAAAAATAAAAATCTTTTTTAAAAAAAGGAAAAAGGATGCCGTGGTAGGAGGAGACTCTATGCTGGGGGAACCGGACTTTCGGTCAGCTCCAGAATTGAACGGGGGGCTTCCGGTTAGGACCTTTGTAGCTTTTTGAGTGTTTAAGATTGCCGACCCCTGCACTAAGCCACAAGCCAATGTGTATAAACCAACAAGGCTTTGATTCAAACAACACAGTAAGTCAGATTCAACCAACCACACTCTGACTTAGGGAAATCTACATATCCACATTTCCCTAACTGGGCAGAGAAATCTATACTCATGTAGGCTTTTATATTCTTTCTCTCCTCCATGTTTATGATATAGATCTATGATTTGACATGAGAGAAGAGTTTGGATATATCTGTGCATGTGTATATGACTTCGAAGACAGTCATGGCTCTTTTTAGGATTATGATATTATCACCTGAATTAGCTTCCCTTAGTCTGGCTAGTGTGACTGAACCTGTAACAGTAGAAAATAGGAAAGGAAAAGAACAGAATAGTAGATTGGATATTACAATGTACCCCTGAAGCTTAAAAAAGCCAATGTAGTTGCTGAATAATGAATAATGAATGTTATAGCCACTGAACTGGCAATTAGGCAATTGCACATAACAAGAACTGTTTAAGTCAATTGACTTGGCCCCTTCAAGCCCTGAATTCAACTCTCACAATGCTCCATAAAATGGTTGTTCAAACTTGTATCTCTTCTCATGTTTTCTCACTGGAGAAGAAAGTATAGGTACTATTGTTCCGAGAGAAGTAAGTTGTTACACCATATAAAATCTGCCCACAGCTTTTCTATGTTTATTCAGAGGGTGGGTGTGATATTTTTTCCTGAGGTAAAATAGTCACCTCTGAGCTGTGAATGTAATCGCAGCATGAACAAGATGGAGATTACAGTCCCCTTTAATGCCCTATCAAATCATTTCTCCATACCCGATGACAGCTTTTGATTTACACTTTACATTTGTGCTCCTCAAATGGAAAAAGAAGAGTTCTGCATGTGTGAAAATGAGGCCACTCTGCTGTCTATATCTCTTGCTGCTACTTCTGAGGGCCTGCAGTTTTTCTCAATACTCAGTTAGGTAGCTAGCCGAGGCTAATTTACTAACACAAAAACAAAACAAAACTCTCAGAGGCTCACAAAGGCATCTTTCAAATTGCTCTCCTGTCATTTTTGAGGAAGCAATTATAAACCCACAGGCTCAAATTATCATCTGCAGGTGCAAGAGTGATGCAGAAAGAACCTTACTAGAACTTGGGAAGGGAAGAATCACACAGATGCTTTAAAGATCATGTCAAAAATTGAAATACAGAGCAGGATTTAAGAAGCCACCTCATAATTTTACCCCGTTTAGCCTTCATAACTGACTAGATGAATCTTCTAAAATGGATGAAACTATTTTATATTGGCTTCTGTTCATCCAAAAATAAGGCTAAGGCTGCATTAAAATATATATACAGAAACCAAGATTCCTCAGTGCCATCAAGTTCAGGATAAGTAGTGAAATGAGACACAGTGGCCAGAAGATGGCATTAGGTACATTAAGTTTCTTTTAATAATCACATCTAGTGCCCAACTACTGCTATGCTGAATCTCAAAACACACCTTTATTTCAGTTTTCCAGTCCCGCATTGTTGTGATATTTTAGTCCATCGAATTACAGTTAATGGCCAAACAAGAATAGAGTAAGATTAATGTAATGCTGATAGGAAACTTTCAAGTAACTGTATTTGCAGACATAATATTTTTGATTTCTTTTGAATAGTACGTACTAAAAGAATGACTTCCGTTACTACTAAAGGATTTTATCATCTTGGTTCATAACATCTCTTTCAGACTAGACAATTCTGACCTAATCTTGTTGCATGTTGAATTGTATTCAATCATGTATTTCTGAAATGATATCCTTAGAGAATTTTAGCATTCTTTGGTCTTCAGCTTTTTCTCTGTGTCATGGAATTTTGGGCGCCCTGCTACAAGTCTTCAATTCTGAACAGCATTTGACTTTTAATTAGTTTAAGTTTAATTAAAAATTGGGATACTCCAGCTTCAATTACCATTTGCAATCACTGAAATAGACAGTCTGCACTGAATTTCCAATCGTAATGCAAGGCAATACCTTGCTATCATTAAGAAAGAACAGAAACATAAGAAAAAGCAACAAAATGAACTGTGAAGAACAAAAGAGAAAAATCAGAAGTCAGTTTATTCCGGTTTTGGCATCAGTAAGATATTTATTGGCGTGTGCAAAACATTTCAAATCTAAACTGCTTCAAATTCTAAACACTCTGTTTTGAGTGTGAAGTAATAGTTGTGAGTTTGAAACAGGCCATTAGAAGCGTTTTGGAAGTACTCTGAATTTGGAACAGCTGTGTTTCAAAAGCACAACACTGTTTCAAGTTTAACCCACTAGAAGAATATACAAAACAACCCATTTTGCGATTGACATAGCCGTTTCACACTCAAAAGAAAGGATTTCAAGCTGAAAAATGGGGTGCTGCAAATTTGAAATGGTTTAATGTGGAATGTTTTGCATATCATAGCCATTTTTCATGCCATACAGAATGTAATATAATGCAATGACAAGTGTTTGGAAGGACATCAATGCAATTCTATACATGACTACGCTGGAGCACATCCAAGAAAATACCAAAAGTGAATAGAGGTGGGTACATATAGCAGGGATAAGAACTTTCTTTGGTGTGAGGGTCATATTGCCCTAAAGGACACGTTCCAGGGACTGAGTGACATCAGAGACTAAAGGGCTACAACCCAAATCTAATAAAAGTAGCTTATTATGTAATGAAAGCTATACTTAGAACAAAGGAGTGAGTAATTAATTTGGAAGGCATCATGCTGATGGGGCTGAGACCCTCAAATTCTGGCAAATAAAAAATCCTTCACAGGGTCGCTGTTCATTTATTGTAGTCTTCTCGTCCGGTAAAGTATGATTAATCAACTTTCACACGACTTTGTTAAAACTACTTTGAAAGCTTGCATTCGAATGCTAATGCATGCTGTAAATAGAAGTGAGATAGCTGCTGGGCAAGTGTTTCCATTATGGAATTATCCATCATGATGAAAATGTAAAAGTTTTTGGCTGGTTCCGCATAACCAAGGTCCAAACTGAGCAAACTACTACTCTCAAAACAGAGGTAGCTTCTATTCCATCCTCAGAAACTTAAGAACCTTCAAAGTTGCTGGCATACCAAGAAATATACCCCAGATCTTCTTTCATTTGTTTCACAATTTTCACTTAGAAGAGACGAAACTGGGCATATGTGACCAGCCCCCATTCCACCCCTACCTCTGTAACAACTATAACTGTAACACACACATACATTATACATACATTTTTATTTTTTTATAAATAACTGACAGTGGCAAACAAACCTAATACTCCTTCCTCCTATTTTCCTCACAACAACAAATATGTGAGGAAAACTGGGTGGAGAGTGAGAGAGTGGCCCAAAGTCATCCAGCTACTTTCACGCCTAAGGCAGGACTAGAATTCACTGTCTCCTGGTGTCTACTCTGGTGCCTTAAACACTATACCAAAATGAGTCTCCAAGTATAACAATGTAACAAACAAACAAATTAAATTAGATGTTCCAGTTCATTCACATTCAGTTCATTCATTCAATTTCATATTTAGTAAAAGAATCAACAAGGGCAGAGACAATACCTGGCCAGGATCAAGTGTAACCACATGAGCTTGTGCTTTTTTGAACAATGGATACTGCCTCAGATTTGGATTAAGCACATTGACTTTGCTGAATACACTAGATTCTTCATAGGGAATTCTGGTAGGGTAAAGTAGCCTGGAGTCTTCAGGTGGATACAGATGCCACCTTTTCCTGGAAAAAGATAATGGTTTGTTGCATCTTGAAGTTATGTATGGTACAAGTGCAAGTAGGCAAATTCTGCCTAAATTCACACATCATAAGCTGTAGTTTGCATATCTGTTAAACCCCCGCCCCCCGGAAAACCAGACAGGAAACACAATTAGATAATTCTACAGTATTGTAAGGCTACATTAACAGAATCTTGCAAGTGTGAAAATACGAACCTCTAAATATCACTCTTAATTGATCTATTGTAGTGGAGTGGTACTGAGGATCCTTCCTCAGTTTCTATCTCTGACCCTTAATAGCAATGGCATTTAGGCTTATATACCACCCCAGAGCTTTACAGCACTCTCTGGGTGGTTTACAATGTAGAAGCATTATTTGCATACTGCCCCCAACAATATGGGTTCTCATTTTACTGACCTCAGAAGGATGGAAGGTTGACACAACTTTGAGCCCCATCAGAATTGAACCCTAGGCTGTGGGCAGAGTTTGCCTGCAATACTGCACTTTAACCACTATGCCTTGGGGGCTCTTCCCTCTCTTGTCTGATTTTCTAGAGAGCATCTCTTCCACTTTTTCCCCAAGGTCATCCACATTATCCATTACAATATTCATGCTTTATGACAAAAATCACAATAGGTGTATTCACTTAGCATGCTACAGCAAACCAAGCACACTATCACTTAGCATAAAGCAAACTGCCTTTTTGGTTAAAATTTGAACCCAAATCCAGAAAAAGTGCATATAGCTTAAGTACGGTAAATCCATTTCCGCCCCTAACCTGTCCTCTCTAGATGTGTTGTCTAACCACTCCCCATAGCATGAGAAATGATCATGGTGACTTAAATCCAACATTTCTGGAGGATTCTAAAGTGAGGAAGTCTGCAGAAAAGAGCTATGAACATTGTAGTGTTTCATTTCAGATTATAAATTTGGACTGGATGTGCTTGGATAATATTGCAAAGAAAAACAATACAACAAATGTGTTACTGAGTTTTTATTCTGATAAATCAGCTTTGTATACTAGAATACTAGTCTTCAAGGTGGTAACATTCTCTTAGCTTATTCTGCAATTTATGCCACATAAATAGTTAAGTCTTATTATTTTGGTATTTATGTATCAATCCTAGCTTGAATACCATTAACACATTACGAAGTATTTTGTATAATCGTTTGCATTTCCTGTAAAAGATCTATCCATTTTTCCCTGAGGATTGTGCTGCAGGAAACAGCCATCATATTTCAGCTAAAAGTGACAAGATGTCCAAAATTGTAATGATCAGATCAGCTATATTTCCTTTAAATGACTAAGATGCCTCGCCCCGTTCCTCAGATTGTTAAGAGTTCAATGGGCTATTTGAAAAGAATAGAAGCTTTGCTTCAGTTCTGATGGAGAAGCACATGCTATTTCTCTTTGGGCCGGATTAAGATATTGGCGTGCTGGAATATCAGGATCCTATAGGCTGCAGGGTCTACATGTTTTTGCATTTACTGTCCTCTATCTTTGGCACCCTTAGTTAAAAGCTTCAGATTGCAAAACTGTAAAAGGGTTCGTCTGACAGACCTTGAAGAATATCACTTATCAGAACTAGACTCAAGAGACCATCTAACCTTGTAAAGATCAACTTAACAGAGGGAATAGATAATCAGAGTTGGAAGGGACCTTGTAGGTCATCTAGTTCAAGCCCCACCCAAGCGGGAGACCCTACACCATTTCTGACAAATGGCAGTCCAATCTTTTCTTGAAAGTCTCAAGTGATGGCACTCCCACAACTTCCGAGGGCAAGCTGTTCCATTGGTTGATTGTTCTCACTGTCAGAAAGTTTCTCCTTATTTCCAGGTTAAATCTCTCCTTGTTCACTTTCCATCCATTATTCCTTGTCTGGCCTACAGGCACTTTAGAAAATAGCTTGACCCCTTCCTCTCTGTGGCAGCCCCTCAAATATTGGAAGACCGCTATCATGTCTCCCCTGGTCCTTCTCTTTACTAGACTAGCCAAGCCCAGTTCCTGCAACCGTTCATTGTATGTTTTAGCCTCCAGTCCCCTAATCATCCTGGTTGCTCTTCTCTGTACTTTTTCTAGAGTTTCAACATCTTTTTTATAATGTGGTGAACAGAACTGGATGCAGTACTCTAGGTGTGGTCTTACTAAGGCTTTATAGAGTGGCATTAGTACTTCCCTTGATCTTGATTGTATCCCTCTGTTAATACAACTTAGGATTGCATTAGCTTTTTTGGCTGCTGCTGCACACTGCTGGCTCATATTTAGCTGGTTGTCCACTAAGACTCCAAGATCCCTCTCACAGTTACCGCTATTGAGCCTGGTTTTACCCAGTCTATATGTGTATGTTTGGTTTTTCTTGCCTAAGTGTAGGACTTTACTTTTCTCTACATTGAATTTCATTGTGTTAGATACGGCCTAGTGTTCTAGTCTGTCAAGAACCATCTGGATCTTGAGCCTATCTTCTTGGGTGTTAGCTATTCCTGCCAGCTTAGTATCATCTGCAAATTTGGTAAGTTCCCCTTCTATTCCCTCATCTAAGTCATTAATGAAGATATTGAAGAGTACTGGGCCTAAGACGGAGGCTTGTGGCACCCCACTGCTTACTTTCCTCCATGTAGACTTAGACCCATTAAGGACTACTCGTTGAGTACGGTTTGCCAGCCAGTTGCGAGTCCATCTAGCGAGTCCATCTAGTTGCTATCTATTCCACTTTTTTCTAGCTTACTAAGAAGTAGGTTGTGGTCTGCTTTGTCCAATGCCTTCCTGAAATCTAAATATATTATGTCCACAGTATTTTGCTGGTCTACTAATTTAGTCACTGTGTTGAAGAATGAAATAAGATTGGTTTGGCATGATCTGTTCTTAACAAACCCTTGCTGACTGCTAGTTATTACTTTACTTGCTTCTAGATGTTGGCAGATCTGGGTTTTTTAAATCTTTTCCAGTATCTTCCTGGGTATTGATGTTAGGCTGATTGGTCTATAGTTTCCTGGGTCTGCCTACATTCCGATCCATGTTTAGCTGAAAACAAGTTTCTTTACATCTAGTGAGGCTTCAGCCATGGTATACCTACTCAAGTAAAACATCCAACTGTTTCTGGAGACCTTGGGGTATTGGCTACAATCCTATCTTCAAGCTGAAGTGCTATAGCAGAAAAGGATTATATGGACAAGGAAGTTTGAGGGATGCAGTCCTTCTCTGTGCTTTCCAGTATAAAAAGACCTCATTTTGATATTTTGGTGTTCTATATGCATAGAATGACTTAGATTTCTCAAAACAAGCCTTTGCACCTTTCCAGTTGCTCCCCATGATTAACTGTTCTCTTATGTAAGCCTAGGTTAAAAGTACTTGTTTTCTTTCAACTCCAAGGCCAACTATCTGCAGATAACCTAAGCACTGTTTCACACAAGTGTTCAATAACTGCTACCCAAGAAGCAGAAACAATATATGTGCTAAATTAGAAATGTAAACAAGTGCAGTCCCATACTGTATAAGCTGAAAAACCCACCCATGGGTTAGGTTAAGCACGGGCCTGAGCCTCAAGAGTGTGCTATGTGTTAGATATGGAATGTCCTATGACAAGGATGAAGCTTGGAGGTAAAAGAGCTATAAGAATCTCTCTTATATTTATAGTCCGACATTGCCTTGTCTGTAAATTTTTCCTCTCTATATTATATTTCGCAATTAAAGTTACTCTTTTGGTTTACTTTGCTCAATAAATCCTTTCAGCTTTCTCCTCATTGTGGATTCACTGCATTCAAACTCACAAACCTTCTGCCCACATTTTAATGTGGCAAAACTCAAGCTTTCTAAATGGTTTGTGGGTATGTATGCCATAATGCTGCATTTTCAACTTGCGAGCCAGAGCAAAACAAGCACATAAACGAGTTTTATAAATCATAACACAAAGAGCAAATGTACAAGAGAAGACACAAGGGAGGGATGTTCCCAAATATTTATTAAAGCCAAAAGGTTTTGTGGAATAGGCAGTTAAACGGCAAACAACATCCAACACATTAACAGTAAAGTTGTGCACTTTGAAAAAAATCTCAACTTCTCAGATCACCGGCAGAGTCTCAATTGGCAATGAACTAAGAAAGAAATCTTAGTAGAAATTTCAGTTGAAAGAAAGTCTATGCAGATCAATAAAGAAAAAGGCAATTTCCAAACTATTTGAAATGTAATTTCTAATATTACTGTAGAATGCTGCGTTACATTTCTGGTCACCACTTTAAAAAAAAATCAAAGTGGAAAATTCTGAGAAGGGAAATTTGAATAAAACAAAATTAGAATGTTGCCCTAAAAATAAAATAATAAAAGGATACAAGCTCCCATGTTCCTGTTGGTCAATGGAAATTATAGAGCACTACATGTTGCCAATATCCACATCAATCTTCACAATTCTGCTGGGGGCAACAGTCCCCCCCAAAAAAGTGGCATGATCGGGATTAAAACTGAATGTAATTTTAAAAGAAATGCTTGAAATAGGATTGCTACCCATGTGTTTAATATGTTTCTCTTTCTCGGTTTATAAATGACAAGTCAGAAGCAATGTTTGGTGGGCTTTTGAGGTGTGTTTGAACCGCAGGTTATGTAACCCCTGAGAAAAAGGGAAGCCAAGGAAAAGGAATGATCACAATGAAAAAAGAAAGTTTGTTAGATTGTATAATGAGGACTCAGATTCTTTGGGGGCAATGTGCAAATAATGCTTCTACATTGTAAACCGCCCAGAGTGTGCTGTAAAGTGCTATGGGGTGGTATATAAGCCTAAGCGCTATTCCTATAGTGCCCCACTATTAAATGCTCAACTCTCCTTGTCATTGGCTGGTACAGCTTATCTGCATAGCCTGTGTTAACTATTAATGCATGAAACCCTGTGAATGGATTCAATGAGACCTAATCAGAAGGGAAAAATAGAAAAATGCAGTAGCCTTATTCCCAGCATCAGTACATTTTGAAAGAAATGTTTTTCAGAAAAGGAATAATTGAATTGAATTGAATTTATTGGACTTCTATGCCGCCCTCTCTCTCTAGGGACTCAGGGCGGCTCACAATATAAAAATACACAGTACAAATAAATTAATTAAAATTCAGTTAAACCCCAAGCCCAATAAAATTTAAAAACCAATAAAACTTAATTAAAATACAATTTAAAAACCCACCCCACTTCACTTCAGTCCAGGCCAGCCTGCTGAAAAAGCCAAGTCTTCAGGTCGTGGCAGAAGGAACGGAGGTCCAGGAATAACTGGAGTCCCAAGGGGAGCTGATTCCACAGGGTGGGTGCTCCCACAGAGAAGGCCCTACCCTGGGTGCCGCCAGCCGACACTGTCTGGCCGATGGCATCCCGAGGAAACCCTGTCTGTGGGAGCGTACAGGGCGATGGGAAATAGATGCTGGCAGGAGACGTTTCCGCAAGCACCCCGGACCCAAGCCATGTAGGACTTTGTATGTTAACACCAATACCTTGAATCTCACCCGGAGGGCAACCGGCAACCAATGTAGCTTGCACAGGAGGGGTGTAATATGGGAGTATTGGGATACTTCCATCACAACCCATGCGACCGCATTCTGTACCAGCTGAAGCCTCTGAGTGGTCCACAAGGGCAGTCCCATGTAGAGAGCATTACAGTAGTCGATTTGGGAAGTAACGAGTGCATGGGTAACCGTCCGTAAGGCATCTTGGTCCAGATAGGGGCGCAACTGGTGCACCAGGCGAACCTGGGCAAATGTCCCCCTGGTCACAGCCCCCACCTGTTCCTCCAAACTGAGCTGTGTATCCAGGAGGACATCCAAGTTGCGAACCCTATCCATGGGGGGCAACACCTCTCCCCCCCATGACCAATGATGGAACCTCCTGGATCATCCGAGATGCTGGTACGTACAGCCACTCAGTCTTGGCCGGGTTGAGCCAGAGCCTGTTCCTTCCCATCCAGATCCGCACCGCATCCAGACAACGGGACATCACAGTGACAGCATCGCTGATTTGGTTCGGGGTGGAGATGAAAAGCTGGGTATCATCCGCATATTGATGATACCTCACCCCAAAACCACAGATGATCTCACCCAGCAGCTTCATATACATGTTAAACAGGAGGGGCAAGAGGACCGACCCCTGGGGCACCCCGCAAGCTAGGGGCCTCGGGCTTGACCTCTGCCCCCCTGCCAACACTGATTGCAAATGCCACGTGAGGTAGGAGAACCACTGTAAAACGGTGCCTCCCACCCCCAACTCCCCGAGGCGCCGCAATAAGATACCATGGTCGATGGTATCAAAAGCCGCCGAGAGATCTAATAGGACTAGGACAGAAGAAAATCCCCTCCCCCGGGCCCTCCAGAGATCATCCACCAGCGCATCCACACCAAATATACATACTGTATATTTGTGTGTGTGGATGAGAGAGAGAGAGAAAACAAGGGATTGTACCTATAAATAAGCATACTGTAACTACTTGTCTCAGAAGTAGTAAGATTTTTATATAAACATTAATGTAGTGATTTAATTAACACTGATACCAATTTTCTCTTTTAGAAACATTTCTCTTTCTTAATAATGAGCCTAGGCACTTTGCACCATGAAAAAGCTCTGAACATCAGAGCAGTTTAAAAGTAAAAACAAAACAAAAAGTCAAGAATCCCTCTATCAGGGTGGTAAACAGAGCAATTGTCTATTACTTCTTACCTGCCTTGCACCTGCAGCACCAAGTTGCAACCATAGGAATCCAAATGACAGGGTGTGTTTGCTCTGGTGGAGCCAATCCACAGAGTGCTCTCCTTTCCACTTCTTCCAGGAAATCCAAAGTCAGACCATCTAATGTCCTGTTGCAAAGGTGATACAATAAAACCTTGATTTTACAAAATCACATTTAGCAGACTTCAGCTACAATGGACAAAATTTTGGCTTGGACATCACCCAATGCATATCCTCAGGCAATCCAGACAATGGATATAATTCACATCATTAGAGTCATTAGAGCCATAGTGGTTAAAATGTAATACTGCAGGCTACTTCTGCTGGCTGCCAGCAGTTTGACAGTTCAATTCTCACTGGCTCAAAGTTAACTCAGCCTTCCATCCTTCCGAGGTGGATAAAATGAGAACCCAGATTGTTGTGGGCAATGTGCTTACTCTGTAAACCATTTAGAGAGGGCTGTAAAGCACTGTAAAGTGGTATATAAGTCTAAGCACTATTGCTATTGCGGTACTTGAGTTGTAACATTACAATGCATACATATGTATGCCGATATATGTGGTGGCACAAGTTAAGTTTCATCTCTTTTGTACATATGTGATGTCAACATCTATATAAAATGAGTGGGGTTTGGATCATGACGTCACATATGCCATCTTCCTGTTTTTAACCTCCCCCTCCTTAGGTACTGTTGATTGTAAGTGGCTGAGGGTACCTATTATCAAGGTTCGTTCAGAAAAGTTCTTTGAAGATAGATAAGAACTGTCCAGGTACATAGCATGCAAAACAAAGAATCAGTCTGGGTGCTTGTAGTCTGTTGTAATTTTCTTACTTGGCTTACCGTGGAAGAGCCTTGGTGGTGCAGGCTGTTAAATGCCTAGCACTTAAGTTCCAGCTGCCTGCAATTACTGCAGGCTCGAATCCCACCAGGCTCAAGGTTGACTCAGCCTTCCATCCTCTCGAGGTAGGTAAATTGAGGACCCAAGATTGTTGGAGGCAATAAGCTGACTTTGTAAAAATGCCGCTTAGTAATAAGCAGGCATATACAATGGAATGAAGGCTATTGCTAAGCGCATTGGGTTGTATCCCAAAAAATTGTAAGCCGCCCTGAGTCTTCAGAGAAGGGCGGCATATAAATGTAATTTTAAAAAAAAAGAAAGGTTCTACCACTGGTTTTTTTCCCCAAATGATCTCTTCTTTCACTTTGTAACATATCAGTTTACATCTTTTGCTAAATGTACAGCAAATCTAAGAAATTTTATTGTATAATGTTTGTTTGGGGGGATTAATAGTGGCATATGTCTAGAATCTCCTGAAAATAATTTTGAAAAATGAAAGGAAACCAATAAGCCAAAGGTCATTCCAATTTGCTAAGTGTATCAACACCAATTTTTTCAATGATGAGGACATCATTGATGCCATCTATTGACTGACAATCATTAATGCCATCTCTAGATTGACTGGCAATCATGACCATGTTCTCAGAATTCTAGACTAGATTTGACTATTTTTCTGTGCATTCTTGTTAAAGGAAAATTACTCAAGTAAGCTTCTTTTAGAGACCCTGTTTTGTTGTGAATTGATTGTCTGCTGTTATCTCCTCAACCTTGAGTAAACTGCTAATTTTCATAGCATGGAGAGATACAGTGAGTGTATAACTGAAACAAGAAGCATGATAAGTTCTTTTCTGCAGGACCCAATGATATATGTTTATATTCTTGGATCAGAATATTTCTATTTGATGCTGCCAAAGGAGAAAGAAATGTGCATACACTTTCCTATACATGGCACTCCTTCCTGTAATATTCCGTGCAATAACTCTGTGAAGTTGGTTGTCCTGACAGAAAGCAATTGATCCAAAGATGCTCAATAAAGTTCATGGCTAAGGTGCATTTGAATCTGGATGTCCATACTCTTAGTTCTGCATCTTAACAGCTAGACCACATTGGCTCTTTCAGTGCACCACAACTGCATACTACACAAGGAAGTATGCAGCAAATATAACAGTAGATAATACTGATCTTTGGCATATTTTGCTTTCTGCAGTTTCTATAGCATTTTGATTTGTTCATTTACTTCTCTTCCAAAAAAGAATGCAGGAAAGGTGGAAAAAGGAAGAGAGTAGTGAAGATAGAAGTATGTTCATTTCTTTCATGAAATAATAATATTTGTGGCCTTTGGTTTTCTGTCTAGAAAACAAAATGGCCTCTGAAAACAAGATCTGTTTCTTCAGAGAATGGCCCAGAATCCAGAAATACTTTTTCTTCCACAACATGACCTTTTAATACTGCCTCACACTCAATACTACATAAATTTTACGGTATTAGCACAAGAGCTTCTCCAACATGAAGCACTATATCCATATATGCATGGCATATGACATATAAAACCTCACTATCCCTCCTAAATTCTTTCTCTTAGCTTTCTTCCTCCAGCTTCAGAGATAAACCTTGGCAACATTTAATATATCCCGATTTGCTATAAAGCAGTTTTAACTCCTTGTAAGATTATATCTATTTTTCTGAGATTCCATACTGGAGAATCACACAGGTAAATGCTAAGCTGCCCACTAATGAGGTAACAGCAGGATATTACTTGATCTATAAGAAAAAAAATACAAAAGACTAATGCAAATATTTGTCAAAAGCTTCCAGAAACCTCAAAGGAAAAATTGGTCCTCCAGCTTTCCACAGCCATAAAATTTTAAATCCAATCCAAGTATTTCGGTGATAAAGTTAACAGTAATAGCCAACTCCACACTTTAATCTCACACCTAACTGGTTCCTGCATTCTGTTGAAACTTGAGGACAAAGAGAGAGAACATAATCAATATTAGATTAAAAAAGAAAAAAAAACCCTTTTAAAAAGAAGTATACAGCTTCAATAAATATCTGACAGATTATGAGCAAAATAGTTTTTATCCCATGAACTGAAAAGGAATTGGTAAGTTCTGAAATTCTGGCACAATGGGCTGCATTCTCTTTTCTTGCAAGAAAAAAGATCAGCAGCTGAAACAAATGCAGTTTGCAAGTATTTCAACCATAACAGATGGCACATTACTTCTGAATTACATTTATTTTGCTTACTACTTACAACAGAGCTAATATACCCATATGTCACTTTAAGAGCTCTCATTTCTATTTAAGCTCCACACATTTATCTTGCCTTTGATTTATCGGTCAGAAGTTTGTAATGTGATATCAAGTTAACAACAAAAACAACAACAAAAATTCTGGATGACATGAGATATTGTTTGCCCATTACAATAATAGAATCATTACCTTAAGCCACATAACTGTAAATGATAAACAGTGCAATCTAAGTTTCAAACAACTTCTAAATGGCTCAATTAATCATGGTGAACAAAAAAATAGGTAAACTGGCCTTCTTGTACCCTTCAAGTCACCTTAGGAAAAAACATAAATAAAAACTAGATGCAAAGCAGCAGATCACTATGAAAATTTAGAAAAGACAAGTTAGCAATGGAAGCAAATTTCTCTGCTAGTTTTAACGGCATTAATAATACTCAGTATCTTAAGCAGTTTTTTTAATAGCCTCTTCATGTTGTGACCAAATCAGATTACAATATACAGGCATTTTTAAAACACGTCTTTGCTACATGGGAGAAAAGAGGAACAGGAAATGTTTCACTCCTATTGCCATTTTGTCTGTTGCTCTCTTGGTTGTTGTTGTCATTGTTCAGCCATTCAGTTGCTTTGACTCTTCTTGCCATTGCTGGCTGTCAACAGTCTCTTTTCCAAATGTTTGAGAACTCATATTTGTATCATGAAGACCCAGACAGTTGGGAGCAATATGCTGACTCTGTAAACTGCTTAGAGAGGGCTGTAAAAACACTGTGAAGTAGTATATAAGTCTAAGTGCTATTGCTATTAGTTATCTAGTTTCCTTATCTTCCATTGCCTTTTTTTGTGGCCTTTGAATATCTCAAGCATCAGAGTCTCTCTTCAGTGATTCGTTCCTTCTCATCGTAAGTCCAAAATAAACTTGTTTCATTATTAGGTGCTTCCAGTGGGAAGTCTGGGTTTATTTCATCTATTTTTTTCTGTAGTCCAAGAAATTCTCAACCAATTTTCTCCAGCCATCCAACTCAAAGGCTCATAATATTTCTTCATCTTTTTTTATGGTTCCGCTTTCATAGTCCTATGTTGAGCGGGAAAACCACAGACTGGTTTACTCTCAGTGTCAAATTTCTTCTCTTTTATTATTTTGTTTAGATCTGACAAATTCTTTCACCCAAGCAGCAGAGGTTCTCTTTATTTCATGGCTATAGATAACATTCTTCTGCATTTTTGAGCTTAGAAGATAATGTCTCTTACTATTTCTTCTTTTCTGCATTGGGTTGGTGTAGTCTATTCATTGTCATTTTTTTAATGAGTAGCATAGGAAGTTCATCTTTCAGAACCACATTGACATGAAACTATTCGTTATTCTTCATTTGGTTTCCTTGGTGGAATATTGAAGTGGGTTGCCATTCTCCAATAGATTATATTTATATTGTCCCCTCTTCTATGAATGACTACTCATCTTGGGTGGCTTTGGGTGAATGTACACTCCTGATGGTATGTATCATTGTCATGCATAAACTACTTCACCAGGAACAGATAATGAGATCTCTCATTCTCTCTCTCTTCTTCTGGTTGAATAAATGTTGAGCAAAGTCTGATGTTTCAGTTTCTTAAATGTATTTATTGAAAGCCTTTCTATCTCACCTCTCTCTAAAGCTATAATGATTCTTACCATTTACCTCAGGGACAGGCAACATATAATCCAGCAACTGCTCTTGGATTACAGATCCCATTACAGCTCCCCACATTCTACAGATTATGGTCCAAAAAGAGTTGAAGGTTATGTGTTGTGTTTTTAATCACACAGTGTTTTCATTGAACATATAATGTTCAACATATTTAGTTTTATTTATAAATATGTTTAATTGAATATCTAAACTGCTTTGCATTGAACGTATCAGAATTCTTTCTAACAGCCCAGTAAGATAAGCCAGTGTTGTTATCCTACAGATTGGGAGAGGGAGAATCAAGTATGAAAACATATTTAAAGAGTAGTATAAGGATACCTAGCATATGTTTGTGAGATTTAAATATTTAGTGATTAATTTATAGTCAGTATGGAAAAGCTGGTCAAAATCTGATAAAGAAGGACATTCAATGAGTGACCTTGACTTAATTATTGCCTTTCTGCCTAACAATCTTCATGGGCTATTTTGACACTGCATTCAATTCTGGAAGCAATACTGTAAGAAGAGACCATTATATCTAACTGAATTGAACTCAGAAGAAAGGAATGATTATTATTGATTAGGGAATGCTACTAGGAATGTATAAAGGAAGTGAGTGTGTCTAGCATGAGGACACTGGTTGGATATGTGATAGTCCTCTTCAAGCATCGTTCAAGGGCTTTCTGCAGAAGGTGACAGAAAATAGGCTACATCTAATGAGATTGAGTTACAGAAGGATACCATCTGGAATTTCAGGATAACAGAAGGAATTCTTGATGGTAAGAATAGTTTGACAATAAAATACATTCTTCAGAAAGATGGGGCCTCTTCCAAATGAAGACGTCCAAGCCAAGAGTAGACAGCCATTTACTGGGGAAGCTTTGTCTTTAGATTTCATATTCAAGCAGAAAATTGGACTGTGGCCCATATGAATTTTGTTAACTTTGTGATTCTATGATAATAGAACTGGTAAAGCTCATATACACTGTAGAGCTCTTGAATCTTTCAGAAGAAAACTAGCAATGAAATTAAATATTCATTTAAATAAATTAAATATTTAAAAATAAAAAATATTTTTTTAAAAAAAAACCTCCACAGCACACTAATTTTTCAGTATATCAGAAAAAAGTTCTGTAATAATCAGGATTTCCTGAATCACTCCATCATTTTGACAAGATAAATAAAGGACAAAGGAAAGTAAATGTACCTGAAAATGTTCTGGCTTGTCTTCAAATAGCCTATCGATGTACTTATAGTCAGCATACATCCAGTATTTACACAAATCATAACTACTGAATGGTCCAGAAAGACAAGGTTGCTGTCTTCCACTCCAGGCCAGAAAATCATCGAGCGTAGCCTCTGCATACGCACACTCCGTTTCGAAGAGAGGAGCCGTAGCTGTATCAGAAGAGACAACATTACATGCACATTAAGCACAACACCAATAATAAAAGACAGATATGAAGCAAAGCACTTTAGGAGAGAAAGCAATAACTTTCTCTCTCAGCCTCAGACTGCTGGTTAAATGCAATATAAAAATCACAAATGAAATTACAGCAGTTTATAGATGTTTCAGCCGAAGATGCAGCATATATGACAACGCTCATGCGTAACTCTTTTACTGCTGGGAGCCTTTCTAGTGCCTAAGTCTGTAAATGAGGTTTTGCATTTGCCTTTAAACTATATCTAGTTCTTCCAATAAATGTTTATCCCTTTTGGAGTTTCTGAATTTTTCATAATGTTGACACCAAATCTCATCAGGGCTTTGTGTGGATCCTTACTGATATATAAATGAAATCTAGAAGAAGAAATAACCAAAAGCCTGCTGCTTGCTTTATGTATTTCATAAATAGTCACTGAAAATGCATAGTGCCAGTATGAAAAGAGAACTGCCTTCTTAGATTCAGTAACTGGTAATCTCATCTGTGCTGTGAGAACAGCAATGCAGTCTTCCAACAATTGCACATTTGTTTCAGGATCCAAGCAAATTTGGGCTTAGATTTTGGTGCATGATCAATGAATGTGCCCACCATCATTTAAGTCAGGGCTCTCCAAACTTGGGAACTTTAAAACTTGTGGAGTTCAACTCCCAGAATTATCTGGCTGGGGAATTCTGGGAATTGAAGTTCACAAGTTTTAAAGTTGTCAGGTTTGGAGACCCCTGATTTAAGTGACAGTGAGTACTGAGCTTCTGCAGTGCCATTAATGTATAGACTAGTGGCACTGCAGAAACTCAGTGCTTTTTCAACTTTCTTAAAAACCTCTGTCAAGATTCAAAGAGTTGCTTAGGCATCCTCAGTGAGAACTTTGTTTTAGCCCTAGAGTCTATGCCTCGTTCTCAATTGCTTTTGAAATTCTTTCCATTTGCCGTTCGAAGGTGCTGATTTCCTAATTGTGAGGCTCTTTGAATATGGCCTCTGTTAAGATCCCTGAAATGTTTCCTTTCCAGCCAAGAAGCTCAGGTTTTAGTCCACAGAAACACAAGGTTGCTGCCTTCTATTAAGTCAATCTCTGATCCATCTTGGCTGGTGCTGTTGGCATGGATGAACAACTGTCATCCAGGATTACAAGCCAGAACTTTTTGAGCCTTGCTGGCATATCAGAGGGACTGAATTATGTTCTTATTTCTTGCATTTCTATAATGCCAGAATTAGATATCCTTTGCACTCAGACTGCCTGTTGTATTTTTCTGGGAAAGGGAACTGAAATAAAAAGCTGGAGGATCAGCGGCACCGTCGTGATTTAACCTCATATGAATGAATTAATGCATCTGTTTTATGCAATGACATTTTTTTAAACCAAGGGTCTAGAGTTCACTTTGGATTACAAGCAGCAGGTTCCTCAAATATTCCCCAGAAACATTTCTCTTTCCTGTATTCATCAGCAAAAATGTTATTGTTCAGCTCACAAGTGGAGACATTTAAGTATGTCTGGATTTTAACAGGTGTTGAATCTGTATGCTGTCAAACCAGTCAGTATCTGAGCTTTTGGGGACTGAAATACACACCGAAAATAAATAGCCAGATACTTTTCTGTCTTTTCTCCTAGACAGATATTTTTCTGTCTTTTCTCCTAGACAGTATTCATAAGAGAGAAGAAAATGTTGTACATATAGTCTGGGAGTCAGCCTATGGTGTTCCAAATAAATATTTTAAATGCCTTCTTCCTAGATTGTTTAGATGAAAATTCAGTAGGCTATTGCCACAACTAAAAAAGTAATAATTCCCCCATAAAAGTATTAAGTACCACTACATTTTTTTGCCATTTTACCCCACAAAATAGATTTCATTGTTCATTTGGGAAAGAGCTTTACTCCCAATAATATATTTTAAAAGAAAAGTAAGGCTATATAGATGTAGATACCACAGTGTATTTAATTCTGTGAGGCACCAAGGCATTAACAAACTTGATTTGATAATGCAGGGATTCTTAAGTTTTTCTTCACCACGGGCCCCACACTTTTTGGTCATGGCCATGGACCCCCAAGACTTAACTCAAGATTTCAATAACAACATTTCTTCAAGCTTTCAAGACCCTCTGTGATGACACTATGCCCCCCCCAGGGGTCCATGGACCACAAGTTGAGAACCACTGTGATAATGTATAAGATGTTTATCCCACCCAAAACCTGCTGCACTATGGTGGTGGGTGTTCCTGGGACGAATCAAAAAATAATGCTGGATTGTGCTCTAGGAGTATTTATTCCCAGCAGTGTCACCCAAAGTGTGAAGATTATCCTTCAACCAAGGAGGTGTCTATATTGAGCAGCCGTAATTATAGGAAGATGCCAGAATAATCACCTTAGTGTCAATGACAAAGATACCAATTAATTGTGCAGGAGAAGGCAGCCCACCTCTATGTTTTTACTAAGAAAACCACATGGATAAAAATGGTAAAATGGATGACAATATAGTGCTGGATGATGGACCCCTCAGGTCGGATGGCACTCCACATGCTACTGAGGACAAATTGAGCATCTTTCGGATATGTCTATGGAGATTCTCAGTCATCCAGGTCATAGTTGTCCCCAAGGTGCTTTTTCAAGAGGCAACTAGTTTTTTTGTTTTTTCTTTCTCATCCAAGAAGCTTCTTTAGCTCTGACTAGATGGTGGGGAATTTGCATTCCTTTAGAGAGTTGTTGAGGCCACCTGGAGGTTTATCTGTGTCATCAGGGTCACCTGAGTAGAGCAAATGGGTGTGGCATCTTGTTGGAACTGTTGAAAGGACTTCTTGTAGGCTGGACATAAATGATGTCATATCCCTCCCCCTCTGTTGAGAGAAAGCTGTTCAGTTTTGACATAAATGGTCTCTTTGACCCCACTTTCAAACCAGTGGTCCTTTCTGTCCAAAATGTGGACTTTGCTATCTTCAAAAGAGTGGCCTTTGTCTTTTAAATGCAGATGGACTGCTGAATCTAGTCCTGATGGGTTTGTTCTATGTTGTGCCATATGTTTATGAAGTGGTTGTTTTGTTTCCCCAATGTACACATCTGCACATGGCTCACTGCATTGTACTGCATACATAGGAGAACAACATTAATATGCCAAAGGATGCCAGTAGACAGATGGTAACCAATTAAAAAGAGATCTAAGGAAGATGGAAGGTGTATACTGAAACACTATACAGTAGAGATGCCAACATCCAAGGCACCTTAGAAAATATTCCTTATTTAAAAGAACCTCTTGTACTGAAAGATGATGTTAGATCAGTACTCTGTCATTACCAAGTCGGAAGACTACAAGAACTAATGTAACACCTACTGAAATATGGCAAGCAGCAGCAGAAGAACTAGTCAAAATATTAACCAAGATATGCTAGCAAATCTGAAGAATGACACCATGGCCAACTGATTAGATGAAATAAATCTACGTTCCAATACCAAAAAAGGTTTATTGTGCAAATTATTATACAATATCCTTACTGTCATATGCTAGCAAAATAATGCTTAGGGTTATCAAGCACCGATTAGAGCCCTGCATGGAAGAAAAGATGCCAGATGTTCAAGCTGGCTTTGGAAAAGACAGAGGAACATGAGACATTATTACTGATCCAAACTGGGTAATAGCAAGAGCTAAAGAAAGCCAAAAAGATGTCAATATGTTCTCCATTCATTATAGAAAAGCCCTTAATTGTATTGTTCGCATCAAGCTGTAGAAAGTGCTCAGAGAAATGGGATTCCCAGAATAACTTCTTGTTCTCATGAGCACTGATATACAGGTTAGGAAGCCACGGTATGGCCAGAATGTGGCAAAACAGACTGACTCCAGGTTGGCAAAAGAATGCAACAAGGCTGCATACTCTCCCCTTATCTATTCCACCTACATATGGAATATATATTAAAAGAAGCTGAATTAGGAAAAAGATGAGTGGAAGAGGAGAAAATGTAACCTGCACTATGTTGATGTCCCTTCCCTGACAGCCAAAAATGCCAAGCTCTGCAAGCTAAAAAAAAAACTTAAAGTGCACAGGGGGAAAAATGGGACTAAAATTAAATATAAAGTCCAAACTAGTATAATGACACCAGATATTAATAACCAGTCTTAGAACTGACAATGAATATATCGAAGTAATGAATAGGTTCTATCTTTTAAGATCAACCATCAACAGTACAGGAACCAGCAGTCAAGAAATACATCAAGGCTAGTATTTGATAGATCAACCACGAAGGCTTTGGAGAAAATGCAAATGCTGTGATGTGTTTATATCTACAAAGATCAGAATCATACGGTATGGTACGGTATTCTCTGTGACTTTAAAGAGGCAGGATTGGAAGAGTATTGACTTCTTTGAATCTTAGTATTGGAGAAGACTCCTGAGAATATCAGGGACAGCCAGGGAAACAAACCAATGGATCATTGAACAAATCAACTCAGAGTTCTCACTTGAGACACAAATAATGAAGCTCAAATAATCCTAGTTTGGACACATTATGTGAACCCCCAGATTTCTGGAAAAGGCTCCAATATTGAGAAAGGTGGAAGAATCAGCAGTAAGGTGGATGGATTCAGTGGCAGTAAAAGCACCATTGGGAGACTTGAGAGAACAGGTTAGGAACTGATCATCATGGAGAAAATCTCTCTATATGGTCACTAGGAGTCGAAAACAATTTGATAGCATACTGTTAGAGTATATTCATGAACTGGAATAGAGCATGGTAACAAGGTGAGCCAATGAGGACTGTTTGGAAACTGAAACTAGAAGTAGCCTAGGCGTGGCTCTATATTAAACTCTGCAGCTCTGAAGCTATGTTAAGCTCTGAGTCTGTCTATTGAAAATGATCTGCTGTGTGTCTTGCTTGCTTGCCTGCTGAAATAAAGTGAAACTGATGTCTGTTTCTGAGCTCTTGAATTGCTGTTCTGCTCTGAACCTGTAACATGTCTGCTTCTGTTTGAATTTGCTCCATGTTGAAGAAATCTACAACTGGTATTGTAAAATTTACTTGTGTTTATAAAGAAGTTAAATGAAGCCTCAGCCATCTGTGTTTACTTTTCTGGCACTGAATTTACGCTGCAATACTCTGAACACATACAATCAATAGTATGTTTGTGCTCATCTATATTTCAAAGATATAAATTATTGTAAAAACTAATTATAGATTTCTGAGGGATGGATTTCCTAGATCAGCCAAATATTTCACCAGGGCATGAAAAGCATATTTGAATCCACTAGCATTCATCTTTTTGTGAACAAAAATCTGTACAAAACTAGATGGGCTTTTGGTCTCCTCCAGCAAGATTCCCTTTCTGTTCTTATTCTCTTTAAAGCTTAAAAGTCAAAACAGATTTTAAAAGCTGGCAAGACATTTTTCAACATTACTGCATATAACAAAGGTGCGTATTAACATCTGTTTGCTATTTTTCAAAATTCCTTCTTTTACAATTGCTCTCAACCCATTGGCATTCTTTTATCTTGTATGATTACCTTTAATTCATACCATAAAAGGCAGATAATACTGAGTATCAAGATGACAAGGACCTTTCTATACAAAATATCATCAATGGCAAGGACAAATTTTAATGATGGGGCATGAAACTCTTCCAAAAATATTATTCAGAGAGCCGGTGGATATGTCTCTTCTTGGAATAATAAAGAATACTGAGAGCCTCTGAACATTGCCAATTGATGGAGAAGGAGCTGAGCAATTTTAGTCAATTCCCTTTATTTCCTATTGGCCCCGATGCAATTGGACATATTGCTCTGGAGTCTCCCCCAACCCTTGAGCTGACTTTAAGGAAATACAGTGAGTTAGAGTAATCTGGAAAAATGGGCAAAAATTGTTTCCCCACTTCATAAAGTGAGAATAAGGTAAAGTAAGTAAAACTATATTCATATGGACAATATTCTGAATTTCTAATGTCTTATTAGAGAGAAAGCAGATGGCTTGACTGTTATTGACTTCCCACTACTAATCTCAAAAAGCTAAGCAGGGTCAGACCTGATTAGGATTTTGAGGGGAAACTATTAAGAAAACTAGCAAGAAAAAAAATACTAGGATTGGTGCCTAGTCTGGAAAGTAAGCAAATAAGTAAATAGAAGGCTCAGAAGAAGGCAATGCCCAATCAGTTCAGTGTTTTTAAGGCAAGACAATACAGTGATTTGTCTGTAAAGTCATCAGATATCAAGATTGACTCAAAGGAAACTGTGTTATTTGTATGCTAAAGTTTATAACATAAGTTTTCCTATATGCAACAGAATGTATGACAAACCTTGGGAACACAGAGGATGAAACAGGACCATTATAGGATGGAAGACCATTACATAAATTATTCCTTAGTCCAGCGGAGTGGAAAAGCATGAGAAAAAGACTCTGTAACTCCACCTTAATTTTGCCAAGTATAAGCTGATCTGGACACTTGCTTTGGCAGGCTTTCAAGATTCTGTTAAGTTATCCTACTTGCAATAAACAGTATTCCCGAAATCTGGGTGCTTCTTGTTTCCTGAGTGCACCAACCTCAACAGAATTGACAATATTGTAAGTGGAATGCAAATCTATTACTGTGCAAAAAACTCTAAATAAAACTGCTTAATTTTATGCAGAGTAAATACCAAAGGGCTTGGAGGAACTAATCTTACTTTTGGCTTTGCGTAATCATACACAGTTTTGCATTATCTGAAATGCAGAAATGTAAAGAGAGCTAGAAGGTGGACTTGCAAACTCAATATTTGTATAAAGTGAACTTCTTCTTCACCCCGAAATTTTCCCATATAAGGAAAAAGGGGGTGCCTTATTCCTTCCCCCCCCCAATATTGCAATGATCCTTATGGCTTATCAGACTTTCATTTCTCATTACAGGAACTAGTCCTTCAGCCCAAAAACATAATGCACAATATTACACATTAGCCAAAACTACTGTTGCTGGGGAAACCAAATTGCAGCAGAATACATGAATGGCAGAACAATTGTTAACTCTTCATTTAACTCATCAGGTACAGTTATTTAATTACAGTATGGATGCTTTTCATTCTTACCAGCAAGGCATCTCTTATTATTCTGATTGCATGAGTATGGCTGCTATGAGATTCTCAAATATTCAGATTTATTTCAAACAAAAGCAAAAATAAAACCCTAAATTACTTTTCTTTTAAAAGTATGCACTTAGAGTTTCCCCTTAAGTTTTTGGCTCTTGTCCAAATGCAAAGTTTAATGAATATTTCTTCTTTTAAAAATGCAGTTAATCTGCAGTTTTTAGTAGATTTACAGAAATAAGATCAACTGTGTTCTGCCTCTGATATGAAAGTGGGCTATATAAGAAATAATAAACAAAAATTAAATAACGTACCATGGGCCTGATCCATCTGCTCTAAAAGAGAGGGGGCAAAAGCTGAGGGAAGCAAGATCCAGAGTTCATTCCAGTGCTTTTCAAAGACAGACAATTTGGTATTGTCCAGATGTTTTGGGATTCAAATGTTACTCGTTTAGCTAGCAAAGCCAGCAAAGAAATATTGGTGTAGGATCAAAACATTGTACAATGGGCTGGCTGAATTTAGTATACAATCTGTCATCTCAGTTAGCCTCAATTTCTTGCAAATTCTTGCAAGAACTACTAAATTTATTTACTTGGATATTTTATGTGCAAAATTCTGGTTATTGCTGACATAGTCAAAAGATTATATAGCTTGTTCTGTGGCCCACTGAATAGAGATTTTGAGTAATTTACCTCTGATACAGCAAGAAATAAAAAAAGTATTCATTATGTTGTGAATTATTTATACTTTCAAGGTAAATAATTAAAAATTATCAATTAGGTACAGTTGTCCAATGATAATGGAATAAGTTTTTTAAAATGAAATTAGCATGAAAACCTGCACTCATTAGGATATCTGAATGATAGAAAGCGATAGGATAGTCATAATTTTCATGCTTTGCATCAGGTCATGCACTTTAGGCTAACTCTCTGTTTCTTATTCCTTTTTAAATATCGTAAGATGGGGAGTAGTCTACAGACCTGAACGTATTTACCATAAAATAATATCTTATATCTAGAACTGAGTATTCCATATGCTGCCTTTCAATTAATGTTGCTACCAAATTTACTATATATAGATTACTACAAAGCTGAAAGTGTGGCATTTAAGGGGAGGGAGCAAATAAAAGAAGAAGAAATTGTCCATCTATATTTTAGAGTTAACCTAGAGTAACAGTGATCACTTTTAGTACAAGCATGTTTTTAGGTAGAACATTTTACACAGCATCTTTCACCAAAGGATTCTACAGACCTTTACATGAATAAAATCAGATAAGTTCCATATAAATAATAGAAGACAGTATTTTCGCATTTTCATTTCAATATGGAAATAAATATTGGTGCTTAATCACAACTCCTTGGATCCCAGACATTTCTGGAGCTCAAAATAAAATTGCTTAAGCAGGATTGGCCATTGTGTGTTCTCCCAATCCCAACTGTACTTGTATATCAACATAGCTCAGAACAATAAACACAGCACAGACATTTCTGAAGAAGTAATAAAATCCCTTCTTAATATGTATTCTATTTACTATGGACAGTTCTAAACAATAATTTACAACTAGAGTTCTAACAGGATTTTTCAACAGTGCACGATATATTCTGTACTCAGAGGTGCTTCCTTTCACCCCTTTATGTTCAATGTATTTATACATAGTTATTTTACATTATGTTTTATCAAATCTGTAACATTTTGTGGATTAAAAATTATCAATGGTTCATTGTAAACAAATATGCTGTACTGTCAATTGTAGTTATCGGTATTCCTCGAATTACAACCACCATTGAGCCCAAAATTTCTGTTGTTAAATGAGATGTTTGTTAAGTGAATTTTGCCCCATTTTATGACAGTTCTTAAGTAAATGACTTCAGTTGTTAAGTTAATAACATGTTAAGTGAATCTGGCTTCTCCATTTACGTTGCTTGTCAGAAGGTCACAAAAGGTGATCACATGACCACATGCAACTAGGATAAACATGAGTCAGTTGCCAAGAATCTGAATTTTGATCACATGACCATGGGGATGCTGCAAAAGTCGTTAGCATTAAAAATGGTCATAAGTTATTTTTTTCAGTGGCATTGTAACTTTGAACAGTGATTAAATGAACTGTTGTAAGTCGAGGACTACCTGTATAGTGAAAGCAATGTCAAACTTTATGTCAGTGCACTTCCATTCATGCAGGTAAACTTCTTCCCATCCCTCCAGACATTTAGAATAGATACAGAGGAAGCCTTAAGGGAAAAGAAAGAATTTGTTTCTTTCAGGAATACTGGTTAGTGGATGGATGTCAATGGATGTTTCATTTCATTTCATTGCATACTTGGAGGGCACCTTGTTACTAATCCGTCTCACAATGGACATGCTTTATTATTGTTCTTTATCATTTTAAAATGGATGATATTACCATGAACCATCTTGTAGTATTTCCCATGCATTTTAAGGAGAAAATACACCTGAAGTACTAAATCTGTACAGGGGGAAATGAGAAAGAAGGTTGTACTTCTCTACCTGTGTCCTTCTTTCCTATTCTAAAAACCATTTTCTTTCCAGCCAATAGACTAGCCAGATATGTAACATTCCAATGAAGTACTGGCCAATCGAAGGTCATGTTGCTAAAGACCACTGGTTTTTGAAGAGTCATCACAATTTCTTTAGCTTCTTCTGGTGTAAACGGTTTGACTTGTTCACCTACAAATGAAACAGAGATTCATATCAAGTTTAAGCTATCATATGAGAACAATTGCAGCATCAAAATATAAAGCCATCTATTGCTTCTTCAAATGTTTTGTTTCACCAAATTGCCATCTCAACAGGAACATGTTAAAAATGTGAATAACAATTCAACAATGGTTTTCTAATGTGCAGCATAGCACCGTGATTTACAATTAATCTGAAATTAATTGCATGTCTCTAACTGACTGATGTTTAAAGGAAATATAGTGAAGAAGAAACAGTTTTTCCAAATGCTGATACATCTATTTATAGCAATCTTCCCCAATCTGATTATGGTGGACAACAATGTCCATCATCCCTAGTTATTGGGCATTCATTGCAGTTTTAGTCTAATACATGGGGAAGCCAACTTTGAAAAAGCTGGTATAAAGTATTGTCATGAGATAGCTGAATATGCTGATGCAATCAGTTTCGTATAATTAAATATTTTCTGTAGTATCAAACTTTAAAAAAACTCTTCAACTTAAAAAAAGAAAAAAGACTAAACATTATGTGTGCCTCCTCAAGGTCTATGCTAATCCTAGATTTCAGTATATGCCTTAGATTTATATGCCCATTGAAACTGTCATCGTAAAATGTTGGCAGCCTTGAATAAACTCTGCACTTTTATAAAAATTGCCCTAAAGGGACATGTTAAATGAAAGGACCTTTTTTTCATGCAAATATAACTGTCCTATAGAGTTTAAAATAAAAAAGCAAGTTATAGCCAGAAATTATAAAAATATTTTCCAATATCAAACAATGATCTCAAGAAGTTATTTAATTAAAAGTGTTTTTGAAAAGATGAAGAATAGTTTTTGGCTTGTTCGAAGTTATTGAAAATCACAAAACTGTCTGAAAGTTGAATCAAAGAAGATAGTTTCCTCCTTCATCCTGCTTTCAGAATGCTAAAACCTATAAAAGGATCACTGAAGATACTTCTAAAAATATATAATGATTATTAAGTATAACAACTGGAAAAATTAAAAGCTAATTCACCAAAAATACTTCTACTCCACTTTTCAGTATTAAAAAATTGAGTGGTTCTCAGACTTTTGAAAATTGGTAGCAATCATAGGTAACAAACCTTAGGGAACAGTTGAAGTTTAAAATAATCAGAACATTGATAACTGTTTAAAAACATTTTTATGTTATGCAAATGAAACCAACTTTTTTATTCTTCATTAAATGACAATTCAAACAGGAAGCTATTTATTTATATGGATTATTTATATGTTTATTCCTAATAAGCAATATTCCCCTAGCAACTAGAGAAGCAATTTAAAGACATAGAAAGAAGTAAAGCCACAGAACAATAATTTTAAATAGAATAAAACCATCTCCAACATAAAAACAAAGCTGGCAAGAACAATACTGAGTTTGAGGAAAGATAACTATAAAGTCTTATAAAATGTTGGTGCTATGCCATCTATTATTTTATCAAAATTTTGTTAAGCATGGTATTGTATAAAGTAGCTTCCTTTAAACTGATTTCCTTCAGGTGTGTTAGACATTATCTTCTCTAATTTCCAGCTATACTGTCTGGGAATTATGGTAATCGGTGCAACCTGGTTTGAAAAGTCTGGCATAGTTTACTGGGCAATGCGTGTTAAGTATTCATGAAATCGCCCAAGGTTTTGTACCTGTCCATTCAAATTAGAATTCTGGGCTCCTGCTTTAGAATTTCATAAAGACTCAGTATTCTTTGGAAGAAGTTTTTTTAAAAAAAGGTTGGGACTACTGTCTACCAGAGCCAGGAGGAAAACATCAGAACCAGGGATCTGCATTCTTAAAAAGAGTAGATCATTTAACCTACAGAATTTATTGCCACACTATGTTGCAATGGTGAATCCAATGGATGGCTTTAAAAGGAGATTGAATGCATTCAGGGGATGCATTGCTATCAAGGGCTATTAGACTCCATGCACAGGGAGCAATATGTCTCCACATTCCACTTGAAGGAGAATGGGTGGTAGGAGGCTATGTGCCTGTCCTTTGCTTACAAGTACTTCAAAGAATCTGGTTGACCACATTAAGAACCAAATGCTAGATCATGATGGGCTTCAATCTCATCCAGCAGAAATGTTCGTGTACTGTAACAAATCTACAAACTCTTCTCACTCTAGCACTGATGATACTGTTGCCTAGGTTGGGTAATGAAATGTCTTCAAGAAAACAACCAAGCTCAGAGAGCACCAAGGATCCCTCATTTCAACCCTGAGCTACAAACACTCTCCTTTATTGGTACTCTTCTAACAATTATACATTTTGCTTTGAGAGCGATTGACAGCCGGTTTGGTGTAAGGAGCTGGCCTACAAATCAGGAGACTGTCAGTTCTAGGCCTTTCTTAGGCACTAAATTCAGCTGGGTGACTTTGGTTCAGTCACTTTCTCTCAGCCAAAGCCTCTTTATAGGGTTGTTGTTATTGTGGGGAAAATAGAAAGCAAGAATATTAGGTATGTTCCGTGCCTTCAGATGAATAAAAAAACCCAATACCAACAACCCACAAGGATTTAATTGTCATCTTTTACTTTTTGGTTTTGCATATCAAGTATCATTTTTGTGATATTTCACAAGGAGCAATTTGGATCACATGATATTCCTAAGACCAAAAAGGCAGGAGTGAGACTTAGCTCTTAGCATCACCCTCTGCTCCGTATCTAAAGGAGTGTGGGTTTCACAGGAGCTGTATTCTCTGCCAAATGTTGTGTTTCAGCCTTGCAAAAGGGAAAATTGTCAGTAACCAGGCAATAAGCTCAATGCACAGAAAGCAAAATTAGACAAGAGAGCACATCCAGTGTTGAACAACAATTGCAGACGCAGCTACAACTCCTGGCAGGCTGCATTTGCGATGGGATTAACTAGTTGTTATCGGGCATACTATTGTGGTCACCTTGACCTGAGATTAAAGAAAAGGTGTGTGTGTGTGTGTGTGTGTTTTTAAATATTTCATGATAATAAAAGAGAACAAGTTTCCAGGATATTTTTATGAATTAAAAATGACAATGTTTGGCATTTTGTTTCTGACGTATTAGATTCTATTTTACTTATTAGAATTCTGTCATGCTTCCTGACACCCATTCATTTCATGGTAATGAAGTACAGAGGTAGCCTTCCATGATCCAGCAGCTGTTCTAGTACTGTCTCCCAGTGAAATGCAATGATTCCTAAACTATCCTTAACTGCCAGACAGGTGTCCTTTTGCTCTTTTTGCTTTTGTAGACTTTTCTACAAAGGTTCATCATGTGCAATATATCTGGACTGAAATTCTAGGTCACTGGAAAGGGATACTAGGGACCAGAAAAGAACATAGATCTTTTGCCACAGAAAGAGATGTCCATAAGAAGAAATTTTCTTTCTTACCGGTACAAAAAAACAGCCCAAACCCTTGCTTGTTGTTCCCAACACTAATGGCAAAAAAGAGAATCCAGGACATCTTTTTGGCAGATGCCAAGCCCTCCCCATTCCTTCAGTGCACTATCAGAATGGATGGTAAAAGTGGGAATACTGATGATCAAGCAGGAATAGATACTCCAATCAGAATGTTTTCATCAGTTTTATTCTCTGATGAAAAGCCCAGTGCAATCAAAGCTGCATCACCTAGTACAGTGGTCGCCAACCAGTGAGCTGGGGACCACTGGTGGTCTGTGACAAAATTTTGGTGGTCCGCAGAAAGAAGTCACCCCCAAAGCACCCCCCAAAGCAATTAATCCAGGCTGTGCGGGAACACAAGGCTGTGCCGCCCACATGGCCCGTAGGAACACAAGGCTTGCATCGCTTGCATTGTGCACAACACGAGGTAGTGAGGGGAGGGGGGAAAGGGCAGAGGGGAGAACTTGCCCCATGTGCCCCACGCGCCTGGCCTGGCCACTGTGCTGCTTCTTTCCACTTCTTTCTTCTTCTGCTTTTGGCTGCATGCAAGGAAAGCAGCAAAAGTCTTTCTTTCTTTCCCCCAAACTCCATCAGAAATGAGTCTCTGGGACCCTGCAAGGCCTCCTGCTCCAAGAGGCTGCACTGGCAAAGACTCATTTTTGGCGGAGTTTGGGGGAGAGAAAGAAAGACTTCTGCTGCTTCTGCTGCTTTCCTTGCATGAAGCCAAAAGTCTCTCTCTCTCTCTCTCTCCCACTGAGAACGGAGCTGGAGATGGTATCCTGCAATTCCAAATAAAGAATGATCGATCGGTAGGAAAATGGGGTGGGGAATTTTCCTGCAGACTTTTTTCCTGCAGCCACCATCAGTCAAAATTCATATTAGTGGTCCATGGGATTTAAAATTATGAGTTTGGTTGTCCCTGAGGTCCAAAAGGTTGGCGACCCTTGACCTAGTACAAATGATGCCTGTTGCAGGAGATAAAACAAACCACAGTGCTTTTTCCTACTGTAATACCCCTCCAGGAAATGAAGATCAATTGTCTTCTGAGTTTCAGGTTGGAACACAGCCTAGTTAGCTTTAGGTAGAGATGGAGAACCAATAACCACTCGTGGCGGCTGCTGTAGTGGATCTTTACTAAAAAGCTGAGCTATTATATTCCTCTGAATTGGGACAAGTACGCCTGCTAAATCAAATTATTCTCTTTCCTTTTACAACTCTGAGTATCTTTTTTTCTCCCAAATTAATAGTTAAAATGCTAAATGTTAACTTTCTATTATTTTGATTCGTGGGATTCTTGCCCAGGCAATGTCGTCTCAGTGCTGGCCTTTATTTTATGGTACGCGCTTTCCCTCCTTTTTGTTCCCTGGAAATATGGCATGTCCCTACTTTACAAGTATTTAAAAATACTTTTATTTTTCAAAACATTTGCATTGTAGGGCCAAAACAACACTGCTCCACTAGTCTGTCGACCTTTACGTTAAACTTTTGATGTCCTTGTTTCTTAACTATTGATTTCCATTATTTATTTGCCAAATTATTCATTAGGATTGGGGCAAGCTATAAATATAAATAATCCTCATTTAACAATCACAATTGGGACCAGCAACTCAGTTGTTAAGTGAAAAGGTTGCTAAGTGAAAACACGATTGTACTTACGATCTTATTTCAGTTTTCCTTCGCTTTATAGACCTGCAGAGGTCATAAATGCAAAGGCTGGTTGCAAAGTTACTTTTTCATCACTGTTGTAAATGTGAATGGTCACTAAATGAGACAGAGACTAAACGAGGACAAACCCTATTGTGAAAATAAAGAAATAATAAGCCAAATGCTTCTTTTATGACATGGTATCCAGGAAGAACAATTGCAATCTAACTGTTGATGTCAGCCTCTGCCCAAAAAAACCAGAATTCCTCTGATTGCCCAGAACTCAACTCATTGCAACATCTCACCAATTGATCCCACCCCATCTGGGATTTAAGCTTCTCTTTTCACCCTCATCCCTTTAGATCACTTTGAAGCTTAGCCTGGCAACCCAACACACTGTTATAAGCACAAGCTAATTTCATCCCGTCAGCATGATCAGGGAAGCATTTTCAAGGGTGGGTCATTTAACTACAGTACATCACTCATCCTTTCCAGGGAGCTGCAAGCATAAGCAAAGTATTTCACGTGCATTAATCAGACCAGGAGCTTTTGTCTTTCTGAGCTACTGCTTTGTTTGTCCAGGAAGTTTTCACAACTTCACCAGGCTGGCAGCTGGAATATTTTTCTTTTGAGTCCAGATGCCTTCTTATATTTGCTCTGCCAGAATCAATTAATCCTGCAGATTTTAAGATCTGCTGGAAGAATTACCACAGATCTTGCTTCTTTGTATTATTCTGTTCCCATTGGTAAGTAAATTTAAACCTATTTAAGCCAAATTTGTAAAACAAATGGGTACAAATCAGTTGCCTCAGTGAGCCACCTACTTCTTCCCCTTGTGAAGGAGACAAGTGTCACAATCTGAAGTCAGTATGGACATTAGTCAACATGAACTATCCCCAGTTATTAAAATGGGATCTAAATATGCTTAGATGCAGATGTCTTTCAAGAATCAGTCTGGGAAGATAGAAAACTTTACAATAGTGATGGATGATCAAAAGGGAAAAAAAGCTTTGCCACCTGCAAACTTTTTTTTTACTTTGCTTATATGATGCTAAATAATTTTAGCTTGAAATATTGGCCAGGATGCTTGTGGTAAAGTGTACATCAAAGTAAATTAGGAAATTAATTTATCTGTTCTTCTCCAAATATTAGGCAGCTTATTGTCCCCCTTGCTCTTAATTTATTTGCATTTCTTAATTACATGCATTTATTTAGGTCACTGTTTTATTTAATGACAAAATAATGGCAGGTTCCACAACAGAAGCAGCTAGAGCAGGGGTGGGCAAAGTTTTTGACTCGAGGGCCACAATGGGTTCTTAAACTGGACCGGAGGGCCGGAACAAAAGCATGGATGGAGTGTTTGTGTGAACTAATATAAATTCAAAGTTAGATTACTTCACGTAGCCTTCTGGGAGAGCAAGAGAACCCACCGCTCTTTCGGCTCCGTGGGCCGGATAGAACAGCCGAACGGGCCAGATCCGGCCCCTGGGCCGTAGTTTGTCCACAGCTGAGCTAGAGTGTCCATGGTAGAGCAGGGATAGGTGGTCAAGAAGTATCAGACTGAGGAAAGTAGCAAGATTGTGTGGACAACTCTGAAACAGAGATATAAGAAACACTGAAATAAATGAAATATATTCCATGTTTCTATTGTCCTCCATACATGGAATGGAAATATATATATATATATTTTCTTGGTGTGGTATCCATATTTTCAAAACAGAGGGTAAATACAGCTGGTTCATGTGAAGAAAAATACTTTGAGCTTTTCCTCATCCATTGACAGCTGCTAAGACAATAGAGATATCTCTGTTCCTTACAAAATAAACTGTCCAGTGCGTCATGTGCAAGCCACACCCACCCCAACTCCACAAAGGCAAAAAAGTCACAATACGTCATGGCACATTATGTGACGCAATTGAGTTTGACACCCATAGTCTAGAACAGAGGTGGGCAACTATGGCCCCTTTAAGATCTGCGGACTTCAACTCCCAGAATTCCTGAACCAGCATGGCTGGTTCAGGAATTCTGGGAGTTGAAGTCCGCAGATCTTAAAGGGGCCATAGTTGCCCACCTCTGGTCTAGAAGGAAAAAAAATGATTATATCTCAACTGTAGAAGTGACAACATCTTGTATGCACCATCAGGAAATAGGCCAATTGTCAAGGTAGTTATTTTGGAGTTACTCTTATCCATTCTATCTCTTCAATAAGAGGTGGAAACGGAAACAGAGAAGAAAGAAAGATGGGGTGGAAAAAAATAAATGAAGTATGGGATTAGCCAGAGAATATGGTGGCGCGGGTGGTGATGGGAGTTCCCCGGTTCTCCCATGTTGCCCCCCTCCTGCGCGGCCTGCATTGGTTGCCGGTTGCGCTCCGGGTGAGGTTCAAGGTTCTAACTTTAACATACAAAGTCCTTCATGACATGGGTCCCTATTATTTAAGGGAGTGACTGTTGCCGACATCAAACACTAACCGCCCTGTGCAATCTCACAGACAGGGGCTCCTTGGGGTCCCGTCAGCCGGACAGTGCCGGCTGGCGGTCCCCGACGACGGCCTACTCTGTCGCGGCCCCTGACCTCTGGAATCAACTTCCCCTGGAGCTCCGCCTGGCCCCTGACCTCCGCACTTTCCGTCGCGACCTGAAGACCTGGTTGTTTGGTCAACCCGGGCTGTGACCCTGGGGTGGGGTGGTTCTTTTTAGAGTTTTAATGCTGCGATTTTAGTATTAATTCGGCTTGATTTGTTTAATCTGGTTTTATTTAACTTATTGTTGTATAGTTTTTATTTTGTAAGCCGCCCCGAGTCCTTCGGGAGAGGGGGCGGCATATAAGTCGAATTAATAAATAAATAAATAAATATCAGCTGGTATTTTAAGAGACAGACATACCAAAAGGCAGAAAACAAGGAAGCTGAGCATGGCTGAGTCATTGGCTGAACAGGTTTTTTTTGTTTCATTTGGAGAGCACACCTGGTCCAGACTTTTCTCTTCAGCCCTGCCTTAGAAAAGTAAAAAGTTAAAAAAGGTGTACGTCATCACACCATTTCTTCTTCTTTTTCATTCATTCCTATCACTTCTCCCTCCCTTCTTTTCTCTGTCTCTATCAAAAGTGGTGGAAGTGTTAGAAGAGTTGTGGAGTTTGCCATCTGCTTCTCCCTCCCCCGTCTACTACAGGACAAGAGAAATGTTGAATGAAAGAGCTACTTGAACTGGTTTGATTGGAATAATACTCAGGTTCCTCCACTTTGGCTCTGCACCAAACCAAATTTGTAACACAGAGTCACTACATTGAGAAGCAGGCAGGAACCTCCACTCATCTCAAAGATGGCACAGCACACACACACACACACACACACACACCAAACACATGGTACACAGGTTTGTTTTCTAAATATAACTTCCAGGAAGTAGAGATGGCCCAGGAGCAAAGTACGGATAGTCCTCACTTATCAGCTCCAATTAGAACCAGATGCAACAGTACTAATAGGGTAATCACAGCCTCGAGAACAAAACCTTGCCTCCTTTCTTTGGATGGTAGTTTGATTGTGATGCCATGGCCACCATCTGGCCCTTTTTAATCTTCTCGGGGTGGCAGAAGAGAAACCACCAACACAGCATTTGGCTTGCAGTGACAACATTGCAGACTCTGTTTTCAACTCTAAAGTTTTCCAGTTAAGAAAACTGAATCCCCTTGCTTTCTCCTGATCCCTGATCAATGTTGAGGATTTGACAAACAACGCTCCACATTCTAACAGCCCATGCACCCATCTAAGCAAAGCAGAGGTACCCAGATGATAGCATTCAATTTGGAACCCGGTCTGGCATTTCAGAAAACAAGCTGATTTAGCTTGACCTGATCGGAAGCTGTCAAATTAGCTAGGGGCCTGAATCTGAAGGGGCATTGGTCCTACCTGAACGCTTCTTCTCGGGGAGCCGAAGGGAAAATCCAGGATGGGTAGTCTCTAGTCTCCTAGCTCTGCAGACCGAGTTGAAAAACTGAGGACACACCCCCTGGTAACAGTCCCCAGTTCTAAACGACGTAGAAGCGAAAACAGCTGCTCCTTGTCCTCAAATGATGGTCCACTTGACACTGTGAAAAAAAGGGACACTGCCTCCCCACTCCGACCTGACGGAATACAGGGTGGGACTGGATTCTCCCTTGGCTCCCGAGAAGAAGCGTTCAGGTAGGACCAACGCCCCTTCTCCACTGAGCCAAAGGGAGAATCCGGATGTGACATACCAAAGCTGGCTGATGGCTGTCCTACGGGTGGGAACTGCATTGGTCGGAGGTCCCCACGTCAACATGAACCCCCTGCAGGACTCGCCTGCCAAAGGACGCCTCTGCTGAGGCAAATGAGTCAATTTTGTAATGCCTTATGAATGGGGTCACAGATGACCAAGTTGCAGCTCTACAAATGTCCAAAACCGATGCCTGTGTGGCCCAGGCTGCGGTGGTTGCAGCACTTCTGGTTGAGTGCGCAGTGATTCTCCTGGGTACAGGAAGGCTCTGTAATTCATAGGCTTTTGCAATGCAGGCTCTGAGCCAGCGACCCACAGTGGAAGGTGTCACCTTGCGCCCCAAAGTTGACGGCTGGAAGGAAACGAACAGGGACTCAGTCCTTCGGAGGGAAGAGGTCCTTTTAATGTAAATATGGAGAGCCCTCCTAACGTCCAAGGTGTGCCATTTCTTCTCCAGAGCATGGGTAGGTTCTGGACAGAAGTTAGGCAAAATTAACTCCTGGGAACGATGGAACAAGGAGTTCACCTTGGGCAGAAAGGTAGGGTCCAACCTCAGAACCACCCTGTCTGCATGGAATACACATAGATCCTTCCTGATGGATAAGGCCGCCAACTCCGAGATCGCCTGGCCGATGTAATGGCCACTAAGAACGCCACCTTGCATGTGAGTAGGCGAAGGCTAGCTTTACAAGGGTTCAAAGGGGAAGCCGTTAGTGTCTTAAGGACCTTAGGCAGATCCCAGGTGGGTTAGTGGTGGACCACTGGTGGCCTCAAATTCGTGGCTCCCCTTAGAAAAGTCTTTACCCTAGGGTGTTGGGCCAGGGAAGTAGAGTCTCCGACCGAAATCACTGAGGCCAAGGCCGCCACCTGTCTCTTCAAGGTATTGGGGGCGAGGCCTCTGTCCAACCCATCCTGCAGAAATTCCAACACCCTGGCAAGTGAAACAACTGTGGGGTCCAGTTGGTGACTAGAGCACCAAGTGCAGAAAAACTTCCACGTTGCATTATATATCCTAGTCATGGAAGGTCTCCTTGCTGCCTGGATCATCTGAATGACCCTACTGGAAAACTTCTCCCGCTTTAGGATCCCCCGCTCAACCACCAGACAGTCAAGCGAAACCAAGCTGGATCTGGGTGCTCTATGGGGCCTTGGCTGAGGGAGATCCTGTGCAAGGGGATTCTCCAGGGTCTGGTGACTGACAGGCCTACCAGGTCGGCAAACCAAGGACGCCTGGGCCAGTAAGGGGCTATCAACAGAACTTCTGCCCTCTCTATCAGGACCTTCCTGATAGCCCCGGATCAGGGAAGGGGAAGGCATACAATAGTCCCTGGGGCCACCTGCATCAGAGCGTTGACTCCCTCCGCTCGTGCGGGAACCGTGTAAAGAACCTTGGGAGTTGGGAGTTCTCCAGTGATGCAAAAAGGTCCAGAACCGGACGGCCGAAGTGTTCCGGCATCTCCTGAAACAGACTGGGATGCAGTCGCCATTCCTACTGATCGACTGTGGCTCTGCTCAACCAGTCTGCTTGCACGTTGGACACTCCCGAGATGTGTTCTGCTCATAAGGACAACAGGTGTCTCTCTGCCCACCTGCACAATTGAGTTGCCTCCTGCATTAGAGATCTGGAGCGGGTGCCCCCGTCGGTTTACGTGGGCCTTGGTAGCCACATTGTCCGTGAGGAGAAGAATATGTCTCCCCACCACCTCCTGCCTCAGAGCCCTGAGCGCCAAGCGGGCCACCCTGAGCTCTAGCCAATTTATGTTGTGGGCGAGCTCCTCTCGAGACCACCTTCCCTGGGTGACCTGGGCCCCCAAGTGGGTCCCCAACTGTACAGACTGGCATCTGTGGTGACTGTAAGTCTCTGGGGCTCCCTGTACAGGCATCCCTGGGCCATGGTTTGGGCCTGCCACCAAGGGAGAGAACGAAGAACGGACAAGGGGATGCGAACTCTCCTCGGGGAATCGCCCCTGCCCGCCTTCTGGAATGGAAGCAGGAACCATTGCAGGGTTCGGGAATGGAAGCAGGTCCACGGGACAATCCCGATGCATGATATCATCTTGCCTAGAAGCTGGGATAGCAAGATGATAGGTGCCTCTCTGGAAGACAGGATCAATGACGTGATTTCCACGATACTGTCCCGACGTTCCTGTGAGAGAAAAACCTGCCCGGTCAAGGTGTCTATGATAGCCCCCAAATGCAGGAGCCGAGTCGACAGAACTAGGTGGCTTTTGTCCAGGTTTATCGAGAACCCGTGTTCTCGAAGAATCTGGATCGTCGACCTCAGGTCCCTCTCCACCTGGAGTCAGGAAGAGGATGCTATCAGGATATCGTTCAAATAGCATTGGATCCTTATGGGTAAGGATCTGTGTGCCGCTATGGCTGCCAGAAGCTTGGTAAATGTCCGTGGGGCTGATGACAGTCCGAACGGGAGAGCCCTGTACTGAAAATGGTGGCCGCCATAGCAGAACCTCAGAAGCCGACGATGGTTGGGGTGTATGGGCACATGGAGGTAGGCTTCCATCAAGTCTATCGAGGTCAAGAAATCTCCCTCCCGCAGTCCCTCTAGAATGGAGTGAAGGGAGTGCATCTTGAACCTTCGGTAGATTAAATGTCTGTTGAGCCCTTTCAGGTTGAGTATGCCTCACCACCCCCCCGAGGCCTTTGGAATCACATATAACATTGAGTAAAACCCCTGCCTCTCCTGGTCTGCTGGAACTGGCTGGATGGCCCGGATGTCCAGCAGATGGCAGATTCCATGAGTTACCTCCTGTATGGGTCCCTGGAGAGGGGGCAGCACACAAAGGTTCCTGGGTGGGAGGAAAGAAACTCCAGAGAGAGACCTGACCTTAAGGTTGACAGGATCTAAGCGTCCGTCGTGGTCCGTTCCCACCTCCACCAGAACAGTCCCAGATGGCCCTATGGGGGATGAGGCCTGGGCGTCACTTGTTGCACCTAAAGGGTCTGTTGAAACCCCTAAAGGGCCTCCTGCCGTCCTGTCTTTGACGTCCTCTGGAGGCAAAGGCCTGTCTATTGGCCTGAGAGGAGGGTCTCTGGAAGAAGGGCCTACTTTGACGGGGAAAGCCTGCCCCAGCTTCCCCGTTTGAAGAAGGGCTTTCTGTAGTAGGGGGGAGACCTGAAATCAAAGTGCCTCCCCTGGGAGGGTAAGACTTTTCTCTTGTCCCTGGTTTCCATCAAGAAAGGATCCAAGGCCTCCCAAAAAAGCCTCTCTCCCTTAAAGGGAGCCGACGCCAGCTTCCATTTAGTTTTGGCATCCATGTGCCAATTTCTTAACCAGAGGAGCCTACGCGATGTTATAGAAGAGGCCATGGCTCTGGAAGAAAATTTGGCTGATGTGAGGGTGGCATCAGCAGTCAATTGGGCCGCAGCAATAATCTTATTTAGGTCCTGATGTACCCTGAGGTCCTCAGGAGGAATTCTGCCCTGTAGCTGCCTCAGCCACCTCAAGGAGGCCCGAGTAAAAAAGGAGGCAGTTGTCGACGCTCTGATGGCCCAGGCGTCCGCTTGATGAGCTCTCCAGAGAGCCATCTCCTCCTTACGGTCCTCTGCCTTCAAAACGTCCTCTGCGTCGGGTGGGACGATGGATGAGGAAGCTAGGGCTACTACTGGGCCATCTACTTTTGGTAAGTCAATGATATCCAAAAGGTCCTTGTCCACATTGAATAAGGTAGACTCAGACCCGCTGGGACGGGTGTAGACCCCAGGGGACTCCCACTGTTGTTTAATTAGGTTCAAAAACATCTGAGGCACTGGTACAGCGTCCACCACAGATGCTTTTTCCGTGAACAGGTAGTCTTCCTGCTCCTCTCCCTCTGTGGGAAGGTCGAGCTACTGTGTCTTTAGCAAGCTGAGCCGTGCTCTTAGCCTTAGCCAGCAGAGTCTTGAAAAGAGCTGGCTGGAAAAGACCCTTAAAGGGGGGGGACCTGCTACCTCCGACTCCGTGTCTGAAAAATCCCTTTCTGGAAGGAGGTCCCTCTCGGAGCCATAGAACTGGCTTTGCTCCGAAGGAGAAGAAGAGTGCTCTCTGAGGTAGATCGGCTGCTCTGAAGAAGCCTGCTCCTGTCCTTGGGGGGCACCTCTATAAGAGTCCAAATAAGACAGCTGGCGCAACTGGCTGACCTCTGATTGCAATTCCTGTCTTATTGTCTGGGAGATTCAGGCCTTCATGAAGGATGGCATTTTCTGCATTTGGGTCTCCTCAGATCGTAAGCCCGCTGCTGTAGGGGTAAAGGTGGCAGAAGGCACAGGTCTGGCTCCACTGGAGGCTTGGCTGGTAGGTGCCGCCATCAGGATCCCCTGAGGTGGCCCAGAAAAATTGTGAGAGGTCTCTGCTCCGATTTGCAGGTCTCCCTGCAAGCCTTGAGTACTTGAGCCCACCGGAGACCAGCTAGCCAAATACTGCCTATCTGCCAGTTGGCCTGGCTGCCTGTCATCCTGTGAGGGCGGCGGAGAAGTGGCCCTGATTTCTGCTATCCTGGAGTCCCTCACTGCCTTGTCAAATTGTTTATCCATGGCCTTTTGCCACGCCTGCCTGCCTGTCCTCAGCCCTAGAAGGTCTTTTAGGAGCTAGAGCCCTAGCCCTAATCCTAGCCGCTGCCTCCAGACCAGCAGATCTGGGTTTAGGGGATGCTTTTGCAGCCTTCTCCCTACCCTGCTGAGGAACTGACAATTCCTGGTCAGCTCCTCTGGCAGCCATTTTGAGCCCGCCAAAAATAACTGACACTCTGATAGTGGATAAAAGGGAAAAATTGGCTAAAAATGGAGAAAAATGCTGTCTGCTGCAAAAAAACAGTAGCTGCCCACCACTTCAGTAGGCTAGTGAGACCCGAAGTGGTGAGCTCAGTCCAGCTCCGCAAGTCCAATGGTGAGTCAGATCAAAAAAATGGAGGGAAAGACAAAAAATGGCTGACTCTTTGCCTTGCAGCAAGCCCTGACAGAGCAGAGGCTTGCAAGCCCAGGACTGGCTACACCGCAATTGTTTTGGCAGTCTTAAGCATCTCGCAGCTGCTATGGTGCTCTGGGGACTGGATGGGGGGTCAGGAATTAAACCTGATGGCCAGAACACCCCCCCAAGGGACAATCCTGGAGGCAACCTGCAAGATAGTCCCCAATCCTTTGCAATGGCTGACGCTGCCGAAAAGGGGGGGGGAAATAGCGCTTAGCGGCAGCTGCGGCTCTTCCCAGGCAAGGGAAAGTGATATCGTGAGGAGGCGAGTTGAGAAGACTCCTCTCCACCCCCCCAGCCCGGGCCACACGGGCTCTAGGGGACCCCCAAATTAAAGTTTTAAACACAAAAACCTAAAAAACCAGTCCACCAGCAAGCAAAGTTAAAAGGAAAAATAATCAGTGAAAAGCCGAACCGGAAAAAGGCGAAAATGAAAGTGCTAACCGGCAAGCCGGCTAGCTGTCAAACCTGACCTAAACCACTGAAACAAACGCTGAATCCAGGGGGAAATATTCTATGATCCAAACTATTCAGAGCCCTTAAAAGGGTGGTCTGAACACGCTGAGACCGAGTGAAGAACTGGGGACCGTTACCAGGGGGGGTGTCCTCAGTTTTTCAACTCGGTCTGCAGAGCTAGGAGACTAGAGACTACCCATCCTGGATTCTCCCTTCGGCTCAGTGGAGAATCTTTCATTTAATGTTACAGAAAATAAAACAAAAAATAGAGAGCCCCAAAGGTGCTTTTTCAGGAGGCAACTGGACTTTCTTGTTTTTTGTTTTTGAAGACGTTTGGCTTCTCATCCATGTAGCTTCTTCAGCTCTGACTGGTTGGTGGGGAATGGAAGGATTTATATTCCTTGCAGGCAACTGGTCATTTGCATCCTTTTAGAGGGTTGTTGAAGCACTTGGAGCTTCAATGGCCCTCTAAAGGACTCTCTTAAGGACCCTTTAAAAGGACACAAATGACCAGCTGTCTACAAGAAATATAAATCCTTCCATTCCCCACTATCCAGTCAGAGCTGAAGAAGCTTCTTGGATAAGAAGTGAAACATCTTCAAAGAAAAGAAAAAAAATAAGGAAGTCCAGTTGCCTCCTGAAAAATCACCTTTGGGACAACCATAGCCTGGATGACTGAGAATTTCTATAGACTTTTAAGAAATATAGAACCAACCTGATGCAGTGATTAAGGTACTGGACTAAAAACTGGAAGAGTGTGAGTCCTAGTCCCCTCGCAGACACAAAACCCTGCATAGTTTGGGCTGGGTGATTTTTCCCTCTCAGCCAACCCATCTCGCAAGGTTATTGTTGTTGGGAAGACAGGAGATTACAAATGCTGCCTGAAGCTTTACAAAATAACAGCAAGATATAAAGCTATTTAATACTAATGGCTTCATGCACAAAAATTAAAGACAGCTGTTGATAACATTAAAAAAAATAACATTCGGTGAATTTTTTGTTTATATAGCGCACATTTTCCAGTATTGAATGGAGTGGGATTTATGTTTTGGAGTTTGTTGGAAATGTTATGCTTATTTCTCTTTTTTTTTGTTTTTAAAGTTCTGAGATGTTTTCCCAAGGTTTGGAAAAACAGGAGTTCTTTATTTTTCCTTCCTTCCCTACATAGACTGGATGGGGGCAATGTGCGATATATCATAGCTATTTCTCTAGGCAAGCATCTTGCAAAATGTGAGGTTTGGGGCTGGAGTGAGGGCGATACAATGAATGAAAAATAGCAAAGGTGGTTTTGTTTTCCATAATTGGCACCAACAGCACAAAATGAGATAGGATGGGAGAGGGGGAGATGATGGATGTGGAACAAACAATGGCAGAAGGACATGAACTCTCAGTATTTTCAAGGTTTACACCTTCGCAATTCCGCAGCCTTTCACAAGACTGCTTTAATAGTCTTGCTCCTGGGTATGAAAACTAACAAAGAACATTGAGCTCCAGGCTAGTACTATGATCTATCATTTTAGCTTCCTTCCCCGAAGGAGCTACGATTGGAAAGCCTCACTACTGTAAAATAATTCACTGTGACTTGAAGATAGGACCCCACCTCCTCCCTCTCCTTTTCTCACTCTACGGGGATCTTAGGGGAATACACATAGAAACTCCAAGAGATGCCGACTGTTGCAAAACCAGAACCTGACACAAACATAGTTCTAAAGTTGGCCTGTTTGTAGGAGGAGCTGGCTTGGATTTAAGGTTTCCTCATGCTCATTGTAGGGTGTATCAAATTTTTCAACTTTCAATTTCCAAACATTAGGGGTGCTCAAAAGTTGTGATGTGCCTTGGGGATTGTAAATATATTTTGCTTACTTTAACGTAATTTAGATGTGCTTGGTATGTAACTACATAAATATAACTTTTGAACATTTTGTTTGTTTCATCTTGCTGCAGGGAATCCAAAATCAATTGAACGATGTTGGTAGGGGAAAGGGAAGAGCTTTGGGTTAGATAAATGTCTCTTTTTCTTTCACAACCCTTTCTCACTTTAAAACATTATGGAGGACCCCAAAAGAGCTTTTGTTTAAAATTGAAATTGGCGCAAGCTACTGCTTCTCAAGATTATTTAATGGAATATTAATATTATTGAATACCGTGTTCCCCCGAAAATAAGACCTACCCCGAAAATAAGACCTAGTGTGTTTTTGGGAGCCAAAAAAAATATAAGACAGTGTCTTATTTTTGGGGAAACACGGTATTATGTTTCAACTGACAAAACTTTTTGATCTTGTAGACCTGAGTCTTCGAAGGTCTCAAGTACGTTACTGCAAGGGTTCCAAAAAAATGTGGCTGATCATATTTGCAAGACTATTTCATTACACAGAATAACCAATCTATCTTTTGAAAAACCAAACTAGTTTTGTATGTAGAATTGCTACGGATCGACGGATAAAAAAAAAACAAAACAGCATCTCCATAGGGGCAAATTCAAATTGTTGGACTGCAAGTCTTCTAACTGCGACACCTCATCCGTGGCCTATTTAATATTCATAAATAGCCTTACTTCTCCTGTTGAGTTTTAAAATTTTAAGGAGAAAGGCGACATCATTCTTTCTGCTGGTCCTCCTCCTAACTTTTAGTGAAAGGACTAGCCTACCAGGGCAGAATAGTTGCAAGCATCAGCTATGTCACTTACCAGCTTGCACAGGGTAAATGTCTCTAGCTCCTGATGTGAAAACTGCTCAAACACAGTCATTTAGATAAGAACAGAAACAGCAGGGGCTTCTCCTAGCTGTTTCTACCCTTACCAAACCTTTTGAAAGGCCACATTTCTTTTTCCAGCTTCCTGTGCTTAACAGGGAGATGAGAGAAGGAACTTGGCAGAAGGACAGAAACAGCAGGCATGGCTTTATTCATCCCCCCGCCCCAGTCCTTCTGCATAGTTTCTTGCAAATCATAAAAGCACTTGCCTTTTCTCATGTTCTCCAGCAATCATAGAACATTTGGGATTTTCCAAGGGTTTTTTTTAACGGCAGTACTTTTATTTTAAGGGTTTTCTGATAGTTTTCATCTGTGTCCTACCGTAAGATGGCTTTCCATTTTCAGCCATCAAAGGAGACTCACGGGTTCCTCCCTGGGCGTTGACAGGGCTGAAATATGTTTGAAATAACTATCTAATCACCTTCAGATTCAATGGAAAATGGTCATAGATCATTTTGCATGCAGGAAATCTTTACTAGAGATGTCAGTGCAATATACAAATAGTTTAACATGTAGAATTTGGAGAAAATTGTTTTTTTTTCTTCATGAAATCTCATCTCCATGCATGAAACATTAGGGCTAATAAACCTGTGGAGCTCCATATACAGTTGGAACTACTGTCCCAGAAGTCTCAGTAGACATGACTAATTGGGATGCATGGCTTGTGGGTAGCTATAATTATATCAACAATCAGGTGGGTCACACATTCTCCTTTTCTCTGCATTCAAAACTAGCCACCATAGACCTCTTTTTATAGAATATAAAAAACACAAATTAAGTATATAAATATGAATTTAAAAAAGTAGTTCTTAGTAGTTCTTAGGCAGTAGTTCTTAGAATGGATCTGACCACTATTAATCTACAATTAGATATTTCTGAAGAAATGTGTCTTTTGTACAAGCCTGCCTCTACTTAAAAAAGCTTCTTTCTTCCTTTCAGCTTCTGAAGCATCTCTAATGAAAATTTAGGAGATGATCTTGACAGTTTTCCTCTGGCTCAGGAACTCTCCTAGGCCCAATCTGATGTCTACCAACAAGTGAAAACGTTTTTGTTCAGCCAAAGCCTTGACCTCAGAAGCAGTTTTTTCAACACTGGAATATTATTTTGCACTTTATTGCTGTTGGCAGTCTTATACATCATTTTATGGAAAGCAACAGCTTTAAAAAACAAAATGCTGTGTTGTATTTTTTTGTTTGTATACATTTTATGGTCATAATTGTGAAATATTCCTCTTCAGAAGTTCCATTTGAGGCATCCTGCTTACAATGGTTAGAATGGATTTCTGATCCCTAGCAAAGTCTTCATCTCTACAATGCTCAATAGTATAGCTTTCCCCCCTCAACTTGTTTCCTTTCTTCCTTGATTATCTGGATGTATAATTCATTTCATGGGTTCTTGGTATGATCAGAGCTTGGTTATTTTCTAACAGGTATTTTGTTACCATAACTTATGATGTCATCTAGCTTGGTAATGAAATGTCCAAAAGAAAACAGCAAAGCTCAGAGAACACGAAGAACCCAACAGTTCACCTGAGTTACATACTTTTTTTTTATTGGATTAATTCATGAAATTGTATTCTGATAATCAGTCTACAATATCAACAAAATGTCCCCTGTATCATCAGACAATAAAAGGCATGCATAGAATAAATCTATTTGGAGCAAAAGCGACTTCTGAACCCATCCCTTTCTCTCCTGGAGTCTTGCCCACATGGTAGATGATCCTGGACAATCCTTGTGTTAAGGAGATTACTCTTTATCTACTCCTGTTATTATACTCTGATTTCCATGGAAATTAAATGAGTGTTAACAAGACAAATCAAAGTACCATCAAGGAGCACAGTGAAAAAATGGGGCTAGAGAAGGCACAAATTATCCTACTTTGGACACATTATACAAAGACCTAGTTCTCTGGAAAAGGCTCAAATGCTGGGAAAGGTGGAAGGAAAGAGAAGAAGATGACCTGCAGCACTTGGGATGGACTCAATTACAGTGGTGATGGAAATGCCGTTGGAAGAGATGAAGAACCAGGTAAGGGACAGATCATCATGGGAAAAAAATCTATGTATATGATTGCTAAGAGCTAACAGCAATTTGATGGCACGTAATCAATCAATCAGCTTCCATATTGACTTTGCTAGCATTCTCAAATGAAGTTCATTCTTCCTAGATATTTTCTATGCTCTTAAGTTCTGATGTAGCCTATGACAGAGGAAATATTCAATAACCTTTACTTTCAGTGGTTGGATTCTGTTCATTTAGCATTTTCATACAATACTATACAAAGTTTTAAACTTATGGTTCAAGTTGCATGAACTCAGCTGTTGTAGCTCATAAACCATGACTAACTTTGTGTAAGCATAGCCAACTGTGATATATTTACGGCAACCTATGGCTTAGTAATATATTAGTCTAGTCAATCAATTTCTTTTTTTCCTCTTCCACATAGTATGCCTCTCAATATAAAGCAATAATTTAATTCAACCCACTATTTGACCTTAATGAATATTCAGCATACTACTCTAGTGAAACCCTTTTTCCACCTTCATTATTAGTATTATCTGTGAACAATGTTAAATCAAGAGAGTAGTAAGAGACATGTCATTTTGATCTCTGTGTTTTCACCTTTTCATTGCATTATACTTCCTTTGGGAAATTAATTCTGATTCAGAAATTTGGGGGGGGGGGCTAAAGCATCCTGAAAATACAAAACTATTAATAATTCTCAATTAATCGTTGAGAATTGTGCAGAACATGGAAAAATAAAAGACTTTAGCACAGCAGAATTTTTGCAGGAAAGTGGTCTCAAAGTTGTTAAGAAGTTAAATGTACTGTCAATTATTTTGAATAATTTAGCAAATTAGAAGAATTCATTTCATGCCAGGAGTTGTCCTCTTCCAGCATACCATGCTGATTAAATATAGGGTTTAACTGAAGTTTTAGCATAATTTTCCAAAGAAAGAATCTGTCTTACTAAAATAACAACCTATTTTTAGAGCAAGTGATATCCAGCTGTTTTTCAAACAAGCATATAATAATTTATCAGGATAACATCTTGGAGACTGGGGAATCAACTGTGAGATTAAAAAAGGAATCCATGCATTACTGTAAATTGTAAAAAGAACAAAATCTTGCATATGTCTGCTTGGTTAAACCCTACTGAGCTAAAATGAAGTGTATTTCCTGTTGTAGGATTACCTAAGACTGTCATTGCTCACTTTCCTAGAAATAGGTTGCATTCACTTCAATGGGATTACTTTTTAAAAAACCTATAACAGGGCTGCACTACAAAAGAATTACTGATAATATGGTTACGTAAAAGGCAAGTGAGGGTCATATGGTTAAGAAACATATTTGGCAAAAGGATCATATCATAGTAACATCTCTTACTATATCTCACTCCTGCAAATTCTATTCAATTGAGCACTTCCCCTCTTCTCATTTTTGCCTGAGAGAGATGTACAACATATAATAAATTTGATGACTTTAAGTAGCATTCATCATTTGGCTTGTCACATGAGCAACCTAATTTTATGATCTTTTTTGCGATGCTCATTAAGCAAATGCTGTGGTCATTAAACAAACCAATGGTTTGCTATGGGTATAGTTTGGAAAAAAACTGGAAGGACATGCCAGGTTTTGGTAAAACTATTGTAAAATGTAATCACATGACTATGCCTTGCTACAAACAGTTATAAATGTGGCCCAGTTGCTAACCATCCAAAGTGACTGCAAGGGGGTGGGGGGCTGTCAGGACTTTGAATCCGGGTCATAAGTAACCCCCAGGTAGATCTCTTGGAATTTTGAACTAAGCAACCAGTTGTAAGTTGAGGACTACCTGAATAGAGAAAAATATATATATAACCACAAAGTATGTGATTTTGAAAGGAGTCTGTGGTCATTTAAATTTGGTTCAGTATTTATTATTATATTTTTATCCTGTCTTTTTAAATATACTTTGGTCAACCCAAGACAGTGAACGTACTTAATATTCCTGCCTTTTGTTTTCCCCATAACAACAGTCTTATGAGGTAGGTTGGGCTAAGAGAGAGGGAAGTGGCCCAAAGTTGCCTCATTGGCTCTTATGCTTAAGACAGGCCTGGAACTCACAATGTCTTGGTTTTTATGCTATTGCGTGAACCTCCACACACCAAACGGATTCTCAATGTTTAATTAGTGTCAAACAGAAACCAACTACTTGGGTCTCAATCACTTAAATATGCAATATTCTGCACATTATCACTAAGGTACATTCAATTTAATGAAATTTTCTTCTAAAGAAATATGCTTAAAATTAGACCTTATGTTGATAGGTCTGATGAAATGGCCATGTGGCAGCTCCCTGTAATTTAAATCAAACACACTTATCCATTTATTGTCTTCAGGAATGTGATTAATCTAATTTTTACTATTATTTTCAATAGCAAGTGCAACCGTTTAAGATGTACATTTTTATAACTGTCAAATCATTTCTCTCCCACCGACTTTATTTATGCTTATAAAATTAATTACCAACTTTTTATTAATGGATTCACAAGGTAGTCTTATGTATCTAAACCTCCTTAATATTGAGTTAAATTCCCTTTGTCTTCATGGGTTTTCTCATCTATAATATGGGAGTGATTTGCTTTTGCATTTTTTTTAGCTTTCCAGTCTAGTCTATAGCTCTGGTGGTCTGCCATCCCAATACAAATCAAGCACACCCCCATACCTCTTGCTTTATTTTTCATTTATTTATTTATCTACAGGCTTATATGATGGTCTAATCAAAACCAACTTGAGAGGATTATAGAAGTCATTCTATGTATGTTGACTAAAACACAAATCACATTGTAATATAAAGCACAGCACCAAAGATAAATGAAACTCTACATCCACTAAACTCCAGATTAAAGGAGGAAGCAGCCTATAACATTCCCCTATAACCCCAAGCTCTGTTGAAAAGCCAAATTCTGATGGCGCTCCTGAAAGCCAGGAGAATAAGGGTCATCTGGATCACAATGGGAATGCTATTCCAAAGATGTTTATATCAATTGAAAAGACCCATCTCTTTCACCTTGCTCCTAAAGATAGCAATCTTTGAAGGGAAGTGAATTGAGCCTTTCCATCCAACAAGAAGAACTAATTAAGAGAAGGCAGTCGGCCAAATATCCAGGTCGTTTACCACGAAGTGCTTTAAAAGAGGTGGCCAACATCTCAAACTGCATCAGGAAGCCAAAGAGTGACCAAAGCAACTCTCAAAGAACTACAGGTGAAACTCGAAAAATTAGAAAATCGTGCAAAAGTTCATTTATTTCATAATGCAACTTAAAAGGTGAAACTAATATATGAGATAGACTCATTACAAGCAAAACAACATAGTTCAAGCGTGATTTGTCATAATTGTGATGATTATGGCTTACAGCTCATGAAAACCCCAAATCTACAATCTCAGAAAATTAGAATATTACATGCAATCAATAAAACAAGGATTGTACATAGAACAATATAGGACCTCTGAAAAGTATAAGCATGCATATGTACTCAGTACTTGGTTTGGGCCCCTTTTGCAACAATTACTGCCTCAATGCGGTGTGGCATGGAAGCTATCAGTTTGTGGCACTGCTGAGGTGTTATGGAAGACCAGGATGCTTCAATAGTGGCCTTCAGCTCTTCTGCATTGTTCAGTCTCATGTCTCTCATCTTTCTCTTGGCAATGCCCCATAGATTCTCTATGGGGTTCAGGTCAGGCGAGTTTGCTGGCCAATCAAGCACAGTAATCCCACGGTCATTGAACCAGCTTTTGGTGCTTTTGGCAGTGTGGGCAGGTGCCAAGTCCTGCTGGAAAATGAAGTCAGCATCTCCATAAAGCTCGTCTGTGGAAGGAAGCATGAAGTGCTCCAAAATCTCCTGGTAGACGGCTGCATTGATCCTGGACTTAATGAAGCACAGTGGACCAACACCAGTGGATGTCATGGCTCCCCAAATCAACACAGACTTCACAGTGGACTTCAAGCATCTTGCAGTGTGTACCTCTCCATTCTTCCTCCAGACTCTGGGTCCTTGGTTTCCAAATGAGATCCAAAAGTTGCTCTCATCAGAAAAGAGGACTTTGGACCACTGAGCAAAAGACCAGGTCTGTTTTTCTTTAGCACAGGTAAGACGCTTATGATGACATTTGAAGCCCATGTCCAGGATCCGTCTGTGTGTGGTGGCTCTTGATGCACTGACTCCAGCCTCAGTCCACGCCTTGTGAAAGTCCCCAACACTTTTGAATGGCCTTTTCCTGACAATCCTCTCCAGGCTGTGGTCATCCCTGCTGCTTGTGCACCTTTTTCTTCCACACTTTTCCCTTCCACATAACTTTCTATTAATGTGCTTTGATACAGCACTTTGGGAACATCCAACTTCTTTTGCAATTACCTTTTGAGGCTTTCCCTCCTTATGGAGGGTGTCAATGATGGTTTTCTGCACAACTGTCAGGTCAGCAGTCTTTCCCATGATTGTGATTCCCACTGAACCAGACTGAGAGACCATTTAAAGGCTCAGGAACCCTTTGCAGGTGTAATTGGCTTAATTAGCTGATTAGAGTGGGACCCTTTGAGCCTAGAATATTGCACCTTTTCACAATATTCTAGTTTTCTGAGATTGTGGATTTGGGGTTTTCATGAGCTGTACGCCATAATCATCACAATTATGACAAATCACGGCTTGACCTATCTTGTTTGCATGTAATGAGTCTATCTCATACATTAGCTTCGCCTTTTAAGTTGCATCACGGAAATAAATGAACTTTTGCACAATATTCTAATTTTTCGAGTTTCACCTGTAGTGTCAAATCAGCAGATTGTGAAGTGACCCCCTACTACATTTTAGACTAGCTGTAGCTTTAAGTTGTCTTCACAGTCAGCCCCATGTAAAATACTTTCTAATAGTCCAAACATTAGTGACTAAGGAATGAGTGACTGAGAAAAATGTCTCCTACTTTAGGAAAAGTTGTACATTTCATAGCAAATGAAGTTGTATAAAGGTGCTCCTTGCCAATGCTCTCCCTCATGGCTCCATGAGCAGAGCCTGAGAGCCAGGAAGGACCTCCGGATCACAAATCAGTTTGATGCAAGAAAGTGCAACCCCATACATTACTAACACCGGAAATCTCAGGAATAGCATGGCTTTAACATACCAAAGAACTCCATAGAAATTTCTTCACCATTCGAAACCTAACAGGTTCCAGATACTGAAACAGCATCTTGACTGTGTTACCGATTAGACTGGAGTTTAAATATGAAGCTGTGTGTCCTCAACACACCAAAGACTACTATGTTAGCCCAACCAGATAGAACAGATTAAGTTACAAAATCTTGCAAGTATGAACGTGCTTCCTTTCCTCCCTTTTTAATTCCATTAAAAGGAGTGAGTGGGTGAGTATCTGAGACCTTTACACAAACTACTTTTTTGGCTTGGGCTCAAGTTTCATTTATCTAATCACTGTCTTGGTAATGGATCTTCTCTCTGTCCTTGAAGGCCATCCCCTTTATTCACTACATACAATTCTGTATTGGCAAGTGATCTCCCCAAGCAGTATTATGTAGATGTTGAAGAAGAATAAAGAGAATGCTGAACCCAGTGGCATCTCATATTCCAGAGTTTATGGACCCATCTTTTGCCTCCTGAACACCACTGACTAGAATCCTTCAGGAAGGAGGAGAACCACTCTAGTAAGATGATTCCAGTCCCACCCCTTGTCTTTTATGATCAGCAAAGTTTGATTAGGTACTAGCACCTAACTGGAAAGCAGAAGACACAACAGCACAACAGTTCAAATCCAAGATAAAAAAATTCAAGACAAAAAAGCCCAAAGCTCTGGTGCCAACCACGAATAGTGAACTTTCTGAGAATGTTCTCTCTTTAATTGCTATACGGTACAATTTTTAATCTAACCCAGCGCTATGAAGAGGGCATTCCAACTCACTCTTAATGACCAAGCTGATGCCTAAAAGAAAAAAATAATCAGGTACTCTATCCAACTCCAGCTCTGAAGGGCCAAATGTTGGTTCATTTAGGATAATGGCAGTCACTGCAGTTTATTTAGAAGAGATGTGATACAGAGTTACACTTTTAACAACCCTGCCACGGCATTCCGTATCACCTTCAGCTTCTGGTCAAACTTAGAGGCAATCCATATAAAGCATATTTACAATACTCCCAACTTGAGGTTATCATTTCTGTGGATCAATATGTGTATCCTTACCTTGAACCAGCCAGAAAAGGACAAACATTCCTCATCAAAAGCACCTGGGCTTTCATTGAAAGCAACAGATCCAGGGAGATCTCCAAATGACATATTTGGTCCATAGTAGACAAATGTCCCTAACTCCCCCCCAAAAGAGGAAGTCTTATTCATAGTTTCCCAATCACCTAAACTACCATTGCATGTAGTTATCTTCCATGATCCTGCAGTTTCTCTCGATTCTGAAAATCTGGTTATTGTGAGCATAGTAACATCATTGTTCTCTAAGCCCTCTCCATCCACTCCTGCCCTTCATATAGATTTTATATCGACTAGAATCCTTCAATATCCCATAGCTTATATGCCATAATCAGCATAATATAATCAGCCAATGCTATTACGTTAACATGCTGCTGCACCTGTAACGTATTTTAAAACCTTCCTATTTATAGGAAGGCCTAAAGATATTGCAAGCAGGCTAAAGAAATAAATCTACTTCCATGAACACAATGGAGTGAAAAATTGAAAGGGTAACAATGCCATCACTAAGAACAAATGAAATTAGCATGTTTACAAATGAATTTGTCCTGAGAGTGAAAGAAAGCTATCAACTGGCTGCAAGAAGAAATTAATTTGGCTTCTATCCATTTATCAACAGTGCCATTCTTTCCCTTTAACTAATTTTGATGACATTATAGCCTAGAAAAAGCCCATTGAGTGCTATACTCTGTTAAATTAATTGGGAAGGAAAGGTCAGACCACTGCAGGAATATTCAAATACAGGCCATGGCACTACAAAGTAAAGCAATTTAAAATGTTCTAATTACACTTTATTATTTCAGTTATGATTTTAATTACAAGTAAATACAAATAACATTAAATATCTAAGCTGAAATAGAAGTTTTATTTTAAGACATTTAAATTAGTTATTTGTCTTATTTATATTCTTAACATTTCTGCATTCCTATTTGTAGACATGAAAGATGCACCAAATTTATCAATGTCCTTCCTTCCGTTTATTTCTTGCCTTCATTCAGAAAATCCCTTTAATTCCCTACATTTCCCTACAGCAACACATTGGAGTAGGCTGGGCAACATCATGCTTTCCTTTTCTTCCTTTTAATCATGTCTGGTTCTCAGAGACTACCAGGTCCTTGCAGTTTTCTTGACAATATTTTTCAGAATTGATTTGCCATTGCCTCCTTCCTAGGGCTGAGAGAAAGTGACCGGCCTAAAGTCACACAGTTGGCTTTATTTCTAAGCTGAGAGTCCAGGTTTCTCCAGACTCCAGGTTTCTAGCTTGATGCCACCAGAGTTCCCCGACCTTTCCGGCTTTGCGAACCGGAGGGGAGGAGAGGACATGGTTCTGTGCGAGTGGCTGGCACATGGCACACACACTTGTCCGCTGCTCACGCAAGTGGGGATGCACGCACATGCACACTCATCTGCCACTTCTGTGGCCCGGTTCTGAATGGCTCAAGGCACAATAGTGGGCTGAGGCCTGGAAGTTGGGGACCCCTGCCCTACACCAAAATGCCTCTGTAACATCATGCTAAGAGGAATTACACCATGATGCTGTATGCCGAAGACCAGAGAAAATCAAAGTATGTTTGATGGATAAAATACCAAGAGTCAAGATATAAACTTCCAGGAACAAAAAAAGGGTCCAAGAACTATAATTCTAAATTGCAACAACATTCCATGACAAAATTGTTGAAAACCAATTTTTTTAAAAAATTACATTTATATGCTGCCCTTCTCCGGAGACTCAGGGCGGCTTACAATTTTTGGGATGCAACCCAGTGTGCTCAGCAATACAATTGATACTTTTAGGTTATAGATCAGCAGAGGAAAAGAAGCTCTGCAAAAAGTGTGTAACATGCAGAAAATTCTATTTTCCATACTAACTCATTTGCTGTTTTTTGCCTGCTTCTTCTGTAATTATCATTTCCATATTGGGAAGTTACAAGGCAACTTTTCATAATTGTCTGATTACTGTATTAACTTCTCTGTTAACTTTCCCTGATTGGGGAAATCATTGATCAGCAATGCAGACCATTCTGTTGCTTTCTCTGATGATTATGCCCACCAGGGATAAAGAACCTTAAGAGACGAAGAAATAAGTTTTCTGTTTTCCCTCTTTGAAGGAGTCTCCTGAAAAGAAAACCTAAAATACTAGTCCACCTCAATTTTTTAAAAGTAATTTCACAGCTGAATCCTATCCGTGTTTACTTAAGAGCAAGTCTCAAGGTTGTCAATGACACTTACTGTTTAGCACAACTTTCCCCACCATGTTGGTTTGTAGATGTATTGAAATTCTTCCTCAAGACCAGATCTTTAAATAATTGTCTCGTTTCCCCTTTAAATCAGAGTAATCAGACTGAAATTGTTTTGGGATGTATAGTGCTAAAACAAGTCCAGCAGTGAAGTAACAATAAACCTAAAAATTTCCTCCATAATGCTTAATTAATAGCTATTTGTGACTAAATCTGCAGAGAATATCTAGCAGTCATTAATTAGTAAACAAATAATAAACAAGAAAGATAAATATGAATAAAAAGGAAACTACATAACTGAGCCAGAAGCACTAAAAATGAATTCTATCCATAGACTTCCACATACTCTATTATTTCCATTTTTTTCACAACTTTTTGACAGAGGACCTAAACCGTTTTATCAGGAAATTTCCACCTACATCCTTCTCAGGACTCTCTAAGAAAAACAAAATTCTAGCCCAAACTGAATCTGACTATCCTTCCTCTCACTGGAAAAGGACCAGAGCTTCTTAAAGCTACTCATTACTTAATGAAAACAATTATTCTACAGAACCCAAAATCAGCTTAAGGTTTTTTACACACACGTGCAAAACGTAGTCACAGAACCGGTAGTAACACTGGTTGAATCCCACCTCTGTCTGGAACAGTCTCACCAGGGACATAAGGACGGCCTCTTTCCTATTCTATTTTTCTGAGCAGTAAAGACTTGGCTTTTTTTTGTAGGACTTAGGGGACTTAATAGAAGGATTACTCTATTCCACAGGATGTAAGAGATAGGGATACGGTTGTGTTAGTTATGTTTTTAAATTATTACTGGTTGCATTATAATAGTTTAGCCTTAAATAACTCTATTCAGGAATTATATACTGCTCAGAGTCTTCTGACTGCAGTAGTATGGAAGCCTGGGTAAATATTATTTCAGCATTGTCAGTTCACTAAACTGCCATCAGTATTTGACACAAAAATGAAAATATCCAAACAATTTTGAAGGTAAAGAATGTCTGAGTTAAAAATGGAGTAGCTACATAAAGAGTATATTCAACTTTCCATTCTACTTGAGTGAAACCTCAACACACTTCTTCTGAAGAGCAAAAATAATAAAAAAACGCTCACAAAGTGTAATTTGTGGAAGTGAAAAGTGCATTGTGTTTGAAAAATAAAAATAGTTTGACAGCTACATCAATTTTTAAGTGAAAGGAAACAATATAGAAGAACCTGATATTCAAAGCAAGGCCTAATAACTTTCTTTATTCTTGATCACTGGGCTGGCAATGGATGAATTACAGTAATAATAATAATAATAATAATAATAATAATAATTTATTAGACTTGTAATGCAATTGATAAACATGAATTGATTGGAGAATGTGCATGCAACCAATTACTATCTTGGTTCAAGTATCAAGTTCATCATAATTTATTAAACTTGTATGCTGCCAGATTCCAATGACTACGGGTGGCTCACAACAGTCAAATAAAATAAAACCAATAAAAGGTAGCAAGTGCAATAGACCAGATGGAAGGAAGTGAGGAGTATCACCTCCCTCACCACCTGGCTGAAGATGAACAAAAGTGGGTTAGTTTAAATTGGTAAGTGAACCCAGCTAATTGCATATTCAAACAAGTTACATATCTGAATCTAACCTTATATATGTTTACCAGATTCCATAGACATGTTCAATGAAAAGCATCTATAGCTGGATTTTAATATTTTAGTCTCCAAACATTTGGTAACATCTAATAACAGAAATTATATTTAAGGGACTGACCATCATTCACTTGGAGATATTTTATATGAACTAACGTGAATATCTTCATTGTGCTGTACGGTATGATGTATGTGTACATGGAGCAGAACTGAAATCAGTTCTCTTGATACTCATTGTATTCGTTATACAATGTTATTATATTTGTTATATATTGAACCATATCTTTTATTTGTTCCAGCTAGGAGGAGGTTTTGTAAGTTTTAAGATGTGAGAATTTTCTAGAGGTTTATGATTGTTTAAAAGTTGTCACATCGTCGCTTTGGGATTGTTTTAGCAATAAATAGCACCTTGGATGGATGGATACACGGATGGATGGATAAATGCTGAGCATATTTTCTAGAGCTGTGACTACTTCTGCTTCAATGCAAAAAGGAGCGCGGGAGAACACAACGATTGGCAGAAATTCCTTAAAGAAGTTCAGTTCTTCTCCATTTCATTCACGAGACAAAAAGTAACTGAAGTAGCGAGCCCTGTAAGTTTGACAGGACAGGAAAAGCCGGCTAATCATCATTTAATCACTCCTCCTTACTTTTACGTGTCTCGGCGAAGTTCTACAAACAGGACTTAACACAGCAAGGCAGGCAGGCGTACCTACCAGCGTGCAATGGCTCCAAAGCGGCCACCTTCGTGGTCACCGCTTCGCTCTCCATCCCTAGTCCGAGAGAGAGGGAAAAGGCGAGAGAGAAAGAGGCCGCTCCCAGTTCCTCCTCCTCGGCTCACCCTTTCACCGTCACCGGCCAGCCTTTCCTCTACCCGCGATCATGTGAGGGATCATTTGAGCCGAATCACGTGGCTTTGTTTTCAAGTTCGCATTTCGGAGGCTGTCCCGAGTTCTTGGGAACGGGCGTGGGCTTATTTCTCGGTTGCCTTCGGTCCACCTAAAGACGCTCCCAGCGGTTTTTCCAATTATTCCTCTTTTCACCTTCCTTATGTCGCCGAAGAGTATTAATATAACTGGCCTTTCCCCCAGTTCCAGCCAAGATTAAAATTCCCGCGCTGGTAACTGGCACTTCGCTACAACAAGGCTAATATTCAGCTTTTTCTTTGTAATTAGCCGGTTTTCGTGGAGAGGCTAAAGTACTCTGCTCCGACTTGGGGGGGGGGGTAGTGACTCCTGATGGGTGGGACGACATTGCCCTCTGTCCCTAAGCATCCCGGTTGGAGAGAGGGACAGTTGTAACCCCGCTTATCTGGAAAGCCCCCTCAAACAACAGGGCAACCCGCTTCTTCGCTCTTGCCTTCCCGACTTCGGCAGGGAAGCGCTTTGGCGAGGCCCGCCTGCCTCGCGCATGCGGCTGGCCAGGTTGCCTCCTAGCCCGGGCGGGGTTTGCTTACATCGCCGCCGCCACCGCGATTGGGTAACGTTAGGATAGCAGCCGGCCACAGGCAGGTGGGACTGCCTTCGCCGCCTCCCCGGCAATGGGCTCAGCCTGGAGCAGCCCCGAGGAGCGAGAGCCCCTCTTGCCCCCTACGCAGCCCGCCGGGCCGCCGCCGTTCGCTCAGCATGGCCAGTCCTATCGGGCGGCGACGGTGGCGGAGTCGCGGGGCAGAGGGACGCCTCCGGCGGGACCCCTACCTCACCTGCAGCCGGTGCCGGGCCGCGTGTACGGGCGGCGCTGGCTGGTGCTGCTGCTCTTCTCGCTGCTGGGATTCGTGCAGGGCCTGGTGTGGAATACGTGGGGCCCTATTCAGAACTCGGCCCGCCAGGCCTTCGACTTCTCCAGCTTGGATATCGCCCTGCTGGTCTTCTGGGGGCCCATCGGCTTCGTGCCTTGCTTCGCCTTCATGTGGCTGATGGACAAGAAGGGTGAGGATGGGGAGGGAAGGGCGAGGGCGGCTGTGCCGGGTGCCGCCATCCCCAGAGACGGGAAAGGCGACTTCGATGAAAGCAGACCGGCCCAACCGGGTGCCTTTCGGATGTGTTGAGTGGCAACGCCTGGGATCCTCAGCCAGCCTCTTCGGGGCGGTGGGAGATTTATTTTATTTTATTATTATTATTTTGGCTTTTTTTTTACAGCTGCAGCACATTGCTGGCTCATATTTAAGTGTTTGTCCACTAGGACTCCAAGATCCCTGTCACAGTTACTATTATTAAGCCAGGTATCACCTATGCTATACCTGTGCATTTGGTTTTTCTTACCTAAATGTAGATCCTTATTTTTTTCACCATTGAATTTCATTTTGTTAGATAATGCCCAATGATCGAGTCTGTCAAGATCCTTCTGTATCTTGAGCCTATCTTCTGGAGTTTTGGCTATTGCTGCCAATTTGATGTCATCTGCAAATTTGATGAGTTCCCCATCTATCCCCTCGTCCAAATCATTGATGAAGATGTACTGGGCCTAAAACAGAGCCTTGGGGTACCCCACTGTGTACTTCCCTATATGTAGATGCAGTTCGATCGAGGACTACACGTTGAGTGCAGTTGGTCAGCCAGTTATAAATCCATCCGATGGTGATACTGTCTAACCCACATTTTTCTATCTTATCAAATGACTTACTGAAGGCCAAGTAAATTATATCCACAGCATTTCTCTGGTCTGCTAATTTTGTCACTTTATCAAAGAGTATAATAAGATTTGTCTGGCATGATCTGCTTTTGACAAACCCATGTTGATTTTTGGTTATGACTATAGTCCGAAACATCAGGAAAGTTGGGTTGTTTTCCTGGAAGAAAAACGGAGCTTTCGCCATCCAATTCAAAAGATCTGGAGAAAAGAATGCTTGATAGCCTTAACTACCTGACTTCCATTCCTTGGGGTGGACAGATAATTATGGATCTAGAACCCGTGTACTGTTTCCCTGGCAGTCCTTCAGTTTCTCTTGTGAGGTGTTACATCTGAAAAAAGAATTTTCATGTAAATAAATGTCCAGCGTTTGAGACATTTATTAAAGTTGGCCCTTTCTCTATGGACTAATATATACCCAGGACAGCTTGCAGCACCCAAAAATGCAAATTATATCATCTAAAAATAAAAAGAATACAATTAAGATCAGAACTGAAATTATAATTCATATAATCAAAATCAGTCCAGGTCAAATGAAAGACCAGAGACTGACTTTTGTCATTATCACTGTATTTTACTGAGAGAGTAGGGGCCAAAAACACCACCTTGATGAAGGCAATCCAAAGTCTGGGAACCACATTGGAGAAAACTTTCTCCGCTATAGACTAGATAACTAAGCTACCCCCATACCTTTGGGAACATCTTTGGAAGGACCTTTCCAACTGACCTGAGTTACCATACTGATTCATAGTGAAAGAGTTCATATAGGCCATAGATAGGCTCTAGATCAAGGGTCCCCAAACTTGGCAACATTGACTTATGGACTTCAACTTCCAGAATTCTCCAGCTATGCTGGCTGGAGAATTCTGGGAGTTGAAGTCAACAAGTCTTAAAGTTGCCAAGTTTGGAGACCTCTGCTCTATCTAGACCATGTGCCTTTTAGGGATTTTGTAAGCATTCAAAAATTGATCCATATATTTTGGGGCATGCATCAAATAATCCATGATTTTCTTGCTGAATTTTTTTTAGTGGGAAAAAGAGGGCCATATTAATGTTTCACCCACCTACCCACCATGCTGCAAAGGAAAAGGACAAATGGATTTAAACAAATACTACTTTTTATAGCTGCCTCTCTGCTACTTGCTTCTCTAAGTGGAGAATGGGATAGTAATGGAGTTCAAAAGGACCACTGCTACTGTCTCTGCTGACTGAATAAAAGTGGTAAAAGGTGTCATATGAATGTGGTGCTATGGGACTGGTGTCCTCTGTTGCCTTGCTGTTATCTTAGCAAACCCAGATCCTGTATGCATTTTAATAAGACAACAAGGGAAAGCTAGAAGTCATGCTAATATTACCATTTATGTGTCTGAAAGGCATGACTTCCAGTTGCCCGCTTGTAGCCTATGCTGAACTTAATTTGATTATCCCCCTGGAAGGAGAAAGAACGGCAAGTGAATGGAAGTAGTCACTCTTGGTTATTGGATATTGAAATGTTGATCTTTCTGACCAAGCCAAGCTAGGAAGCCCCTTCCTCTTCAGGCAGCCTTCCCTTAACCTATTAGCTTAGACCAGGGGTCTTCAAACTTGACAGCTTTAAGACTTGTGGACTTCAACTCCCAGAATTCCTCCTCCAGTCATGTTAGCTCAGGAATTCTGGGAGTTGAAGTCCACAAGTCTTAAACTTGCCAAGTTTGAAGACCCTTGGCTTAGACAATAGTGTGATTGCTTTCCAGTTGCTAGGTAAGCATCCCTGAAAGAAAGTAAGGGAATGAATTAGATTGATTGCTAACCTTTATGGTCAAGTATTATTGTAAGACTGATTATACAGAGGAATATTTATTAAATAGTTTTTTATCCATAATAAGATTATTGGAAAGAGACAATGAGAGGGAAAAGTAATAATGACCTGTCCTTTAGTGACAAATACTTTGCAGAGATGTTTAAAAATAATTAACAATTAAAACTAAAATGAAATGAAGCAAAACTACATTAAGAACAGCTTAGCTATTTTGATTATTGTTTTTCTATAATTGTGATATTTGAATGCTATATCAAAGTGAAATGTAAAAACTGGGTTCTGTGAGCTATTTTCTTGTAGCTAAATGGCACAGAGGGACCCCACTTAAGAGATGCAATGTTGTTTGTCAAGAACTAATCCTGTGGTTACCCCTTGTTCTCTATAAAAGTTTGTTTATATGTTATGATGTCCACATATTTTATAAGTGAACAGTATTTGGGATTGTTAGCGCTCTCTAAAATTGGGTATGGAGAATGTGGCGGTAGCTATATTATGAAATGTCAAAATTATGGGTCCACCTGTGCTCAGTGTCAGCATAAATCTCCAGGAAGTTTTTAGAAAGAATTATTATTATTTATTTAGACTTGTATGCCGCCCTTCTCCCTAAGGACTCAGGGCGGCGAACATATAAAAAGAGAATACAGTTACAATAAAAAAATATTAAACAACTACAACTACAAGAAACCAGACTTCATTAAAGATTGAACCCCAGAGCTTATATTGATTGGTCTTAATGTGTATACTTGCAGCAGAAATTGCTGTTTTGGAGTTTTGAATATATTTTAATTAATGTTTAGTGAAAATACTCTGGTTTTGGGAAATACGTCAACTCTCCAAGATGCCTCTATCCTGATTTTCTGAATTATCTTTTAGTGCAGATAATTTAATTAGGCAGAACAAACTCACACACAGGCTTTTCCATGGACTTTTCCTAGAAAATAACAGTAAAACATTGAAGATTCTTTAGATTTTACCTAATTACTACATGTATACCCATCTTTCCTTCAGAAACTTAGATACTCGCATTTCTCAATTTTTGAGATATGGAGACTAACCAAAATCTTCCAATGAGTTTCCTTGGCTGAAGGTAGATTTGAACCTTAGCCTCAACACTTTAATAGTTAGCATGCTATTTTTTCCTACTCTTCTTTAATATATTAGGCATAAATTAGTTTTCAAATTATTGATTTTGCTTTTAAATATGAAAGTAAATTCTAGGTTTAGTATAGAAGTACATACAGAATCAGCCAATTTTACAAGAAATAGTTAAGCAATTTGATAACATTGCCTTTCTGGAACAATTTTAGTATTCTGTTTCTCAGTAGTAGTCAGATGTAAGATATCAAGTGTTTACAGGGAGGGTATGATGCAATAATGATATCCTGTTAGTTTCCTGGTACTCAAGAGTGATAATGCTTATAGTCATAGAGGCTTCATTACTTTGTCAGTTCTGTCATGGATATTGCTCATGTTTTTGGCTTTTTTCTTTAAATAGCCTTGAAAGTTGAAAGCACATTACCACATGTTATAGTCATGAAGTTCAGTTTGATTTTTTTGTTTTTGATGAAAAGACATTTGACTGTTCTGAATCATTCTATCCCCATTGAGTGGCCTAATCCCTCAAAAGTTCTAGAGCTTATTCACCTAATATTCCTGTTTACATAGGTCATACCATTAATGATCTTGTAAACTTTGCAGTAATCTTAGCCTACTATTTTTGGTGATAAGAAAGAAGAGTAACTGATATTAATACCATTATAGCTACAACATTCTTATGGTACAGAATGCAGTAAAAATGTCTTTTTATTGTTACATGTGAATATTTTCTTGAAAGATTAATGTAAATTGGAAATTAACCTTCCATTTACAGCTTAGACATACAGTGTGTTTATGGCACTATATGAGGGCAAGAAGAATTGGAACGATTTACTTACTTATTTACTTAGTTACTGTGTTTAAAGTCCATCCAAGTCAGAATGATCTGCATTTTAAAAGGTAAAAAATAGAAGAGCAGAAAAGAAATCATACACTATATGGAACAAGCAAGAAGTTGTTTGAGGTCAACAACACCTTACCCAAAGGCCTAGGAAAACAGCCAATAACTTTCTGAATATCATCAGAATGGGAGCCATGTGGCCCTCTTGGGGGTGGGGGGGCCAGACATGCTGTTCTAAGGGGCAGGAACTACAACAGAAGATATGCTTCTGAAACCCAAGTAGAGGATAGTTTTGATGAAAGGGACCTGAAGTGCACATAACTTTGTAAAATTTTAGTGAACATGCAGTAGCTATTGGAAAGAGAATGTGATCAGGCTTAACAGTGATAACCTGCACCTTACATTTTGCCAGAAGCCTCTAGGAATCATAGCTCCTGCTGGAGGAATAGGAACAGTTGTGGCCAGGAGAGCCTTTGCACAGTTTCAGCTGATGCACCAATTGTACCTGTTGTTGGACCAGACGTTCTGCTCACAGTCACTTATACCTTAGTTATCTCTTGGCTGGATTAATGCAGTGTGGCCTGTATGGGACTATCCCTTACTAGATCTTAATGGATGGAACGAAACTATGTGGGAAAGGTAGTCCTGTACTTGGCCCCTGAACCATGCAAGCCTTGACTACAAAAGAGAAATGACAAGATGAGTACAAAGAACATTGAAAAATAACCAGAGAACATGAGATCTTGACAACAAAATAAAACTCCTGAAGACTTCTTACTAATATAATATTAGGAAGAGCATGATTCTGGTTTTTCAGAACGTCAGCAGCAAAGTGATACTGGGGTTTCACTGAAGGTTGGAGATAAAAGTTGGTGTTACAATACAAATGTTTGTTCCTTTTCTAACTTAATGTTTCTTTTTCGCTTTGCAGAACAAACTTGTTTAAAAGAAAAACAATCCAGAACAAAAAGCAAAAGCAAATAAATAATAAAGGAATGCTAATTGGAAGCATACATGAATATACTTTAAACCTGTGCAAATGATTCAGTGAATGCAGTTCTTCTCTGGACCCTTTCACAGAGCAGGTGTACCCTTGGTTTGGTTTGCTAGTTGAAATGGCAGAAGTGGGAGGGTGTCAGAATCACCATCTGAACCTTCAGGTTGTTCATAGCTTTGAAGAGCGAATACAGATTGGGAAGTAAAACACCTCAAACTATTTGCACTTGCTTCATTATATAAACCTATATGTAATTTTTAAAAGAGATTTTTTTTAACTTAAGAAAAAAAGCCGTATTGAGCTTCAACTCCCATAATTCTCCAGCCAATTTTGCCTTTGGCACCCAAGACTAATTCAGCTGAAAGTGCAAGGACAGCAATTAGGCTTTTAAGTGTAACTTTAAACAAGAAATTCTTGCTTATTCCCATAGAAATAGTCGTCCACATGTGTGCCTTTTCGATTATGTTTACATTATTTCAGTGGTTTATCTTTTCATGTCCCCGAGGCTCTGAATTAATTGTAGTATTTTAAAATTAACAGTTTACAAAGCAATTCCAGATATGCCTAATCAAAAGTCCACTGAGTTACCACCAGAAGATTACATTCTTGACAAGAAAATGAAATAGATACACAGATTTGAAATGGGTCCAGATTGGATTACAAAAGTGCGAAAGATGTTACATTTGTTTAATTTAGCAAATCTTGAAAACGGTAAATTGAAAGTGCCTTTTTAGTGATTAAAGCAGTTAAAAGATATACATATCAGAGTTTCTTCCATGCTGAAGAGTGAACAATGCTGAAGTGTGACAACTTCGTTTTGTAGTTTTACTGTATTAGAAAGGAGTTTCCCTCCAAACATGGAAGAACATGGAAAAACACTTTATATTTGTGGAATAAAATCTCAGAACTAGGAATCTAGAAGAATATGTGAAATCATTAATGAAGCACCTTCCATATCCAGGGATTTTTCTTTCCCTATCAGCCAGGTAGGAAAGATGTAGCAACTTTTTCTACTTTTTTGAAACCTCATTTCATATGTTCCTTCTCTTTTCATGAAGGGCAGTGAGAGAGTGGGACAAGGCTAGTATGTTCATATCCTGCTACCCCTTGAAAAGGAGTAAACTGTTGTAGGACTTGAAGATTTCATAATAATTGAACAGGACTTGGGGTAGAAATGATTGAAGTGGCAATTGCAAAAGGATTCAGTTCAGTTTTGTTCAAATGTCTTTCCCTTGCAGGAGATCAATGATATTGAATCTTCATTGAGACCATCTCTGCGCTACCCTTGCACATTCTTCATCATTTAGATGAGTTCACTTTTGTACATTACTGCTCAAGTGTTTCTATGTAGTTTCTGCTTTTTTCCCCTTCCCCTTTTCCCCCCAGCACAAATCTTTGTATTGTATAGAGTTGCATTTAGGTATCTGATTCAGATATCTCATGAGTTTTCGAGATTTTATGAGATTTTTTTTTCTCTTGTGCTATCTTTAGAACTTAAAGATTTGAACTTTTGTCACCAAGGGATTCTGAACTTATCCTTAAAAGCCACATTATAAAACACTCAGTCTGCTTTCAGGCTGTTTTGTAGTTGTAAAGGAGAGTTGATGAAAATCAGTCATTGCTTGGTTCTAATAGATTCCTTTTTATTATTTTATTCCCCAAGATTTAGATATAGACTTGCTTGTTGTTTTTACTATTTTTCTCCCTTACACCATTGTTAAATAGTTTCTAAAAAGTTTTATATTTATCCTCCTTGAGAATAGTCTTACTTGAGTTTTTTTCTGGAAATTTCTAATTGCATCCTCTGCAATTGTATAAAATAAACAATGTTCTAGTCTTGCTAAACAGGAGCATCACTGTCCATTGTTTTTATTAGCAAAGGATCTTTATTCTTGGAAATTACCATTGCTCCCTTTTTAAAATATTAAAAAACTAATAGTATTTATTTCCCCCCCTCTCTTAGAAGCTTCAGATCCTCTTTTCCTTCCAGGGACACTATATTATCTTCATATTTTAAATTGTTTATTTTAGATCACTTATTGAGAGTCCCAGTGAAGTGCTTAGTTCATCAAACATTTCTTCTGCACATTTCTGCACATCTGCTTCTCCATAAAGACCCCTATGTGTGGAGCAACCTTCCCCAAAAAGCTAGATTACACTATGCTTTTGGAAGGAATTTAAAAAAGAATTTTCCCAGAGGGCCTTTTTAAATAGTTAAGATTACAGCATAGACAGATTTATATTGGTCTGATTATGTTTTTGCCTTATTTTTTTATAATTTGTAATTACTGTATGTATTACTGTACACCAAGGATATTTGATGACTAATTATTATTGTATGCCACTAAGAGCCCATCATTATGACAGTTTAGAAATTAAATAAATAAATGCACCTAGATGCACAATGTAGAGTTCTTCCATACAAAAGAGGATCCTAATTGGCTGCAGGATTCCACTGGCATGAAAGGTCAATTTGGACCTGTATGTGATGGAATGTGCACCTGGAAGAACAGTGAGGGAGTGTTTTGGCAACGGAGAGATTTTTCATAGAGAGGCTTACATTATGAAAGTGCACAGTCCAGGGCTGGAGGAGGGAGAGGGGAGGAGGTTCAGGGTAGCCACACCCTAGAATATTTTAAGATATATCTAGTAGGTTAATATGGTTTTAGTTTGGCAAGATTTTGTCCATTAGATGTAAGCGAATGAAATATTAGATGCTATTGGATTTCACTGTGTTGTCTTTGGGTGGGGCCTGACACTCAATGCATAGAATAGTATAATGCAGGGTATGTTATGGTGTTTCCTGAGCACAGAAAGTCACAGAATGACTGGGTCAGGCAAGTTTGTCAGTCAGCCTAATCAGAGTTCTGAGGGGGAGGGGATGATAAAGTGCAATATAGACATCCTTCAGTTTTAGAATGGAAGTTGGATCTTATGAGCAATAATGAGTAGGGCTCCTTAATTAAAGTCTTGAACATACAGTATTCTCATATAATCTGTAAAATTAAGTATATTCTATGTTTCTGAGACCTAACAGGTTTCATCTCTAAAAGTCTTCTTCACTGTTCTTCCTTTCTGTTCTGAATACATAGACAGAAGGGATCATCTAAATTTATGCTAAGGAGTTACATCAATATATTTTTTTTTAGAAACAAAAGCAAAGAAAGAAAGGTAAGGAGCTGTTTCACCAGACTTTGCATATTCATTTCTCAAGTTCCCTGCCATACTCCTTACCTTATTCAGGAATATTTCTTAATTATTGGAGGGTTTGGGGAAAACATTGGGACTTTATAAGGCAGGAAGAACATTGCCTTGCCAACCTGATTGGCAAGCATTTGTAGAATCTGTCCTTGTTTCAACAGAAAGAAAAGAAATGGTATAAAATTAGAAGATATTTTCAACATTATCTCTTATTCTATTTGATTATTATAAATACAATATACCATGGGCTAAAAACATAACCCAGAAAATAATTAAGAGAGAGCATCTTGTTTTTGTTACTTAAAATAACTTATGAGTAACATGGGATGTGATTATAAATTGCAGTGTGTTGCTGTATGGGAATTATATGTACTGTATCTTTTAATTTTGCAAAAATAACAAGGAAGTAGGAAGGGTAAAAAATTAAAGCCAGTCATGTCTTTGTTAGTTGGTGTGACATACATTTGCTCATGCATGGTCTTTGCATGTAGAATTCCTTCAGTAATTTTTTTATTTTTATTTTTATTCATATTTATATGCCGCCCTTCTCTGGAGACTCAGGGTGGCTTACAATTTTTGGGATACAACCCTCCGAGTCTTCGGAGAAGGGGCGGCATACAAGTCCAATAAATAAATAAAAAAAATAAATCAGTAGATGGTAACAATAAAAAAGTATATGTTACACAGATAGCCTTTTATAAATGAGTTTGTTAACTCACACTCTGTAGTAACAAACCATGGTTTTAAAACTAAGAAATATTCCGAAGTTCTCTAGCTTATTTATTTTATAATGACATTGATCTGTTCAATTCCTTTTCTCAAGGATCATCATCTTGAATTCAAATTGAATTCAATATTTTGGGGAATTGATTTGGGTTTTATTATATGTAGAATTTGGATAAATTCTGCAGTGAGTACTTTCTGGCATAGAAAATGATGTTGTATATATTCCACAGTTGCTATGAGTGATATCTTTGTTGATTGTGTTATAATGTCATTCTTGCTGGTAAATAGTTTTACATTAAATGGTTATCTGTAAGTGGGTATAAAACTATCAACCATTGTCCATGAAGTAGCAGGATGGGACTGTAGATTGCTTATATGGTTGAGTGGTTTTATCTGGGGAATAATGCAATATATATTACTTTTTCTTCTAGTATTTTGTACAGTAGATTATTTAAGAAAACTAAACATCATGAGTGGACACTGCAATTTAAAAAATGTTGATAATTTAAGTGCTATGATAATTTAAGTGCTATGAATCTTCTATGTGGGACTTAGATTATGAGGATTACCTTAGAAACCAACTAAAATGTTGCTGAATATTGGGTCAGCCAAACTTATAATCAAAGTCATAAACTTGGTCTCCAGTGAATATTCCAGTTTCAAAGGTCAACAGAATAAGGTTGGAAGCTGTTGCATAATTCTAATGATTCCCGATTACAGTATACTTTATGTGTCATATTTATACCTGGTACAAATGAAAGAAGCCCAGTGATTTACAGAAGTTAAATGGAATTTAAAAAAAAAACATCTGTGGTGAAAACAATAAGAACCCAAGACCTGACCTTAATAACTTATAAGTACTACACATAACATTAGACAAGATAGGGCTTCCTATTATTCACCATATGCCCCCCAGAATACAGTAATTCAGTTTTCAAAAGTTTCCAAAAGACAAAAACTGTGGGGCCAACCTGATTTCTAATGGAAGGTCATTTCATAATGTAGATGGTATCACCTAAAAGCAGCAACTAAGAGCATCCACTCCATATATGTTGCAAAAATGAGGGGTTATTAACAATTTCTGACACAAAAGTCAAGCAGGTAGATTCTGGATTGAGAAGTTGGTCCTACAAGTACCTCAGTGCCAAGCCATGCAGAATTTATTGATAATGACCAGCACAGCAGCTAATATAAAGCCTTTGCAGAGACCAGAGCTAAGCTGTAACGTGCTTCTAGGAGCAAGTGCCAGCAAATAACTGGGGTGCAGATTCTGGACAAATAGAAACTTCTGAATGGTCTTTAAAAGCAGTTCATGTAGACTGCATTGCAGGCATAATAATGATATTATGAGTTGTTGCAAAATCCACTCATTCCAGGTGGGAAGGGAGCTGCAGCTAGCGCACCAACTGAAATTCGGCAAAGTTCCCCCCCACACCCCTTCCCTCTATCTGCTCACATAGCAGTAGCTATTAGTCTGAGAGGAATCCCATGATACAGACCTGCTTCTTCAGAGACAGTGCCAAACCCACCCCACGCCCCCAGAGCAGAATACCATACTGAACAAACAGCAACTTCATCTTGCTGAGATTGAGTCTCAGCCTGTTTCATCCCATCTAAACCCTCTGTACACTGGGACAAGACATTATAGAACATGCTGTAATTTATTGATGACACTGTAATGAACATATGATCTCTCCCACTGATTTCATGTAGATGTTAAAAAATATGAGATTGAACTCCATACGAAAATGGCTGTCTGGATAATCTCTCCATCCTTACCTCCCCACCTACACTGGTTCACAGATGCTGGTTGGAACCACCCATTTAGGAAGGAGCAGAACTTTGTAGAAAGGTATCCTAAATCCCTTGCACATAAATGCAGTCCAGAAGGATACCATGATTATTGTTCCCTTTCAAACAATCCTCAATTCCCACACAAACCACTTGATGGTTTGATGTCAAGAGCTTATTTACACGGTTTCCTCGCCAGGTACCCAGGCAGCTCTCTGATTCGTAATTACAGCTACCGAAAGAAGGATTTGCTCCTTTTAATGAGATCGAATTAGATTAGTGCGGCTTAATATTGGAGAAGAAGGAATACAAGACAGCAGCTCCAAGCAATAAATGGATCAGTGTTATCTGACAATTTTCCAATTCACCTAAGTCGGAGAGCAGAGAGCAGTTTCACTGCTGTGGTTACTATGTGGGCATCAAACCTGTTCTCATTTATTCGGCAACATACTGTTCTTTCCCATGGTGCTTGGGGAAATAGCCAGCACTAATATTTGAATAGAATGCGATTGGTCTTTCTGTATGAAGTATACCTTGCCCAACTAGACTCAGCTTGTGGTATTCAATCTTTTTTTGGATCCTGATGTCTAGAGTTTATTCACTTTTATGAAGATTAGGATTAATTCTCCACTGTAATTTCACTAGAAAATTAAATTAAGTTTTCACATAGAATTCTTCTCCATTTGGACAATAACAAGGCTACCTATGCATGATAAAAATATTAAAAGTTCTTTAAATCCAAGATACTTGGCGATGGTCTATTTACAAATTGTAAGATGATGTAAAATGACACTTACAGCATTAGATTGCTTAGAATGTAAACAGTGGAAGAGTTCACACTAAGTAACAAGCAAACTAAAATATTTAATCCTAGGTGTAGAAAAGAAAGCTTAAGAAAAGCTGATGTCCAGCCAGGCTTCTTATCCATTGATATGAGAGTTGGTTGGAAGATAGTAGAAACCAGATTGCATTGTTGGAGAGCATAGAAAGGAAGTTGAACTCTGATAAGAGGATGAATTGTTATCAGGACTCTGATTCCTGGCAAATATATTACAGATCTTTTTACTTTTGTTGAAATCTTTGAAAATGCTTTTGCAAAGATCTCTATTTCCCGAGCTGTGACTGGTTCTTTCTTCTGTTACTGTGATTAGAGTTACATTTTCAATAGGTTTTCATGAAGACTTATTTGTTGACTATGCTTTTTGCCAGAGCAATTGATGTGTAACAGTTCATGCCATTCCTTGGCTTTCAATTGTGACTTGTTCATATTCTCTAAATCTCTAGCATTATTTTTTCTTTTCTTGAACAGCATTTGTCAACATTTATGGTATAGAGAAAATGTGCAATATCTAAGGAGATATAATGCTTTAATTGAAGCATGACTGATGATATAGCATGCAATATGAGGGAAAAAAAAGATTTTACCATTAAAAATGTTGAACTGATTATGTATCTTCAAATCAGAGTTAGATTAATGTAAGTATGCACACAGATTAATGTAAGTATGCATAAACAAATATAGTTGTCTCTTGTTCAGTTAAATACCTTAAGGGTCTTCATACTGATATCTTCCCAATAAGTACATCTGGAACTCAACACAGTTAAGCCTTTAAAAGGCTTAGAAAGGTATTTTATGTGGTTTGAAACTCAGTGTGCCTCCATTTAATTCTCTCTTAGCCTGAAGAAGTGTGAGAAAATAGAAAAAAAATACTGCTTTCTGCTCCATTTTTATCCATTCTTATTTTGAATTGTTGGAAATCCATCAACTATCCTCCACAGGTGGGGGAAAAATGTGTGGGAGAGAGAAATAGGAAGCTGATAATAGTCCGTGGATATTTTCTAACATATTTAGCATGTTAAATCAATATTATATATCATGAACCCAGTTGTCTAGTAAAAATGCCTATAGAATTAGTTTTTAGTATTCTAGTGCATTACAGTGTGTCCAGGAGAAACAACTCATGGTAAAGCTAAAGACACAAAAGCATTGATTTTCCAAGATGGGGAAGCACGAGGATAAGGAGCAGATTAAGCTTCTACCTACTTCTGTTTGATCCACATCTCTCATAAAAATGTATAGCAAAATGCTGTGTTTGAAAGTCTGTAGCAGTAAAAAAAAACAAGCCAATTTGCCTTCTTTTCGTTATAGAAGAACATAGGACTTTTGTAATGGTGCTGGAAGCATAGTTGATACTACTGAAGTAATACTATTAAGTTAAACATGCATGCAAATAGGAAACTCCTGCAGGGTGCAGCACAGTCACATTTGACTACAAACGTGGAAACTCTGTAGTGAGTGGAGCTCAAGGAAGATATTAACTCAGCAGGGATTATTAAGAAAGGGATTGAAAGGAAATCCACCAAGTTTATATTGTACAGTAATACATTTATATAAATGTATAGAACATCAGCATTTAGAATAGTGGTACAGTTCTGGTCACTGAATTTGAAAAATGATACATCTGGAAAGCCATAGAAGAATGCAAGCAAAATGATCAAAACGTATAAAAATTGCCTGATGACTTTCTTCTTTGATAAGTGGAGTAACGCACAAAAGAATCAGCAGTCCTTGGTTTTGATACTAACCAATAAGAGAGGCTTAACTGAGGAAATGGAAGTAACAGAAACCGAGTATAAGAGAGAAAGTCAAAGCATGATAAATAGGATTTCACACCAGTAGAAGCTATTGAAAAACAGAGCTCAAGGTGAATGGGAACTCCTAAATATGAAATTTTTAAAGTGCAAATGCAAACAACTACAGTAAGTTTAAAAATAGAGGATAGTAGAGAAAGCCAACCATCTCACAAAAGGTCATTGAGTACTACTGGAGATAGAGTTAGTACTGCTAGAACGAATACCATTAGGTTTACCATACATGAAAATTGCCTGCAGGTCCAGCACAGCCAAATCTGATTACAAAAACAGAAATACTGAAAAATGAGGGAGTTAAGAAAAAAAGACTGAAAGGAAAACCAGCTAGCAAAGTGAATGCCATTAGATAACAAAATAGTAAAAATATTAAATCAAGAAAAATACTAAAATTGCAGGGAAACTAAATATTTTTAGTGCATCTTTCATTACTACAGCAGACATAAGATAGGTAACGCAAGCTGGGTTTGACTTTTGAGGGTGGGGAATGAGGGGGAGAAATAAAGCAGCTAAAGCAAATTGGATTAACAATGCAGGTGTCAGAATTCCAGCAGTTACTCCAATTAAATCATGAGTCTTGAGCCACACTCCCAAAACTTCAAAGGATTTACTGGAAGTCAACATGTCGGCATGACCTGGGTGTAGCTGACTCTGAGACAAGTAATTCACTGTCACCCTTGACCCTCCCCCCCCCAACTGGCAGGCCACTAATTAAACATTTTCTATACATGCTTTATAGTTGTCAGCAGGGTATTCTAGGAGATAGTGACATATCACCTGATGCCAACCATTCTAAAATTCTTACATATCAAATGGGCATTTAAGGCAAAACAAAATAATGACCTTCAAACCAGAATCGGTGCCAGAGGACTGGAGAGCAAACAATACGATGCTAATTTTAGAAAGGGATTTAGGGAGATGCATAAGAATATCAGACTGGTCAGCTTCAGAGTAATTAACTGTGATGGGAAGTCACAGAAATTGGATGGGTGGATGGATGATGTTTGTTCCAGGCAAATTGGTAGACATGGTAATCAAACTAAGCACATAGAGGAACATGTGTCAAGAGGCATGTGCATAGATGTGATTTAATCCTCTCTATATACTGGGATTTTCTAAAAGCCTTTGATATAATTCCTCATCAAAATCTCTTTAGTGGTTGTGTGATAAGATTTTTTAATGGACTAACTATTGGAAAAACAGTAGAAATAAACAGGAATTTTCCTGAATGGAGGAAAGTAAGAAATATAGTCCTTCAAGGATTTGAGTTTGGACCAGTACTTTTCAATTTTTATATATGATCTTGACTTACTTAGGGATAAGCAATTAGTTGGCCAGATTTGCATATATTTCCAATTTATTCCAAGTGGTAAGCCATAAATGATTGCAAAGAGCTCTTAGAAGTTGATGAATAAAACTGATCAGGTAAATAATGAATGTGGTTAGCTGAACTAAGTGTAAACAGATGCACATTAAGTCAACATCCACCTTCACACTACAAGTTCACATGTATAATTGTTGATATTTGAACCAAGAAGTTAGTAAGAAAAATATCTTGGTTAGTTCAGTGACAATATGAGTTCAGTATGCAGGATTTGGGAAAACACAAATTCCACACCAGAGATCATTAAAATGAGGATGGAAAATAAACATAATCAGATTCTCCAAATTCAAGATATGTCCGCATCTGTAATAGTCTGTGTGATTCTGGTTGCTAACTATAAAAAAAGTAGCTGGAGCTGGGAAAAACGCAGATGAGGACAAGAAAATGATTTGAACACCTTCCCTGTGAGAAAATGATAGAACTTTGAGGACCATTTAACATAGAAAAAAGGTGGAAAAGATATAAATCATAGTTTAGATCAGAGAAAATAGAAACAAATTCATTTTCAGAACATAAGGACCAGGGATCTTCCAATAAAATTTATTGGTAAGAAATATAAAACAGATAAAAGCAATATGTCTTTATATAAACACATTATTAACTAGTAAAATTCATTACCACAACATGCAATGATGATCATTGACCTGAATGCCTTTCAAAGAGCATTTATCTAATCCACAAGAATATAGAAAGAAAGTTTATTAAGGGCTGTTATTATACTTAATACCACGAAGTAAGGGGCAGCATTCCTTCAGCTACCAATATCAGGAAAACAATGGCTGGTGGTTGAAGAGGAGTATGCCTTCATGTTTGGCTTTTATGCTTTCCAGAGGCATCTGGCTGACCATTGTGAGAAACCAAGTGTTGATTTAAAACAGATGTTGGTCTGATTCAGCAGGGCTATCCTTATGTTCTTAAGGAATGCAATGTGGATTTACACTCCAATAGTTCCTCCATGTATCTTCTAGAGTTCCTGCTGCATGCATATCTTTCCAATATTATTTATGCAGAATGTAATTCAGCTGTAGAATTCAGTAATACAAGCTTGTGTCATGATCAGCATGACACAATGCTTGACTTCAATGCTTTGCGTCTTCATGCAAAAAGAAACTATAGCTCAACCCACCAAAAACATAACTGTAAAAGACAGACCAGAAATAAAAGTTAAAATAAGCAAAAAAATAGTCAGAGAACACCTGTCTGATCTTGATGAAAACAAATCACCGGGGCCTGATGGATTACATCCCAGAGTTTTAAAGGAGCTGGCAGAGGTCATCTCAGAACCACTGCACCATATCTTTCAAAAATCCTGGAGCATCGGGGAACTACCAGAAGATTGGAAAAGAGCTGATGTGGTTCTCATCTTCAAAAAAGGAAAAAAAACAGGCCCAGGAAACTATAGACCAATCAGCCTAACATCAATACCCGGGAAGATACTGGAAAAGATAATAAAAAAACAGATCTGCCAACATCTACAAGCAAGTAAAGTAATAACTAGCTGTCAGCAAGGGTTTGTTAAGAACAGATCATGCCAAACCAATCTTATTTCATTCTTCAACACAGTGACTAAATTAGTAGACCAGCAAAATACTGTGGACATAATATATTTAGATTTCAGCAAGGCATTCGACAAAGTAGACCACAACCTACTTCTAGTAAGCTAAGTAGAATAGATAGCACCACCACTAGATGGACTCGCAACTGGCTGGCAAACCGTATTCAATGAGTAGTCCTTAATGGGTCTAAGTCTACATGGAGGGAAGTAAGCAGTGGGGTGCCACAAGGTTCCGTCTTAAGCCCAGTACTCTTCAATATCTTCATTAATGATTTAGATGAGGGAACAGAAGGGGAACTTACCAAATTTGCAGATGATACTAAGCTGGCAGGAATAGCTAACACCCAAGAAGATAGGTTCAAGATCCAGATGGATCTTGACAGACTAGAACACTGGGTCGTATCTAACAAAATGAAATTCAATGTAGAGAAAAGTAAAGCCCTACACTTAGGCAAGAAAAACCAAAAATACACACATAGACTGGGTGAAACAAGGCTCAATAGCAGTAACTGTGAGAGGGATCTTGGAGTCTTAGTGGACAACCAGCTAAATATGAGCCAGCAGTGTGCAGCAGCAGCCAAAAAAAGCTAATGCAATCCTAAGTTGTATTAACAGAGGGATACAATCAAGATCAAGGGAAGTACTAATACCACTCTATAAAGCCTTAGTAAGACCACACCTAGAGTACTGCATCCAGTTATGTTCACCATATTATAAAAAAGATGTTGAGACTCTAGAAAAAGTACAGAGAAGAGCAACCAGGATGATTAGGGGACTGGAGGCTAAAACATACAATGAACGGTTGCAGGAACTGGGCTTGGCTAGTCTAGTAAAGAGAAGGATCAGGGGAGACATGATAGTGGTCTTCCAATATTTAAGGGGCTGCCACAGAGAAGAAGGGGTCAAGCTATTTTCTAAAGTGCCTGTAGGCCAGACAAGGAATAATGGATGGAAAGTGAAGAAGGAGAGATTTAACCTGGAAATAAGGAGAAACTTTCTGACAGAACAATCAACCAATGGAACAGCTTGCCCTCGGAAGTTGTGGGAGCGCCATCACTTGAGACTTTCAAGAAGAGATTGGACTGCCATTTGTCAGAAATGGTGTAGGGTCTCCCGCTTGGGTGAGGAGTTGGACTAGATGACCTACAAGGTCCCTCCCAACTCTGATTATCTGTTAAAAGGAAAGTAGATGAATATATATAGAGGATGAAGCTGAATGTGGCTACAAACCATGTCTATAATACTTTCAGAACTGAAGACAGTATGCTTCTAACCACCAGTTGCTGGAGATAACAAAAGTGTAAGACTATTTCCTCATGCCTTCTTGCTTGGCAACAGTGTGTAATAAGGTCAAGCACTATTTTGGCCTTAATTATGATGAAACACTTTTTTTTATTAATCATTGGGATTTTATTAACAGTGTTGTACTTGATTAATTTGAACTTTCCAGTTCCTGAATTGATATTTGCCAAGGTTGCCATGTTTTGCTAAAGCAGTGTCTACTTTTTTCCCCCTGCAGGCCTCCGGAAAACTGTGCTGCTAACATCCTTTCTCATGGTAGTAGGCGCTGGCCTGAGATGTATACCTGTATCCAACCAAGAAACAAGGAAATGGTAAGAAAACTGTTTGTTTGTTTGTTTGTTTGTTTCTTTCTTTCTTTGGATTTATATGCTGCCCCATCTCTGGGGGGGGGAACTCGGGGCAGCTCACACAAAGATATGCATACAAAAATAGGTAAAAATATTAATCCAATCCAAATAGAAAATTCAATTAAACTAAAATACCCAATTAAAACCCCCAATCCCTCTCAATCCAGGCCGGCCTGTAAAAACAGCCAGGTCTTTAGATCGCGGCGGAAGGAACGTATGTCAGGAGCCAACCGCAGCCCCAGGGGCAGCTGGTTCCACAGGTTGGGCATCCCCACAGAGAAGGCCCTCCCCCGGGGGATCGCCAACCGACATTGTCTGACCGACAGCACCCCCAGGAGGGCCTGCCTGTGGGAGCATACTGGGTGATTGGACCTCGATGCTGGTAGAAGGCGCTCCTGCAAGTACCCCAGACCCAAGCCATGAAGGGCTTTGTAGGTTAATACCAGCACCTTGAATCTTACATAGAGGGCAACCGGCAACCAATGCAGACCGCGCAGGAGGGGCGTCATATGGGAGAATCAGGCCGCTCCCATCACCACCCGCGCGGTAGGAACCTACAATAAGGAATATATGATAAAGATCCCAAATTATTAAGTGGCAGAATGATTGTTTTAAATAGAGGAAAAAGTTAATAAAATATAATAATATAATATATAATAATGCAAGTGTTAGTCATTGTATGTAGTCACACCAACAATTAAGTTTCTATCTCTAATATATTGAAAGGACATCAATTTATTCCAGTCAATCTAATCCAAATAACTATATAGAATGAAAAATGATACAATACATGTATATTTGCAAATTGTGATTGATACAGCAGTGATGTCCTGTGTGTTGGTTTCATCTCTGACAGTTCACACTCAAAAGAGGATCTCCTTAATGTATAGGAGAGCCGTGGTGGCTTAGTGCTTAGAATGCAGTATTGTAGACTAACTCACTACTCACTGCCAGTAGCAGTGCACAAAATCTGGTTCTCCACATGTAGTTTACCTATGAGAACATTAAAAATTGTTTGAAGTGTGAAATTTATCACTCCCTTTAATAAAATAAGTACCTGTATAATACTATATCTTTATGACCTAGTTATTAATTTTAAGTTTATTTAGCTATGCGTTTAATTCATTTGTTTTTAAAGTGCTTAGATTTTTGAAACTCCAATGAACTTCAGAATATTAATAAATTTAGCACAGTATTCAGCGCACTGGCTTACTTTTCTTCATTAAAAAAATCAGTAAAGTATTTGTTATAAAAACTGTAGACATATCTCATTCCTGTGCAGAATAGGAGGAGGTGGGGGGCTGCTTGGTGGCTTGCACAAGAACACATAACATTGACACACGTTGGTTAACACATCATTGAAAAGAGCTGTTTTGTGATAGAATTTGTAGGTGTATCCATTAAACAAAGATGCTTCATAGATTAGCCAAAAATTAAACTGAATGGTGCATCTTTTGAAGGTTTTAAGAGTTGCTGACTCTCAGAGTAGTTAAGCACTGCATCTTTGATGCACAATTTACAAAACACAACAGTAAAAACAATGAAGATGCAGGAAGAATATAGAATCCAAAAGAAACTAAATTTAGGAGATGAAATAATTGAAACAAGATTACAGAAGATAGAGAAAGGGAGGAAAATTATGGAAAATAGTGAAAATTGTTATGATAAATGGAATAGAATATGTAAAATGAGTGAGTAATTGAAATTATATCTGTATGGAGAAGTGAGGGTCTGGAAGCACACTGGTTTTTTTTTCTTGTATTTGTTTGTGTGTATTTGTGTGCCGGGAATGGTTCTGGGATGACGATATGAATTGCTGTAAGATAAATTAATCTAAAAATATGGAATACTTTGTATATGAGAGAATATAAAAATAATTGCAGTTGATGAGGATGGAGAAGATGTACAAAAATAGCTACAACCTACCAGCATACTGTATGTTTTGTTTGTATGTTTATTTAAAAATAATTTAAAAAATTGGTTTAAAAAAAAAAGAAACTGTGGAGAAAACTAACAATCAATCAAATAACTAAAATGCACCATCAAGAATCTGCCAACAATTCTAGCTCATAGCCAGGGGATACAGTCAGATGTCAAGGACTCATTTAAATGGGCCAAGGCTATGTGAATCTCGGGTGTTGTTCCAGCAATGCCATGAGAGAGAAAGCCCACTTCTTGGGGTCCCACCATTGTTTAATTGATGAGACCTGGAGGATACGTGGAGGTCTGTAAGGGGCGTTCATAAGCGCACAATCGTGCCTACTGTCCCTGTCCTATTGTCCCCACTTATTCGTACCTATTTCCTGTATTCATACTCAGGTTATTCTTATACCTATTATCTTGTAAGTGATTGACAAATCAAATAAATAAATAAATAAAATACCAACGTTTCCAGACATTATGGTTGGGCAGGAACTATAGGCGATAGGTGCTCCCTCAAATAACCAAGCCTTATGCCTGGAAAAGAGCAACATAACCAGCAACTTGAATTTTATTGGAAGTCTACCAATAAACAGTGCAGTTCATGAAGCAGAGGTAATTCATGGGTATGCTGTGACCTGCCCATAAATATGCTATCCGCAAAAGAGGCATAGATAAGAGAAGAGAAACTAGGGAGGGGCCATAAATATTGAGACATAAACATCAGTGAAGTAGAATTCTGCATGAACAAGCAGTCATATTTGTCTACTACAAGCATTTAACTTTAGGAACATCTGTTAGCTTCAAAAAGTTATGCCATTAGCATACTGGGAGTATTGATTTTAAAATGTCTTATGTTTTATTTTAATAAGAAGGAAAACTTCATAATTAGACCTCTAAAAATCTATAAATGTATGTGGCATGGAGTACAGATGCTGAAAAATAGATTATAGCACTGGTTAGCACATTGAACCAGCTAAGAGAGAAATGCCCCTTTAAAGATTTAATAATCATTTTAAGCATTTTGATGTTGATTGGAGCTGTAGCAGCCAAATTAGAAGAGTCCTACCCAGTGGTGGGATTCAATTTTTTTTACTACCGGTTCTGTGGGCGTGGCTTGGTGGGCATGGCAGGGGAAGGATACTGTAAAATCTCCAGTCAGAGATGGTATTTGGCAGTTCTCTGAACTACTCAAAATTTCCGCTACCAGTTCTCCAGAACTGGTCAGAACCTGCTGAATACCACCTCTGGTCCTGCCATAATCTTTTAAGTAATCTTCATCTATTAGTGGACTGGTTCAAAAAACAAAAGTACCCTGTTTCACTAATCTTAGCAGCCCAGGATAAAATGGCAGCGGAGGGAAGCAACCAATGACTGGAGGGAAGGGCTAGCAAAGCACCTATTATTATTTATTGTTGTATGTTTTTATCTGTGAACCTCCCTGAGTCCTTTCGGAGAGTGGTGGCATACAAGTCAAATAAAATAAATAAATAATAAATAGCCAACTGGAATGGAGGCATTGCCTGGAAGAAATGAAGCCCTGTAGCCAGATGGCCCAGTGTCATTTGTGCCTGGAGAGATTAGAAAACACAACTTTTGATTATGCAACAAAAAAGGATCAGCAGTGGCTGCCTTCACAATAGGCAAGAGTCAGGCTGAGAACCACAGCATGCATTCACATATTCGGGAATTGATGAGTTCACATACTGAGATGAGCAAGATATGCAGATGAGTCCTAGGACTTATGTGATGCATTTAGATTGGATTCCAAAATGTACTTTGGCACGCACAGGACCTAAATGCAGCATCTGTTTTTAAAATAGCAATACCTTCTCCCAGGATCCTTGCTACAAAGATGCAGTCTTGGGAAAATGCTGGAAGTGCTTCAAAGTGTTTTGGATTGTTGCTGTGTGTCATGCTCCTTGCATGCTCTGAAGCACATTTTGGAATTAAATGGGAAAGACTGCACATCCCTTGCAGAGATTGCTAGTGCAAAGTGGGGATACCCTGAGGATATGCCTGAAGATTAGCTACAAACAAGCAGAGGGGGTTACCTGTGAATTTCATCCTATTGTAACACTAACATGAGGTGATTTTTGTTGTTGTTGTTGTTCTTTCTCTATAATATAGTTACCATCTCCCCATCTCACATTGATCAATTTCTTTAACTTTTCTTTCCCTGTTTCCCCTTAGAAGGAAATAGATATATATATACCTCAGTGTTGTTAAATATAAGAATGAATGCTTTCCATATGCATGTGGTGGTCAATTATGTCTGCATATAGGATCTCTTACTTGTCAAGCAAGTAATATGAATTAGTAGTTAATTCATGGGCTTTGTTATACTGGTTGAGGCATCAGGGTAGAAAGTGAGAGACTGAGTTCAAGTACTGTCTTAGGCACAAATCTAACTGCGTGAACTTGAGCCAGTCCTTTTATCTCAACCCTAGGAAGAACCACTTCTGAAATTTGACAAGAAAACTGACACAAAGGCACACACACATTAATTCGATTATAGTGGTATCTTGATACTTGTCGTTAATTGGTTCCAGGAAGTGCGACAAGTATTAAAAATAATGAGACCAAACAAATCACGAGAATCACCATGTGACCTTTTGTTTCAACTGTCTGTCCCTTTTCCTATCCCAGCATGGGTGACCTCCTGTCTGCCCTCTGTGGGTATCCACTGTTTCCTTTTGCAGCAACATTCTCAGTGTGACCAACTTCCTGTCCATTCTCCACAGCCATCTCCCTCTTCCTATTGCAGCACACCAAATACCAAACAAATGCCCTTTCTTTCTTTTTCCCTTCTTTTCTACACTCTTCCATTCCCTTTTCCCTCCCCTATTTTTCCTATTATTTGTTTTTGTATTTTTGTATTTTATATTATAAATTAATAAAAAGGACAATTTAAAAAAAATACCAAACAAACAACGAATAGTGGGACATTCACGTGAAAATGAGTCAAGTATTGAATTTGATGAGTTTTGAAGCAGTTGAATACCGAGGTATCACTGTAATAAAATTTTTCTTTTGAGGAATATGTGTTTGGCAGATACATATATTAGTTTATTTGCCCAGAAGGATACACAAATATCCCATGCATACATTTATTGCATAGGAACAGACAATTTCTAAGGTTGTTATTTTGCTGGAGTTGGTAGGTGGGGAAATGGCTTTACACAGTATTTGTGTCAGGATTATCTTACTACTCTTCTTTTTTGGGGAAATCCTCTTAAATTCAGAGTTGTTTTTCTTTCAAGTAAATTTAGTCGATATTAACAATTTAAGAAAGAGCTCTCTGTGTTCCAACATCTAGTAACTTCTTGCTTAATTGTCTGGTGAACAGACAAGTGGCTGTTTATCAAATTCTTCTTGATATTTATATATATTGTTGGTTCATATTAAATAAAAGTTACCCATTAAAAGCTCCTTTGTGTATCTTTAAAATAATTGTTTACTGTTTACATGTTTTGTTTTGGAAAATGTATGGATGGCCTCCCCCTCCCCAGTCCAAGTTATCTCAATGTTGCTTCCTAGCTCTGATTCCCTATGCCAATGCCTTTTGAACTTAGATGCAACTTTGATCAAAGAAACATTTTCAAGAGGTTGACAGACTGCAATAACACAGTATTATGATGTGAAAGATTGAGAAAAATTGTCATTCTGTTGCCAGAGGTCTTGCTGTATCATTATGCTGTTGCCTTTTCACTGTCAGAATGTTGACAGAAATGCCATGGAATTGGCCTGTTATGGCAGAATTTGCTTTATTGCAAATCTTTGGCTCTTGCTTGACAAGTTGTCAGTCAGATTCTAAATAGCAAGATTTTCAGAATTGAAAGCCCACTGCATTTTGGACTCCTTAAAGTTTTCAGTAAAACAACAACTTTAAGGATGGCCAAATGCATTTGAGCCAAGTTATTCGTACTCAGCATCAAAACCTTTCTGAATTGAAATAGGCTATGCCTCCTTCTCTATCTCTGTCTGTTTCTTTCTCTCCCTGTCTCTCTCTTCAATTTAAGAGTTGTTCCTCATTCAAGTCATAGTGCCTCTGCGTAAAAGTCTTTTCACTTTGCTAAAAGGAGTAAATATAACCTTAACTCTAAGGATATAATGGCAGAATTGTCTCTTCTTTTAGAAAAATGTAAAACTAAATAACATGATGCAAAGTTTCATTTTAAGAATTGTTTTTTCAAATTTAGTTCTAGTTTTTCTATTTTCTTGGGTTTTAATCCAGTCTAGTATGGTGATTAAAGGGTTGGATTGACAATGGAGACTGCCAGGATCAAGTCCACCCTGAGTCATAGAAATACACTGAGTGACATTGGAGCAGTGAATCCAATTTACCTTCAGGTTGTTGCTGTGAAGAGAAATGGAAGGAGGATTATTTTCAATTCGCCTTCAGACAGAAAATAAACCTAACTAATACAATATAAAACGCTAAGTTCACAAAGTTTAAAAAAAGGATTTTTGACTGGTATAGACTCTCTTCCTGGAGTCTTCTTTGTTCATACAGAATTGAAAATAGCTAGACAAACTCTCAATTCAGGTGCCTTCAATTAAACAGGGTCATTTTGGGGGATTCAGAAAGCCAGCCTTCTCTTCCGTGGTGCCTGACCTCTGGAATGAAGTTCTCCCTGAGATGCAGGGGGACTTCCGCCCAGAGGGCGTACTAGAAGGCGTTAAAAGATCTGATTCTTCTCCACAGTTAGGGTGGTTAGAGCCCCTTGCTGACTGTGCGATATATTTTGGTGTGGTTGATTGGATATGCCATCCTATTTTAATATTTTCTATATGATTGTATATTCATTTGTCTCTTTTTATATTATATCCTCAGCAGCCCAGAGTCAAACTGGAGACAGGCGGTGCCTAAATCAAATAAAAACATCAGCGGACTTTAATGTAGTGCCAAGCCAGCATTTTTACACCAAAGTTCGTTCATTATGCAATGGAAAACATTTTCTCTGCAGGTTAAATTTGAATCCTTTTGCAGGGTAAATTTGGGGATTTTGTCCCCAAGTAGTAAGCTACAATGAAACAGCTGGTATATCATTCTTGAGGGGGAGGGGAAGGGAGGGAATGCAATAAAGAGTGATGTTAGTTTCATTTATTTTCTGATATGCACAAAGGAGTTCAGCTCAAAGACCTCTTCGACATTCCTTCATTTCTGAACAACTCAAAGGTCTTGCAATAATTAATAATAGTTATTGATTATTAATAAATAATTAATATTCTGGAATTACCATGTGGCTACTGTGAGTAAGCAAGCTATGTGTCTTGAGTATTTGTGCTTGTGCATGTGTTACTGTTTTTTAAAAAAACCAATGATTTTTCAACAACATCATCTATTTTAGAAAGCAGATATAATCTACTCCTCCTGGCCAATCTGATATACTATTTTTATTAGATTTTAAAATAAAAAAACTGTGCTGATTCAGCCATCTTTCTTCCCTTTCTGTCCCAAAGACTAAGTAGATGTTTCATCTTGCCTTGGCCAGCACATAAAAAACTCGGCATTGCTAACAGGTAAATATTAGCACAAATATTAGTGTGTAATTACTACCTAGTGTCCACCCCATGCCTCTTGACAAATTGACTTTGGGCTTGATGAAATACAGTGATGATTTATGTAGCTCAAAGGATATGATGTATTCAAACACAGTTCACTTCAGCTCTTTGAAGCTAATCTTGCTTTCCCAGTTTAATAGCTAAAAGTAAAGTTAATGCAAAATGGATGCTAAATAAAGGGCTTTGGTATGAATACTAAACTCTACTAAAATAAAGTAAGAGCCTCTGTCTCAAGGGAAAGGTTAAATAATTGATTATTTCATAACTGTTGAAATTGCCTCGTATTTTCTTCCATGATTTTGCCCTCAAGCATATTGTGAAAACCCTAGTCTTGAACTTTTGCTGCTCCCCACATTGTTTGAGATCTAAAAATAATTAAATGAAAACTGGAAAAATCACATACAAACCTAAGAGCAGAGCCCAGGGTACAGGAATTGATCAAAAAGCTACTCTTAGTTTGACCATATTTAAAAATGCCTTTTCTCCCCTTTTGGGGCAGATAAAGAACAAAATTGTATTTCAATCTTCATATTTCATATACAAGGCATTTTAACATTACTGACTCAAACTTAAATTGCAGTGTGAAATCTGAAGAAAAATGCAGTCACTTTTTTGCTCCTTCTGGACAACATAAACAAGGGGAGGAGGAATAACAGTAATAAATATTTCTAATCATAAAGCAGTTTTTGGAGTGGGTGATGGACTATATGAAAAACTTATGATAGCCTTTTCAGGTTGAAATCAGCTACAGTGAACATAAGCTGCAGATGGCAAAATATGTACAAGTCCTGTTGGATTCATATTTCTGTCAGCTATATTAGCCACGGCAAATTTGGCTCTCCCATTAATAATAGATTGCTGTAAAACTATATTTTGAATATATTCTTTCATTTTGTCTCTAAGAAGATAAGGTAAGTGATCTTACCCCCAAGTGGAAAGTAGTTTAGTTCAGAGTTCACAAATCAGTGAAATTGATTCAAATGCATGGTAAAGAGATTTTATCTAGACAGTATTTCACAGTGTCTGTCCCACAAATATGAAACATTTGGAATGTATAAAAAGCAGTCAAAAAATAGGAAATGGATAGGTCTAATGGTAGGTATAATGCAAAATTCTCTGTTTATGGAAAGAACCTGGAAAAGAAATAACTATAAATTGAATCTCTTCTACTCTGCTAAGCTTATCCAATCCCCAGCATTATTCCTTCCTTGCTTGAGGCTACTGGTATAAATGGACTCCCATCTTCAATTAATAAATGAATAAAGGGCTATAACAGATAAGAGTTCAGTGAGATACTGCAGACTGAAGTAACCAAGAGCACCTAGTTCTGTAAACATTACTCAGAAAAGGAACATCAGAAAATCAAGGTTTGAAGTACCGCAGAATAGATAATTGTAAAATTTAGTATCAATAGTACCAGATAATAAACTGTAAATTTCATGCAACAGGATTATCGAGAATTGGCACTAAAAACTAACACTGACATGTAGTGACAGTAAGAACCTATTAATACTATATTCTGTCTCTCAAGGAAAACAGGCAAATCAGTCATTCAGTTCCCATGTAAAAAGCACATGTGTTGCCATCCTGAATATCTGATGCATGTGGCAATAATTTATGTATGTATTCTTTCCTTTTAAGGCCACCTGACCTGGGGTCTCTTACAGTGCAACTTCCAGGCATGAACTGAAAAGCCAAAGCCAAGAGAAAAAAAAGAGATTTTCCTCTGTTGTATTCAGCAATCCCAGAACAGTCCAAGATTTTACTAGAGAGTAACTGATCATCACATTATTCAAAACCCATAGCTAGTTATTTGAACAGTTTGATTGGAAGTCATGCTTCTATGTCCTTGGTCCGATCCTGCAACCAGAGCTTAGTTTTTCTACATGTCAGAATGGCCAGCTGACATTGTAAGCCTTCTTGCATTGAACTATTACATTTTAGAACCAACTCCTATTCAGATGACTTTGGAGTCTCATCACATGAAGTTATTTAGAAAAATTTCAGGACCTTTATGAAATTGGAAGAGCCAGTGTTTGCAGTATTGCTGTATGAAATACAGATAGTCCTAATTTGCAACCATTTATTTACAGACTGTTTGAAGTTACAGACGCACTGAAAAAAGTGACTTATGACCTTTTTTCACACTTATGACTGTACGCAGCATCCCCATGGTCATTTGGCAACTGTTTCATATCTATCACAGTTGCAGTGTCCCAGGACCATGTAATCCCCTTCTGTAACCTTCTGACAAGCCAAGTCAATAGGGAAGCCAGATTCATTTGACAACCATGTTGCTAGCTTAACAACTACAGTCACTCACTTAACAACTATGGCAAGAAAGTGCAAAACATGGGACAAAACTCACTTAACAACTATCTCGCTTAATATAAATTTGGGGCTTAATTGTCATAAGTCGAAGACTTTTTGTACTGGTTTAAATTAAATAGTGCTGGGATTGTTTGTATGTCTTGAGTCTATGTGCACATGCACAGCAAGAATACTTGAAGTTCTGACAAGAGCTATATATCAAAAGCAGCAGAACTTCCACTTGAGATGCTTCAGTTGCTGTTTTTCCTGTCCACTTAGTTCTCCTTAGTTCTGCTTCCTGCAATGGAGTATCTTCAACCAGGAAAAAGAGAGAGACAGAGAGACAGGGACAGGGAAAGAGAGAGAGACAGAGAGAGAGATAAAGAGCATATTACTGCGTTCAGACCCCAACATGATGATTATGAGACTAAGCAGTTATATAGTTTAGTCCATTTCATTGGTTTGAGGTTTCTTGGTCTGGAAGATTTGCAGATTTCTTTAATTCTTTTTGTTCTTTATTGATTGCTTCTCTTTTTTACTTTTGAAAACAAGAGTGTAAATGTAATTTTCCCTCCCATCCCTTTTTAAGATTCCTTTTGTGTATGTTGCAAAAATGTGTTATGTAACATTATTACTAATATTGCAAAAATAAAGAAGTGTTTCAGTGTTCTGCACTAGCATTTGCTGTTGACTTTGTTTTCATCAAAGTCTTGAAGTCTATATACAACATTTTGGCTTTACATAATTCAATTCTCATTTGTTTAATGTACGATGTAAGTGAAAATTAAAGTTAACACATGCATAAAAAATGAATATGCCTCACATATTCATCAGATGTAGATATTCTTATTCAAATATACAATATAGTACCAGTGTTTTTTCTATTATCCCAACATGAATGGCAGTTTTTGAGACTATTTCTTACTTAATAGGTTTCTCTGATAAATAATTACTGAATACTAGTCTTTACTTGGGGTGGGGGACACAGGTAATATGATTCACTTGACAGCAAATACTGAAAATTCTGGATCCTCACATGAAATCCTAACAAGATTAATAATACAAAGGAGGAAGTTTTATTAGTGCCTACAACATCAGCAAAATGATGCCATATACTTCCTGAAGAGGCTGCTGACTTTAATCCTTGTCTTCATGCCAATTTTTGAAACCACCCTTTGAAGCTCATATATCAAATCTTCATTTAAACCCAGCATAAAGATGTCAATTCAACTGTTTTCCTATAGATTTTTATAACACTGTGAGAGGAGTTTGTGTATGGCAATTCAGTCTGTATGTCTCTCCCTTTTGCTTTGTCTCCAGGCTAATACACGGAGGACAGCTGTTAAATGGATTGGCAGGCCCAACTGTAACAAGTGCTTCTCCACTTCTTTCTACTACGTGGTTTTCACCAGATGAGCGTGCCACTGCCACAGCTATTGCATCGTTGATCAGTTACCTTGGTGGAGCATGTGCGTTTTTAGTAGGACCTTTGGTAGTTCCAGGGCCAAATAGCACATCAACAGTTCCACCTGTGTTTGGAAATAGTCCTGAGTACATAAAAGACCGCATTGAGGCTGTATTGTTTGCAGGTATCTAATAAATAATTTTATACTTTACTGCATTATGTACATCTGTTATGGGTTTGCTACTGCCCTCTAGTGATGTATCTGGCAAAAAATGTCTCTTGCTCCAAAAATAGAGATAATAGAATTACTTGCTTTTTATATTAAAATACCAAACCTATATATAAATGTTATCTTCTTGAATGTGACCAACTGTACCTATTCAATTCACTTGTCAAACATTTTTCCACTAGTATGTGGTTGTGTTAAAACACTCGTATTCTTTTTTTGGTATTTCACTGCCAGTTCTGCTTCTCAGACATCAATAAAATACAGCCCTCATGTAGAATTCTGTGGGTGTTTTTATATTGTTAAATCAGTGTAAGGTTCTTACTAAAGTTATTTCAACTTTATGTATATTTTGTCTCATCTGATTCTGTAGATCCATAGTCACTAATTACTTTAAAACAAAAGCTAATAGGATATGAAAGTACTTTTAAATTTTGGTACCCTAATATTACTCAGTATTGTTTTTAAACAGACACACTGATTGTCCAAAACAAAATTCTATAGACTGGTTAAGTCAAATTTGAAATATTAATTCAGAATAAATGTTGCTTATTTTAGAAGGGATTTGAGGTTGTCCTACACATCTAACAAGTGAATGTGTTCTGTGCCAGCCAACTTACCATATTCTTTTCCAGGATGTTCCATTCTGTTTACCTCTCAGCCTTCCTTAGTCTTCCCCACCATCACATTCTGTACCATTAAGCATCATCACATATCACTGAGCTAGTTGTTTTTATATTAGAGAAGACTTAATGTGTTTCAGAAAGTGCTGATACCAGTACCTGATCTCTCAATAGCCCTGTTTCGGCCACCAACCTGTGGCATTTACAAACAGAATTTGCTCTGAGTATAAATTATATTGTCTGATGCTACTAGCAGTTAAGTAGCTTTGGAGGGCAGAAGTATGCATAGCACAAAAGCAGCATGGCTACAAAACATGGCATGGCATGCAGGGATTTCTTTGCAGATTATTTATTGAATGAATACATACCATACAGGCTTACGTTTATAGTCTTAACAACTTCTCAATGGAGTTTAGCTTGGTACCAGAGTATTTGCCACATTTTTATTCTTTATTTAATATGCATTTACGTTGTATTTTAAAACAAAAGAAATTAAGGCAAAGGCTATATGGTTAAAAGTTAAATGTTTTGATAAGAGGTTGATTGAGATCAATTTATGATTATAATTATAATACAGAGAGACAGTTAAAGCAACTTGAAATAATGGATTTGTTGTTTGCCAAGATTGTTTGCTATTTTCTGGTTATTTCTTGACAACATTCTTACCGCAATATTATTTCTCCTGAATCTGGTTTCATATATGTATTGCTTATTTCCAACAATTTTGAACAAAAAAAGCATCCAATAGTTGGAATTCAAACCCAGAAAGAAAGTAGGTTCTGAAAATGTGAGGTTACAGCTGTCAATGTACCCATAACCAAGGTTTGTACAAACAGGAATTGAACCTAGTTAATATGTGGAGAACAAGCACATGAAATCAATCATAGGCTATAGAATATAAATATCTACTTTAAAATGAGTATAAAATGAAATGTTAGATTTCTAAATATTTTTTCATCACACAATAAGCTTAAATATGAAATTTCAGTTGATAATAACTAGATAGACTAACTCCACAGTTTAAAATAGCAGTGAAAACAAGTTTAGGCTTTGGACCATATTCTTCTTTGTTTTTTTCCGTATGACCCAAGGAAGGCCATATGGGAATTAAAGCCAGAATATATATCCTGTAGCCACTGATGGACAGCAAGCTTGGCATAATAGTTAAGCCACGAGGCAGAAACAAGAGATTGTGACTTCTAGTCCAATTTAGGCATAAAGCCAGCAGTGACCTTGAACAAATCATTCTCTAAGACCTAGGAAGTCAGTGGCAAATAACTTCCAAAAATCTTGCCAAGAAAACTACAGGCACTAGTCCAGGCAGTTGCCAAGAGTCAAAATTGACCCAAAGATACACTCACACCTACACCATTGATGTCACTTGGTTCCAGTAGCAATGCCATATTCTCAGGTATCTGAGAAAGAACACTAGTAAGAGATGCGTTTCTGGTCTCAATTATCCCAAATTTTTCTGCTTAAGGAACTTTCAAAGCAGTAGCGACTCCCCCTATTGTACATACTCCACTAAAACGTTCTTCGAGGGTAAAGGTCCAGCTATTAATTTGCATTGTAAATGCTTCTGATGGGTATAAACATAGATAAAAACAGGAGTTAAAGTTTGGGTTAGAGTTTTGGGTTACAGAAGCTTCATTGGAGATCTCATAGAGGATGAGTGAAGGCTTCAACTCTTCTCTAAAATAAATAGGTCAATATAGCTTCCAAAGAAAAGAGAAATATTTTTGTAGTTGGTTTTCTGTTACATAGATTTCATTTGAAGTAAGAGTGAAGTAGCCTTCCAGATATTGCTTAACTACAGTTCCCAAGCACAGCATGGTCAATGGAAGTTGAACATCTGGATGCTTAAACATTTCTCTGAAGCATCCAGATGGTTTGTACTATTATATTTAGAAAATCAAATTATATGCACAATGATGTATTCCAGTAGACTCATTATCTGTTTGAATTCTATGTGGGTGTTTCTTTTATTATTCATTTGTGTTTGAAAGTTCATTTTCTTTACATAATCCAATAGATTTTTTTTTAAATCATATTTATATGCCACCCTTCTCCGGAGACTCAGGGCGGCTTACAGTTTTTGGAGCGCAACCCAATGCGCTCAGCAATAGCCTTCATTCCATTGTATATGCCTGCTTATTACTAAGCGGCATTTTTACAAAGTCAGCTTATTGCCCCCAACAATCTTGGGTCCTCACTTTACCTACCCCGAGAAGATGGAAGGCTGAGTCAACCTTGAGCCTGGTGCAGGGATTCGAGCCTGCACTAATTGCAGGGAGCTGGAATTAAGTGCTAGGCGTTTAACAGCCTGAACCACCAAGGCCATTTTCAATTTAACAGATATTAAACACCTAATAGTGAGGGAAAGGGGTTCTGTTAAATCCAAATTGGTTTTTGTGCATTTTATATATTCTATGCATTTCTAAAATGGGAATAGGATTTTAAGAATTGTATATTTTATTTTTGGACAACATATATAGCAGATTTTGTCTTTCCATTTTAAGTCTGCTAAACCAAGTATTTGATGAATTAAAAAAATTACTGTACTGTTTATTTCTGCTGGCTGATATGTTGCTCATCCCTCTCATTTGAAATTAGAGTATGACAATCTCGTTGCAGCTTAACTTTCCTTACATTCAGTGGCATGACAAAAGTATATTTCAGTGTTGATTTGCATAGCATGACTGCAGTTTTCTTTTAGGAAAAACTCATGGAAGTCTTTTATATTTCCTTCCTCATTCATTTCAGTCCCTTAACAAAAGCCTGTTGCTCTCTTCAGTTACGCCATTAACTTATTATTAATTTTCTGTTATTTGAATTTGTAGCTTTAGTTTGCTATTAATTCTTAACATATATATTGATCCTTTTAAACTGAAATGTATGTACTTAACTTCAGTGTATATCTTTGCCATTTATTCCATTTCTGTGATGAATGCCAGTTACTGCTATTGTTCATTGAAAGGATAGGTGATGAGACCTACAATGATTGTTGAGTCATGATGGTGTAGTGGTTAGAGTGCAATACTGCAGGCTACTACTGCTGCCTGCTGCCTGCCTGCAATTTGGCAGTTCAAATCTCACTAGGCTCAAGGTTGACTCAGCTTTCCATCCTTACGATAAAATGAGGACCCAGATTGTTGGGAGCAAAATGCTGACTCTGTAAGTCACTTAGAGAGGGCTGTAAAACACTGTGAAGTCAAAGAGCTATTCCTATTGTTTATGAGTGTCTCATATAAAATGCTGATTGTCAACTCTAGAGTGTCTAGAGCTATTGTTATAGTTCAGTGAATGGGGATTGCAATCAAACAATATTTGTATGATCATTCCATGGATCTAGTAAGCTGCTTTCCAGATCATATTCTCTGTTGTTCCTGTAGCATTTTAAAACAGGCTGGCAACATTTTTGGGCAATATATGTATATTTTATTATAATCCACTTTTTTCCTCTGATTTCTTTAATTGTGTCCCCATAGAATTTGGCATTGTGGCTGTGATATTCTCTGCAGCGCTAGCTTACTTTCCATCACGTCCTCCATTTCCACCCAGCGTGGCTGCAGCTAGTCAGAGGCTCAGCTACGGAAGAAGTTTTTGTAGGCTGCTCAGGTATGTATACGATAGTTAAATTAGATAGAAAATCAATACAATTTCTGCCTTTATTTGTTTATTTATTTACACCTTAATGTTATACAGTGTTCTGCTGGAGTTTCTTAAATTTTGAAATTGTGGAATCTCATTTAATTAGTATGGAACAACATGTAATATAGTTATTTCTTATGTTAAGCATTAGCTTGAAGTGGTTATGGACAAGTGTATCTAATAAATGTTGAAGACCAAGAAAGAGAAATTCACATTAATAACCAACTGTGACTAGAAACTAAAATATGCACTGCATTGGTTTTATTTTAACTATGGGTTTTAATTTTAATTCGGCTTTAACTTGTTTAATATGCTTTTAATTAACTTATTTATTGTTGTATTTTTAGCTGTGAGCCGCCCCGAGTCCTTTTTGGAGAGAGGGCGGCATATAAGTTGAATTAATAAATAAATAAATAAATTTATTTTGTTTCCAAACAGTACGTAATGCATCTGTCTATTGAGAATGGCAGACCCACGATGAAATTATTTTCTGTAAAACAAATTCTCAGGAAGATTAATTTATTACCGAGCAGTAATAAATGATGGTGGTTTCTTTGTTCTTGTTGTTGTTGTTTGTATTCTTACAGTAATGAGTCCCCACCTTTTTTCAGTGAAGCCATTAACAGATCATTAATTTTCTGCTATTTGAAAATGTCACTTTACTTTGCTATTTACATGCATTTCTCTCAATTCTGTTTCCATCATCTACTTGCATATTTTGAGAGTTCAGAGATGATTTCTATATATATTTATTGCAAAGAACTTTTGCAATGTAGGTATAGAGGCTGCACGAACTGAATATTTTGGTTGATTAAGAAACAATCTGTTTGCCACTTGTTTTTTGGTGATAGGAAACAGAATGAGATGATTGATATAAATTGTGTCCTATCCAAGATGCTGAAAAAGAAAATGGCAATTCTGTTCAGAACATTTGGCACTCTTACCCATATTGTCACCTGACAGCCTGCATTCTGTCTGTCACCAAGCTGTATTGTAAAAATGTTACTGTCAAATAAAAACCTGAATAACAACTAGAGCAGGAGGTAGGGTATAAAATGTCTACTGGCATTTTATATTTTATGCTCCAGAACTATACCTGAGAACTATGAAAGTAGAAAGGACCTCAGATTCATGACAGAGAATCTGAAATTCCTGTAAAGTTAAAAAGTGAATTATAAAAAAAATACTAACCTTTTAATAATAATTAAATAATTGAGAATTAAATAGTACATGTTTCTGGTTCTTGAGGCTTTGATTAATGAAAAGCAGTCTAATTCATTGTTAACTACTCCAGTTTTATAGTCACGCACTAATCTACTTTATTTCCATTTCTTTATTCACCTTATCTTTCAGATACCTTTCATTAATATTTTTCTCCCAAGCAATACTTTAGAAGTAAACCACTCATAGGGGAATTGCTTTTACTTGACCAGATAACACACCATATGTATTCAATGCAGCATAATATACTGCAGATTTCATTATTTTGAGGGCAGACATATTTTACCTAGGACCTTTAGAGGTAATTATTGTGCGAATATATTTACATGCAGTATTATGTATTGGAAACTTCCTGATCACTTAAAACTTAATGATGATCTAGGCTTTATTGATCAGAAGAGTGGGATTTATAAAGGAGCTCATTTTTAATTAATCATACGATGTAAACTCATTTTAACCAAGAAAACATAGATAACTGTATATCTGTTTCACAGTTAAAAATGAAATTGCTTTGAATTCAGGCTTATTACTTCCAAATAGCTTTCATTGCCTTCATTGACTTTTTATGGCCCTGGGAGCAATTAAAATAACCTAGAATCCTTGCAACTTTTTTTTGTTTACAGTTGTATCTGAACTGAAATTCCCAACTAATAAACCAGAATACAATGTGAAATAGTTTTTTGGCTTCTTATCCTTTGCTTGTTAGACACATATAGCCAGAAATTCTAGCTTGGGCAATGATAAATAAATCTAGTATTTATATTTAGCCACAGATTTTCCACATAATTTCTGTTTATGAGTGCAGCAGTCTTAGATTCCAGGGTGCTAGCAAAATTTTGTACCAATTCAAGCTAGAAGGCGCTATTGCTGTGGTGAAGATCATGTGTATGTGTTTTGAATGCAACTCGCTCCTGTCCTGTTCTTCCTACTGTTCAATATATTTCCTCCAGGAGATCAAGATGATGTACATTCTTCTATTCCTTTTTTTAAAAAAAACTTCACAATAACTCTGAAGTAAGAATTCCCCCCTAGACTGGAGATTGTGACTGATCCAATATAAAGTATATATACCTAATGGGGAATCAAACCTGGATCTCCCCATTTTAGTTCAGTATTCTGAACACTTCATAGAGCAATATGAAGCAGTATCAGCATTGATGGCAACTTTGCAACATCAATATGAGAAATGGTATTTTTATTGCTATGTCAGCCCACAACAAATTACCGTAGGCTATGCATACTGTACTTTTGATGAATCTCATAAAACAATTTACACAAAAGTATTGCATTATTAAGCATGAATAAAATATTTAATAAAACATTAAGTCGGGGGGGTGGTGGAATGCAAAAATTTCCCTGGAGCAAAATTAAAAAAATAAATTATGGGCTGTTTTTTAAAATTTTAAGTCAGTAGAAGGTTTTATACTTGTCGGTGTGCAGTGTAGCTGTTATGTACACATCATGTATTATAGAATCATACTATTTGACTGCACTAATTCTCCTTGTCTCATAAACATTTTATTGAAGATAATCAATCACATTGAACCATCAGTGCACCATGTATTGTACATAATGGATGCAGACAGATATAATCAACACAGTGCAATGAGAATGTGTTTTATTAGAAGGAAGAGCAAAATTTACCCAGTTATGCTTCAGAAAATTCAATTGTCATAAGCCTACTGCACATAATAGCTGTAGCCTGAAGATCTTGAAATTCAGAACATTCTCAAATATTGCCCCAGAAAGAGGCCTCTTGTTTAGACTCAGGTTGACATGAATATCACCCTTTGATATCAGTAAATCAGAAAACCAACATAATCTGAATCAACCACAATATAGCCTTGGTGGTGCAGGCTGTTAAATGCCTTGGTGGTACAGGCTGTTAAATGCCTAGCGCTTAAGTTCCAGCTGCCTGCAATTACTGCAGGCTCAAATCCCACCAGACTCAAGGTTGACTCAGCCTTCCATCCTCTCGGGGTAGGTAAATTGAGGACTCAAGATTGTTGGGGGCAATAAGCTGACCTTGTAAAAATGCCGCTTAGTAATAAGCAGGCATATACAGTGGAATGAAGGCTATTGCTGAGCGCATTGGGTTGTGCTCCAAAAATTGTAAGCCACCCTGAGTCTCCGGAGAAGGGCGGCATATAAATGTAATTAAAAATTTAAAAAAAAATATTTCCCCTCACTTTTTCATGCGTAGTACTATCCATGAAGTACTACCATGAAATACAAGTAGTACTATCTAACCTAATGCACCCATTGTTTTAATGCCAAGTCAGATACTTAATCCAGGAGTTAATTCTGAATGAGAATGTTATTGCTAGTTACTCCATCTTTTTCAACGCTTCTGCTAGGACCATGCAGAGTCTGTTCCATCCCACTGCTGAACAGTATTTTCCCCCCGACATAGCTTGACTTGTCTTAGTGACAATATTCAGCTGGCCTAGACTTCTCAAACAGATAGGTTTGCTATATGGATATTTTGAGTGAGTGGAATTGAAGATCTGAGAGCGGAGGAACTTTATGTAATCCTGTTATTTTGATTTTGTCAAAATAGGCTGGGTGTTCCCATGCAAGCCTAAAATGTCTGTCCTAGGATTCAGATTCTTTTATTTTTCATGATTTATTGGCTTCAATGGAAGGTACTCATTTTAATAAGAATTTATGGATTTGAATAATTTTCTGAATAAACTTGGTGATTTTTCTGTCTCCTTGGTTAGTTTTTCTTTTAAAGTCCTGACTAATTTGTGGACTATTGAAATAGCTGACACGAAAACACCCTGAAGCATTTTTTTTCTGTTTTGCATATTAAGTCAACCTCCTATTTAATGAATAGCTGAGGGTGATATTGAAGTGATATGTTTAGATTTGTGTGGTCCAACCACAAAGCATACTTCTTTCTTTTGCTTGGAATACCACTTACAAAAAGAAAGGGTTAGTTTACTGAAAACAGCTTTACCACTTTACCAGAATAGCCATATTGGAATAGCCAAGCTAGGAACAGAATAATTTCAGAAAGTCAGATCAGCATGGCCCCAGTTACATGCAGATATATGTTGGGGGTTTGTTGTTGTTGATGATACATATTTACTTTTCTGATAAATTATTTCAATGGTTCTTCTCTTTCCTCCTCTTCCTCCTTTTTCATTTTCAGAAAATTATTTTATAATATGCTCTATTTATACCACATGAAACACCCCAGAAGAATTTTTTCAATGAGATGCCACTAGAATGCTAACAAGCCTCAGCAATATTGTTTTGTCAGGTAACTCTGGGAATAATGGGTAATTAAAAATGCATAAACTGAGATTAAATTCAGGTAAGATTGAGATTAACAGAAAAATTATCCAGATTCAACCTACCTTGAAAAGGCCTTTTCTGTTTGAAAGATGAAGTTCATAGGTTGAAAGTCCTTTTTATTTTTCTGATTTATTTTATTGCTTGTATAATTAGTAAAAGCAAAGAATGTTTGCATAATTTTGTTTAGTGCCAACTATATATTTTGTTTAATTTGAAAACAGTTACCCACATTATTGTTACATCTTGTTCATACTAATACAGTACAATCTAAAGAAGAGTCTTTGGAAGCTTCATTTGATGAAATGTAATGGAATTATGTGGCTGACTTGAGCATACACTACTGTGATCTTATCACTGTAATACTGCAAGATCTATACAGATTATCAATTACTTTTCAGACTCAACTCAAAATGTTGGATGTTAACCTTTAATGTTCTTAACAATTTGGAACCTGGATATCTTTTGTGATTCTTTTTTGTTCTGACTCTATATGAACATCTGTAAGTTATATATTTAACATACAGTACTTATAATTATCTCTATATGGTACTATGCACTCCTGAACATAGCCTGGAGCACATTAAAAGTACACATAGAGTTTCCTGATTGTTGGATGGCTAAGTGATGAAATACCTGTCTTAATACCTGCTGAACATGCTGTCTAGGCTACCTCTGAGCTGCTGGGCTCAATTTAAGAGATTAACTGTAGTCTGTAAACAGGTTGTTTGGAAGTCAAGAATGAAATATTACTACTACCGTTCAATATGTCCACAAGGATCAGTTGGGGATATTCTGCTTGCGGTCTCAAAGGTAGTTTGGCTTCCAATATGAGTATTGCTTTCTCCATGGCAGTGCACCAATTGTAGAATTTCTTTTGAAAGAAGTATCATCAGAAAATATGAAGATATAGTCTTGTATATCAAAAGGTGTTCCCACATGAAAGTTATATACATATAAATATTGAATGGTGAATACTTTCAAACTCTTTCGCCTAGCTTTATTCATTCTTGGATATGAACCAGCTTAAGATCTGTATTTTTATATATTTTGGTTTAGATGTCTATTTTTGTTACCTTTCCCCGAAAAAGGGAAGCATACTGAAAAATGGATATCCTGGGTAGTAAATATATAATATACTGGTCCTTATAGACATTATTACTATGAGGAATTGTGAACAATGCAGCAGAAGGAGCACACTCATTGAAACTGCCTGATTACTCTAGATGGAAGGAGACAGATAATACAAACCAGGTGTGAAAAGGGTCAATACATGGGCACAGTAAAGGACATTGTTTATGTTAGAAGGTGCTACTACCAGCAGAAAGGGAAAGGTGTCTAGAAAAGTAGAATTCAGTATTCTGCATTTCAGCTGTAAAGTTCATGTTATAATTTACATTACTTTTCTATTCCTTTTGTATCATTTTTAAAGGCATATAACCTATAACCTTTGGGGCTTCAGGACTCTTTTGCATTCCTTTGGCAAGGAGGTCCGTGATCACTATAGATGTGCATGCCAATAATATATTTATAGCATTTATCTCCAGACTCTTTGATTCCTTATTTAGTGGGCAGGTTTTACCACAACATCGATAGAATTCTTCCAAAGGGGCACAAGGCTTATTCAGAAATCTTTTCAGGAAATAAGTGAGGTAGGAACTGCATACTGTAGCTTCTTTATCTATGGGAAGGAAGTGTCATCCATAGAAGGAAGAGCCATGGTGGCGCAGTGGTTAGAATGCAGTAAAGGTAAAGGTTCCCCTTACACTTACGTGCTAGTCATTTCCAGCTCTAGAGGGAGGTGCTCATCTCTGTTACAAAGCTGAAGAGGCAGCGCTGTCCGAAGACATCTCCATGGTCATGTGACCTGCATGACTAAATGCCAAAGGCACACGGAACGCTGTTACCTTCCCACCAAAATGGTCCCTATTTTTCTACTTGCATTTTTATTATTATTATTATTATTATTTATTTAGACTTGTATGCCGCCCTACTCCCAAAGGACTCAAGGCAGCGAACATACAAAAGGATATACAATAAAATAACTAAAAACAAGTCCAAATTACCAAGAGTTAAAACAATAAAATTACAAATAAACAAACAAATTAAAACTACCCACCCCAGGGTCAATCCAGGCCGGCCTGCTGAAACAGCCAGGTCTTCAAGTCTCGACGAAAGGAGCAGAGATCAGGGGCCAAACGCAGATCCGCAGGGAAGCTGGTTCCACAGGGCGCTCCCACAGAAAAGGCCCTAGCTCTGGGAGCCGCCAGCCGACAATGCCTGACCGACGGTATTCCCAGAAGGCCCTTCCTATGGGAGCGCACGGGGCGATTGGACTGCGATGCAGGCAGGAGGCGATCCCGCAAGTACCCTGCACCCAAGCCATTTAGGGCTTTATAAGTTGTTACTAATACCTTGAAGGAAACCCGGAAGGCAACCGGCTTGTTTTACATGTTTTCAAACTGCTAAGATGGCAGAAGCTGGGACAAGGGAGCTCACTCCATTACATGGCGCTAGGGATTCGAACTACCAAACTGCCAACCTTTCTGATCGACAAGCTCAGCGTCTTAGCCACTGAGCCTCTGCATCCCTTTTTAGAATGCAGTCTACAGGCTAACTCACTGCTCGCTCCAGGAATTCGATTTTGAGTGGCTCAAGGTTGACTCAGCCTTCCATCCTTCCAAGGTCTGTAAAATGAGGACCCAGATTGTTGGAGGCAATATGCTGAGTCTGTAAACCACTTAGAGAGGGCTATTGTTATTTACAGATCAATCATGGATCTAATAAATAAGATTATATGTAAATCAGAGTTGAAGTGTGGAATTCTTCGTGATGTCCAAGATCAGGTATTTGTTTGCAAATGTTTTGTTACCAGACTACATAAGATCTGCAGTTCAAGAAGGGAATAGGATTTGCTCTTTTTATATAGCTTGCTGTGGTGGCACAGTGGTTTGAATGCAGTATTGCAGACTAACTCTACTCACTGCCAGGAGTGCAATCCTGACTCATACAAGGTTGCCTCAGCCTTCCATCCCTCCAAGATTGGTAAAATGAGATTGTTGGGTGCAGTATGCTGACTCTATAAACTGCTTAAAGAGGGATGTAAAGCATTATGAAGTCTAAGTGCTATATAAATCAAAGTGCTATTGCCCTGTCAGTCAGGAGGGGATTTCCTTGGTAGTTTGTTGATTAAGCTATTTCTTGATTGAGTGTCTGAGTTAGTAGTTCCTTGATTAGGGTCTTGTCTACTGCTTGTTTGTCTGGCGTTAATCCCTGCTTATCTGAATGTTGATTGCTGCAGAGGAGGTGTTCTCTTTTCATTTCCTTTTAGCTTTTTCATCTCTTGAATGGTGTGAAAATGTTGTTTATCCCTGTGTGTCTGTTGATGGCTGATTTATGATCTATGATCATCAGTTTCTCAACTGAAACATGGTTAAGTCTGTCCATGTATTGTGTAATTAAGGAGTTTTATCATGTCTTCTGACTGCTACTTGATATTTATAGATGTGCTCTGCTGGTCTTCTGCCTGTCTATTCTACATAGTGACTGTTACTGAATGCAACATAACATAATAACTATGTAGTATTACTATGTATAACTATGTAGACTAGCAGGGATGGTGCAACGTGCAATATGTTCAATTGGTGCAATATAATACAATGTAATGTTATTCACATATATGTATAGAGGATTGTGTGTTTGTTAGTATGATTACTGGGTTAGGGATTTTCTTTCTTTGACTGTGAGTTATTGAGATGTATTTGTGTTGAGGGCTCCACTAAGGGAGACTCAGCCAATCTCATTGTACACATGTTGTGCATTGACAATAAAGGTTTGGGAAAAAAACTTGAAAAAATTTGGGAGGAAAACAGTCCTTGCATAGTATATTTTGATGTCTCCTGTTTTTTATTCTTGGGTTTTTTTTCATTTACCCAAGATTTTTGGAGAGATTTGGTTAATTTGTGTGCTACGGTGATGTTATGTGATTATAATAATCTGTTGGTTATTTCTGATATATTTTTGACATATAGCAATTTTGTTGTTTTCAAAGCTTGTGTTGGTTGTGCTGTAGTACTAGGTTGAATGATCAGGCACTTTTTGATAAAGTTGCATGGGTATGTTGAAAAATTTATAGGCAGTTTCTTTCCTTTTTGCTAGTTTTCTGAGCTGTGCAGTGTGTTTGTGCTCATCTAAATACGGTTGCTGCATAACTTCTTTTGTGTTGAGTTGTTACTTTAGTAGTGGAGCATTTTGTTAGTGTGGTGGTTTTTAGATAGAACTGTATTTTTGATTTGCTGGTCATTTCCTCTGCTGATGAGAATATGCATGAAAGGTGGTCTGTTGTTTAATGAATTTTATTTCTTTGAAGATGTTGTGGATAGTTTCATGTGTCTTCTCTAGTTGTTCCTTTTTTATTAGGACAAAAGTGTCATATACATACTGGATCCATATTTTTGGTTATATGCATGGGGATATTTTTGTTTCTAGACATTGCATTAATCTCTGCTCTGAAACCTGAATATTTTGTTCTTTCAAGTTCAACATTGCTTATAACTGGATTCAGTATAACAAGTCTTTTTCTATTATAAGAAAAAAAATTCACATTCATCATTCACATATTATGTAGTTTTGAATTTAACAAAATTATTTCCTTTGGCAACATATAAACTGCAAAACAACTGGTTAGGAAACATGAACTTGCCATAATACCAAAACTTCTTTATGCATTCAGGGTTGATACCCACTGAATGATGTTATTGTATCCACAATAAAGAGCAAACTCCTAAACACTGAATGAATATATAGGCTAAAGCTTTATCTTGTCCTGCAGTTCTCAAATGTAAGCAGTTAAGCAATATTTATACCGTTCTAAGCAGATAGCAGCTTTCTGCATATCTATATCTATCTATCTATCTATCTATCTATCTATCTATCTATCTATCTATCTATATATAAAAAGCAGTTTTTTTCCTTCTTTCATTTACACAAAAGCTGATTCTTTGGGACTTTTCTGTCAGCCAATGTTTATTTGATGGAATGAGGTTGATGAAAGAATTTCCCCAGCTTCCCTTTAGTGAGCATTGAAGGTGAATTGTTATTAGAAGAAAATTTTGCATCCCTCTGAGTGATTTTTTGGGGGATCTTGTTTGCTGTTTCAGCACGTTACATTAGTTAGCATTTTTTATAAATATGAAATAGTACTATCTTGCATCAGATCATCTGTTTTGAGTATAAATATAACAGTGTCCCTTTAAAAAGCCTGTGTGAAAATGCCTCACTTAAATGAAGCTATGTTTCTTTCTCATATGTGTTTTGTAGGTCAGAACTATTATTCATGTCAATAGGTTAAAGAAATTTTAGTAAAGGGCATTTTTACAGATAATTTGCTACTTAGGACACATCTAAATTATTGGTACCTAATTCAGTGCATTTTTTTTCTTCGAACTTATTTTGTTGAATGTTTAAGAAAGTTATATCTTTGCTGATGGATGAATAATGGAAGTTACCTACCAAAAATGTACTTTTTCTGTTTCTTCTTCCATAGAAGAAAACAATGTAAATAAAGTTGTTCAACCAAGTTGTTCAATCTAGAAATAAGGGGAATTTTCCTGACAGTTAGAACAATTAATCACTGTCTCCAGAGGTTGTAGGTGCTCCATCGCTGGAGGTTTTCAAGTCCTTTTTGTATTGTATCTACTACTGTACCTAGTGAATAGATGATGAAAATTCTGGTTTCTCTAGTTCACTCCTATACTCTGTTTTCTTAATTCATTTTATCATTTCGTAGTTTATCCCATATATACAAAGCAATTTGGACAAAGTAGCAGACCTCAGTGTATATATACTAGAATTTAGGATCCTACCTTTTCAGGATTTGGCAGTATATATAATTCATCCAGTGAGTGATAAACACTGGTTGGAGGTTGATCTAGTTTTGACTGAGCTATGTTGTATGAAGTATTTAGATATAGTTTTGTAGAACTGACACACAATGTCTACATTCCCTCCTCAAGTTCTTCTGCACTTTCTCATTCGTTGTAATAGGGTGTTCCTGGGAGGGATGAGCAAAGAATGCTAGATTCTACACCAGGGGTATATTTTGCCAACAGGCTCAACCAAGAGATGAAGGCAGTTGTCTAGCTAAAGCAAGCAAGCACCTTTGTTGGGCAGCAACCATATAAGAACATGTCAGTGGAGGATGATCACTATAGTAAGAATGACCAAGATAATAATTTCATACTGCATAGAAGACCGGTAAACCACTCCTATATTTGATCAAGAAAACTACAAGGATAGATAGAATAAAGTGATTGATGATAAAATTCTGGATGATAGAAGCGACAACACAGCCAACAACACAGCCAACCAACCCGCTTACAACAGAGCCAGCACACCACACCTCCCCTCCAGTATTTATAGAGAGAAGGCAGCTCAGATCACGCTTTGCTGGCACAAGCACAAAACCGAAGACACCAGCCTAAAGATGGCGAGTGGGATCTTGTCGAAACGTTGCCAAGATACTCTCAATCTTACACGGGACAAGACCCAAATACACCAAGACCTACATACCTTTACCTGTGAAAATCTACAGAAAAAAATATACACACACACACACACACACACACACACACACACATATATATATATATATATATATATATATACATACATATATACATATATACATATATATGTTTTCGTAGATTTTCACGGTAGGTATGTAGTCTTGGTGTATTGGTCTTGTCCGTGTAAGATTGAGAATACAATGTTTAATCATCCGTCATCTTCAGGCTGGTGTCTTCAGCTTCTCCCAGGAGAACGAAGCTGAAGACACCAGCCTGAAGATGACGGATGAGATTCGTCAACGTTGCCAAGGTATTCTCAATCTTACACAGGACAAGACCCGAATACACCAAGACCTACATACATATATATATATATACACACACACACACACATACATACATACACACACACACACATACACATAATGCATAATACATATTATATATATATAAACTGTCAAAGGCTGCCAAGCCTGAAACACACGATTAATAAAGAACCCAATACACAAGCCTGAAGATGGCAGATGGGATTCTGCCGAAACGTCGCTATAAAGGCACAACTATTACGTGGGAAAATACCCGAAGAAACCTAAATACCATATATAGATATAGATAAAATTTCATTTCCTTGTAGCATGATAAATGTTGGCTCAGTTTATATATCAAATGGATGAAATATTTGTGGCTTAAGAGCTGTGGTAGCGCAGTGGTTAGAATGCAGTACTGCAGGCTACTTCTGCTGACTGCAGTCTGCCTGCAATTTGGCAGTTTGAATCTAACTAGGCTCAAGGTTGACTCAGCCTTCCATCCTTCCAAGGTGGATAAAATGAGGACCCAGATTGTTGGGAGCAATATTCTGACTCTGTAAACCACTTAGAGAGGACTGTAAAACACTGTGAAGTGGTATATAAGTCAAAGAGCTATTGCTATTGTTTATGAATTTCTCATATAAAATGCTGATTGTCAAATTCTGCACCATATCCAAGAGGGAACAATAGGGCGGCAATTTTGTGCAACCATTAAAATCACATGTTGAGATCAGATTACTAGAGGGGAAGCATAGTTTATCTCTGTGCAGTCTCTTTATAAATTTGTTCCCTCTGTGTGGATACCTTTCTCAGGCACTTAGTAAGTGTGATATAGTGTATCTTTGCCCTGCCTGAAAGGCCACAGATATGCACATGGATAATTACTTGGAACCTCAGCTTGGATACTCAACCAGTTTGCCCTTTAGGACAAGCCCCCTCCCAATAGTGTCCTTACAAGCTATGAATCTACAGGAGGGGTGCTTGTGCTTCTGGATTGTCGTCCAGTGCACACTCAAAGGCCTCATGACAGTGCGACAGAACACAATTCATGTTCCTAGTTTCTGGGCAAGATCTGTTTAACTTGCACATTTTTTAAACTTGCATTTTGTATTTTATGTTGTATAGCATGCCTTATTTAATTGTGATACTTCTGACACAAACAAACAATACAGGAAGGTGAAGTGAAGAGCAAAATGCTATCTGATACTATAGCCCAACTATATCGCAGTCCATACAGATAGTCCATGACTTAACAATAGTTCATTTAATAACCATTCACAGTTACAACAGCACTGAAAAAGTAACCTATGACCATTTTTCACACTTATGACCATTGCAGCAACCCAATGGTCACGTGATCAATATCCAGATGCTTGGCAACAGGCTCATATTTATGACAGGTGCAATGTCCCAGAGTCATGTGATCACCTTTTGTGACCTTCTAACAAGCAAAGACAATGGGGAAGCCAGATTCACTTAACAACTATGTTGCTAACTTAACAACTGCAGTGATTTACTTAACTGTGGCAAAAAAAGGTGGTAAAATGAGACAAAATTCACTTCACAGATGTCTAATTTAACAATATAAATTTTGGGCTCAGTTGTGGTCGTAAGTTGAGGACTACCTACATTTCATGAGTGATTGTAAGGAAGTACCTCTGAGAGGGAATTCAAATGGAGCAGCCAGCAGGAGTATATTCTTCATTTGTTGTTCAGACCGATGCATATTCAAAGAACTGGGATATGTATGTCATATGAGTAAATGAAACTGAAAAAATGTTTGAATGCAAAGCTTTTATTAGTTACTGGTTCTGGACTGGTTCTCATTGTTTCTACATGTGGTAGTGTTCAGATAGTTCAGTAAAAAGCCAATGTAAATTCTCTCGACCATGAAACAGAACAGAAGCTGAACTCAAAGTATGAAGGAGAGACATATTTTACAAATCATATCTCTGAAATGTGGTTAATCCTTTTCAAACACAATAACTGAAAACAAGAGCCTGACAACAGCAACATTAAGTAAAACATCAAAATATTGTATTAATTGGTTTTGCCTCAGCAGATATGCTTTAATTGTACACAGTCATGTTCCTGAAGTGAGCCAAAGATAATTTAGACTAAATTGCCTGTTAGAATGCTGTACTATCCACATCTAGCCTCCAGGAAAATCTATATATATATCACTCAGTGTTGCTAGAAAAAGAACATCATTTAAATACGATTGCTGCATCATAACTCCTAATAAATTAAGCAAAATTTCACCAACTGTAACTTTTTGCTGTCCAATTTAGTGCCTGTTGTGTCCTTGAGGATTAATTGGAGGAGGAAAGCATTGCAATGAAATTTGATCTGTTAGTGTTGACAAACCTGCTTATATATATATATTTTACTTTCTAGCAATCCCCGATTTTTGATGATTGCTCTGGCCTATGCAATACCACTGGGGGTTTTCTCAGGATGGTCTGGTGTTCTTGATTGGATATTAACTCCAGCTCACATAAGCCAAGTAGGTGCACGTGTGTGTGTGTAATTTTTTATGGTTTGCTGACAAAAGATTGGTTTTGTGATTTAAAATTAAAATAACAAGCAGAATGGCTGATATTCTATGAAATTAAAAGTGGCATTGTAGAAACTGAACTTAATTGAGCTGCCTCAGGTCTGAAAAGTCAACTTTGGGGAAAGCCTGAACCTTAATTTGTTGGCCTTGAGGAGAGAGATAGTAATTTCAAATTTCATTGCTAGTTCACAAGTGTGAATTTAAAAAACCAAAGCTTTCCCACTAGCATGAAGGGAAAGGAAAAGAATAATTAGAGGTACCTTTATAGTTTGTTTCCTTAGAGGAATTCCACATAAAGTTTACTCAAGAACTTTTCATAAGCTACTCTTGCATACAACTGCCTATTTATTTCAAGTTCCTTGAGAAATGTGTGTAAAAGAAGATTATATCCCCTTCAAAGTCCCAGCTGAATGCTTTCCTATCCCCTTTCAATGACTAGGACCTAATTGCTTTTCAAACTTTATCTTAAGACCTAGTCTAACTCTGTCATGGTTGATCATCTTCTTTTCATCCTCAATTTTTGTTTCTGACCTTGGTAGTCGCTTGATCAGACCAGTGACAATGTTCAAAAAGCTCCCAGAGGTCTTCTATGAGCTCAGTTTTAATAAGACCCATTCTTGCCCTACCTAATCTCAGTCTCTCTAGTAGGTTGATGAGCAAAAGCAGGTCCATGTTTCTCTTCCATGTTTCTCACATCGGTAAAACTGTAATTGGCATGCCAGAAATGGTTCTAATTATAAGGTAACTCTTATTTAAGGACAGCTCTGCCTATTCTGATACTACGCCTTCTCATCAAGATATCTGGCAAATGCCAGAAGTTTCTGAGAGCTGCTATGTCAACACTGGACCTTTTGAATTCAAGAACCTCCTCAAATGCATATTAGAGGAGTTTTAATCAAGAACAGAGGTACAGATTTCCATCAAATGGAATTGAGGTAGAAATCACCATGAATTGTTTCAATCATGCTGTGTTTGTGCTTTGTCTCAAGCTGAAGCAAATAGTAGTATTTTCAGGGTATGAAAAATGAATAGCTGTATATCATAAAGAGGAAAAAATGATATCAATTGAACTATCCATTATTTTTAGAAAATTATAGGAGAATGGCAGAAAGATTTTTAAAAATATCAACAGATCATATTCCTAATGCTTAATATTGAAATTGATTGGGAGTAGATCTAGGGGTGTCTGCAGGATCTGATGCTTCTGTCAAATTGATGAAAACAGTATCACATCCTTGAAATGTGTGTTGCCCCTTTTGTGTGTGCATGCAATGTCACAATGCACATATGAAAGGGACAGATTCCTCCTTCCTCTTGTGAATTCAACCTAAAATACATCTCATACACTGAATATGCTGTCTTGTAATTTGCTTTCTCAAAAGGGTTTTGAGAAACCAGTCTTGAGGGTCTCAAGAAAATGTCTGCTTCTTTAGATGGTTTAGAAAGAGATTAGGCAAATTAATTGACAATAAATCAATCAATAGCCAAACAGAAATTTACTTTCAGAGCTGTACTCCAAAATAATTATATACAAATAGCAAATATCAATCAATTACCTTCTGTGTTGCTAGAAACAACATTGTATTTCTTTATCTTGGGTTTTTTTTCCAGGTGGATGCAGGCTGGATTGGATTTTGGTCCATTGTAGGCGGCTGTGTTGTTGGCATAGCACTAGCAAGGTAAGCTTTACTTTCTCTCTTATTTTTCTTTAGCGAAATTGTGTTTTAGTTATACTAAAATAATACCCCTTGAAATCATTTCCTCTCTTCCATGACAATTGTAAAAAGAACAAATCATTTTCTATAGGTTACAAATATGTTCACCTTCTATCTAGAGTAGTAATTTGCCTGGTTTATCTTTTTTTTTTTAAATGTCTCTGAATGCTGAAAATCCCATTCGTTCAATCATCAAACTATGCAGGGTGTATTATTGTATTTAACCACTGTCTGTCCACTGCATCCAAAGGTGGGAGAATAAGATAAAGTAATGAAGGAACCATGAGTATTTTGCTCATGTTTGCTTTCATCTCTTCCATTACAGCTGTGATTGATTCTTTCGGAAAATTGGATATTATGGGGCTGGTTTGAATGTTACAGTGAATTATTTGAACATCTTGTGAAAGTCTTGTTGTATTTCCATTAATGTAAGCCATTAGCTAGGTGTGAGTTGTGAACTTCTGAATATCACAACATCAAAACGCTTAATACAAAAGATGTTTAGAAGTAGAGGATGTTATAATGACTTGTTACAACTATCATTGTATTTCCAAACTATATTAGTCATATAAATTGTTCAGCTTAATGAACTTTAATGCAAAAAGGAATTAATTTACTTAATAGTCTAAATAATATATGATTATGATTAAATGATGAAATTCATGGCTGAATAAACCACATATCCATAAAATGTATATGCCCACATGAAACTTTTTTCCTGCATTTCACAAGACCAAACTAGCTAGAAATGTTAATTAATGTAACCATACCTTCTCTTTTCTTCCAAATCAGAAACTATGAGTAATTATTCCAAGCTGGCTATGATCATAAGACAGCTTTAAACCATGATTTAAATGTATGTTGTGGGTCTTATTTTATTTGGAAACTATTGATTGTAGTTCCTGACCTGGATATAATGGGAAGTGGTGATTAAATGTGGGTTTGCTGGCTCTTTTTCTTACCCCAAAAGAGGAATGAAATGGCAAAAAAATTCAGTGTCACTCATATAAATGTATAACTTAGCTTATGGGTAGCAAACTGCACCCTGCTTTTTGCTACATAGTGCTGTCCTCAAGCATAAAAGCTGGAAGCTGCTACCATGATTTTCCATCACAACTTTAAAGCTGTGGTGTAAGTTTGAAAATGGGTATATCACAAACATTTTTTTTAATCCTCTCCAATGTCACATGAAAAACAGCAAGCCCTGCCTATACTAGTTAATGTGGTCCTTCCCATTTTATAGCCTCAGCTTCCCCTTTATTCATGGCCACACAAAAAAAAAACATCCCTAGTTTACATTCATTGTGTTAGAATTGAATATAATGTAACTTACCGAGCTGTGAAATTTTCCAGATCAGCATTTTCTAGCAGGATATATTTGTTGCATATCTGATACCACAGAACCAATTTTAAGCTCTTTGTAGTTTTTTGTATGTGCCTTTCTTTTGAGATTATTTTCAGAAGTCTACCCAGGAACTATCTTTAGAAAGGCCTACTGTTTAAGCATCAAACCTAAACTAAATTAAAAATAAGTGATAGCATTGGGTATGGTAGGTATATGATGACTTGAGTTGACAAAAAAATAAAGGCAGAATAAATCAAATAAGTATCTTTTTAAACATTTCATTTTCCTGTGCTTTTAATAACTAAACACCTTTGTTTCTTTCTGATTCTTTCTTCTTCATCCTTTTTCATCAAACTTTAATCAGATTTTTTCTCCAGATTGATAAGCTTTCAAAACAATGATTTAGTATTTATTGTTATTGTTTTAGTTTATGGTTTTAAGTCACTTGCACATTCTTTTGTATTGGAACATGAAACAGGAATGCCATAAATAAATTACGTGTAAACATGTGATTCCAATGAATTGATTTGATTCAAATGAATTGATTTGATTTGATGGCTGTGATATTGTTTACTGTGGCATAATTTTAAAGTGCCTCATTATATCATATGGTTAATATTTTCTAGGCTACAATTATTGTTATACTGCATAATTATTCTTTATCAAGGAGGTTTTTTTCCTATCTCTATGTCAACAAAACTCCTTTAAGATCTATGGTATGAAAAACTCATACAACTCTCTAATTTCATGTGACCTTGTGCCTAATTTCCAAAGCCTTTCGAAAGTTCACATCAGTTTCAAGAGCTATTTGTCCATTCTTTGGTGTCTTTTGTATATGAGAAAGAGAAGAGCTTGTTGGAAGAGAAAGAACTTTAAGAGTGAAAATGAGGAGTTAAAGAAAGATTTATACGCCTCTTCGCCATCTTAGCTCTTCCTTGTAAAAGAAAACAAGTTATGAAAATTGTGCAGATCATGGTTTCTAGAATGCTTTCCAGGCCTCTTATCAGCACTGGCCATAGGAAGCACCTTTACATTTATGTAGCAAACTAAAAGGTTTGTGCGTGAGATGTGAGAGAGAAGGGGTGGAGGAGAGAATCTACTTTCCCTTATAGAGTACTTCTGTGTGTTTCTGTATATATGTGCCTTTTGATACACAGGGTAAGTCCTTATGCACTGCTCTGTGTCAGAGACTAGGAAGAGGAAGGGCAAGGAACATTGTACGGAGGAGTCAGCAATAGTCAGAGATCTTCTCAAGCAACTATCTCACTAAGATGTCTGGAAAGGACTTTATTCTGGATTGTTTTTCTCCTCAATTCTAAACAGAATATGACTGATTTTCAGTCTCAGTCTTTTGTGTGTGTGTGTGTGTGTGTTTCCAGCCTCACCAAGTTTGGTACCATTGGGTTGTTTTTTCCCCAAAGAGTTGTTCTGCTGATGGATGGCTAGACTGAGTTCTGAATTCCTTTATATCTTTCCTTTGGGCTTGAAGGAATAACAATGGCACTTTAGAAAAAGAGGCACTGCTTGTTTCAGTTGCGGCCTCTGTTGGCCTGAAGCCTTGAATAAATTAGCCATGAAGAATTGCACACTTCACTTGAAAACTGATTGCTTTCAACATGGTTTTTAAAATCTGTTTAAATGCATTTGCCTATATTAAAATTAAAAGTATTATCATGTTCACTCCTGGTGCTATATAGCAATAATTGCAACATAGGATTTTTTTAAAAAAAATTATGTTTAAGTTTGGTTGGGAGTAGCTAGTCTTAGTTTACTTTAGTAAGATTACTAATCTATCATCAAAATGCATTATATCTAAATAGATGTGTTTTTCTGCACATCTGTGGAGCTTACACGTTACCACCAAATCTGACATCATGTTTATGTCAGATTTGGTGGTAAAGTGTAAGCTCTACAGATGTGCAGAAAAATTGCACTGTTGCCATATCCTATTGTTTTTTTTAAAGGGAGCCTTACTCCAACAGTGCTTGTCTATCTATATGTAGGTGTTCATTTACTGTAAAAAGAATTAAACAGGAAAGGAGAGGTAAGATTGCTAGGAATAGTTGTAACTGCAGTTTCTTCTTTGATGGAATAAGATATTTCTGACAAAATGATAGGTAAATATTTGAAGATTTCCATTTCTGTACAGATTATAATCACTTAAATGCTCTGGTATCAGTGGTTTCTGTTTTTGTGGGGGAGTTTCAAGATGTAACCCCAGTGGATAAGAAGGATTGAGGGTACAGTACACTGATTCTTGATCCCTCATGCTTTTCCTCCTTCACATACAATGACAACTGGAATTTTAAAGCTTCTGATTATGGTTTAACAACTTGCAGATACCTTTAAATTGTGGGGTCAAGATAATCCATATTATTGAAGGCATTGGATGGTTCTTCTATCAAAATACAACTAATATAGTTGGCTGTTGGATATGAATAATAGAATTGGATGCTATACTTTTAAAAAAATCAATTATTTTATTTTAGAAAATTACTTTTTTCATTGTTAAGGTTGCAGTGCTATACTTGAACAAATAAATATCTAAAAAATAGAATTGCTTATTTAGATTTGCTAAATAAGATATCTGGTTGTTAGAGAACAGAGCTTTTTGATAAAACACCCTCAAGGAAATGAAACAAGGGCATAGAATTACAACTATAAATATATGGAGCCTCTTATCGCTTTAAGTCAGCAAAGTCTTGTATCACATTTTTCTTCTACCACGTGATGGGATTTTATACAAAGGATAGTTCTTTCTTTTGCTGGTATATTGTAGTGGGTGGCCATTCTTTTTTAGCTTTATGATGACTCCTCTGCAGGTTTGCCAAAGGAGTTTTATGTAAATTTTGACCTTTTGAGAGAAACTAATTACTCAAACTTGTAGCTCAGTTTTAGTAGCAGAATATCTGTTAATGTCTTTTTATCTGCTAACAAATGGTTTCCGATTCCGTAGCAATGAGTACATTTTTGTTGACTCCAGCACTTCAAACTTTTTGTGCTTTTAATAAAAAGCTAACAGCCTCTTGCCAAATACCTCTTTCTGACTGAAAAATTACAAAACCTTCAAGCACAAAATTTTGAATGCAAAAAGAGTAGCAATTTATCTCTTTTGATGAATGACTCCCATTCCTTAGATCTATTCAGCAGTTTATCTGTATAAAATTAAATCAATGTCTTTGCTGACTATCATCTGCTGAAAGTTGTAATTAGGAAAATTAGATAATGATTTTTGTCAGTTCCGACAGGCTCATGGATTTCTGTGATGATCCTGTGACTTGAAGACAGCTTGGTATATTTTCTAATAATCTAAGTGTGGAGACTTTGTTTTGCTTTGTTCCAAGAGTTGATAATTTGCTTAGTAGCTCTGGAATTTCCTCTTACAACTCTAGTGGAGATTTATTCCATCCTACAGTATAATTCAGTCCCAGTCCTTCCACCACCCATTGCAATAAATTGCAATATAATTTCACTCACCTGGTGAGTATTATTTACTGGCTAAATGCAATCTATAAAGGACACTACATTTAAACCTTTCCAGTTGGATGGTGCTGAAGCTATCATTTGGATGTCAAGCAATCTCTGCATCTAATAGAAACGTTTGTGCCTGTGGTACAAAATTACGCCTGTCAAAGGAAAGCAGAGTTGGAAAATGAGCTCTCAAATTTCAATATTTTGTTACCAGTGGTATATAGTGCCTTCCTCCACATGAGATTTATGCCACTCTCCTGACTTCAGACCAGAAGTTTGAGATAATTTATATGGGATGTTTATGATTGAAGAGCCAGAGATATTTTAATGGCTGGTAGGTATTGTATGCTTTTCTTATTCACTATGGAACGAAGCTAATTTGGGTTGGGGAAGGAAAGAAAAAAATTTTTTTTAACTTAAATTGCATAGCATTGCAAATCAACCTGATTCTCACACATACACACACACAAATAGCATTTTTCTTGTCATATTTCATAATGGCCAGAGTTATTTTTCAAGTTTTGTCCTTCATAGCTCAACATTTCCTTCAGCATTAAACTACAGCAAAGTCAAAATGCAACAACTTTGCAACATGGGGTGATATCTATAGCAATAAGGAGAGGGGTTTAAAGATTTAATTAAACTGTGAACTAAAGGATGCATACAAAGTGACATTTTTAGTTCATGAAATACTGGTCCAAATTAAAAGGGTGACAGCAATGTGCTCCGTGGTGTACTGTAGTAGGAATTGAACTGCTTTCTCAGTGGAAGCTCAAGGTCAAGGGCTATATTGCAATTTGTTGGAAAGAAAAAAAGGAGGAAAAGAAATGAACAGCAGACGTGATAAAGTGTGTGAGTGGAGAATAAATTAGAACTAGACCAATTTTTTCTGAATGTTAGTTGCTAGATAGAAAAAAAGAGCAGAATGCTGTTTCTTAGGGCATATTGTTAGCCTCAGTTGGAATGCAAGACATGGTCTGAAATGGCAATTATTAGTGCCAATTGTTGTCTAATAATTAAGGAAGTATTTCTCTATGTGTAATGTTAACAAAAAGACATTGACTTTACACATAAAAGCTGTGCTTGAAAGCTGGGACCTTAATTCCCAGAATTTTCAACCAGAATGGCCTTTAGCTAGGTGGTTTTGGGTCAATATAGTCTTTATTATTCCCAGGTAGTTTATTTAATTTATATCCTACTTTTCATTCAGAAACTTTAAATCGGGTACTGTCCTCTCCCCCTTCCCCTACAACAACAGATATGTCTGAGAGAGATTCACTTGGCTTACATATCACCTGACTTGCTCATAGGACACTAAGAGGCTTATAAAAATTGTCTACAAAAATCAATACAAACAATTCATTGTAATTCAAGCAGGTAAATTAATGCAAGCTGATAAATTGTCTTCTGTCCTTCAGCTCCCAAACTCAAAGATCCTATGCCCTCCAAGTGGCACAAAGTCAGAAGGCTGTCCCTTTTCAGTTCAGAAAATGTTAACTTTGTGAGTCTAGCCACTTTCTGCAGCTATATGAACAAGGGACTTAATAAACGTTGGATAAATGAAGCCTGAGTCACTTTTATGCTTTAAGGGTATGTGAAGGAGGGTTCAGATCTATTTGGAAGACAGAATCTGAGCCCAATGATGGTTGATCTGGGCTACCTTTGCACTAGAAAGGATTGCTGGGGAACATGGCTTGAACTAACATATCTTTAAAGGATCCTTATCATCTTGGTTTAAAGACCCAGAACCTGAACTAGCTTTCAAAAGTATTCATTGGGCTTCTCTCTACTCAGCCACAATATGAAGTTGCAATGTGCTTTAATTCATGGAAAGATCTGATGAACAATAAATCACAGATATATTACACTTTAGGAGAAATAATTTTAAAATCTTGAGCAGATAGTGCTTCTACACTTTTTTCATGATTGAAGGGAATCTAAACCTGTTCCATTTATATTTTCATATATCAGTAAGATTATTGACTGCAAAGTCCAGAGGCAAAAATGTAATGCTTTCATCTAACTATGTATAAATTTAATATCAATTTTGAAAGGTCAGCACATAAACAACAACCAAATATATAAGCTAGGGAAAAATAATAAACGATATTCAGGATTGACATCAGAAACTTAGTAGCCAGTTAGGTCATGAAATTCCTCTTTCATTAAAAGATACCATTGTCTATAAAAATGCTAATGTTAAAGAAGAGGCAACTACTGTATTTCTTTTTGATGCCACCAAATATGATCCTGAATTCTTTGTAACCGCAACCTTTAATGTCTCGCAATAAGATGGAAAGACATTCTGATTTTAAAAAATGAAGTTAGCAAAAGTTTGATTTTATATTAGTATTCATCATTCCTTCAATAGTTCCCGATTCACCATTTATTATTCCCTAAGTAGTTGAGGAAATTTTGTTTCAATTGTTTTATTTGATTAATAATTGTATTCTGTTGTGATTCATTAAGCATTTCATTATAATGCGATTTGTTCATTTAAATAATTTTATATTACAGTATGGTTTCACGGTTTTTCTCTGACATATCACCGGTTTGCCTGTTATTCCAATAAATTTAAATTGGTTATCCCTTTTAATTCAGTGGTCATTTTTCATCAGCCTATTAGAGTAATCCAGGATAAATGGCTAAAATAGTCCAGGTTTCTACAAAAATGGGTGAAAATGGGTATGCCAATACTTTTGAGATCAACCTTTATATCCAGCCCAGCCCATTGAACTTAGCAGAAATACTTAGCTCAAGATGATGTTGAACTGAGAAAAATAGTATGAAGCCATTTACAATGCCTCATTAATTGGAGGGAAGGGTTAATTTCCATTATTCAGCAAATTGTTTCACTTCCTAAAATACTTTTCTCAGCCAAGAATAAAATAAAAATAAAACATAGATTTGTCTGTATATTTAAGGCTCATTTTAGTAATTCAGAATTATCATACATATTGTAATGCATCTTTGTGTCTATTGATACCTTTCTAGAACAAACCATTACATCAGAAAACACTGTTTTAATAATTCTATCTAGCACTTTAGGTAATGTATATTAGCTAATCTATACTTTTTTATCACAGATTGTATGAATGATTTAAAATTATGGTTTATGTTTTAGGTTTGCCGATTTTATCAGAGGAATGCTGAAACTTATCCTACTTCTGTTACTGTCAGGAGCAACTCTGTCATCCTTTTGGTATACTTTGACATGTTTAAAAACTGTCATTCACCTTCCTTTAACTACAGGTATGTTAATCCCAGTTTCCAGGTTTGACAGTATTTGTTTTAGTAATGGCTTTCTACCATGTAGAATGTTAGGAAAATGTGGTAGTGTAGTTCACTATAAAACTATAAAATATAAATTGAAGTCAGACTCATCATTCCATTCCAAGCGGAAATTGGGAAATTACTTAGTTCCCTATCTCAAACCATCAATATTTTTCAAGATGTGTTATAAAACTCTTACATTTATTAAGCCAATTGCAGAATAACAAAGAAGATTACTATCAGAAATAAACTTAAGCTGTACATGTGAAATCTAAATGTGGGAAGTCCTCGAATTTCTTAGACTAAATAGGCTGTATAGCCTGTAATTTTACTTAGTGGGTTAAAGCAAGAAAGAGGAAATTTTTAATGTTCATTAAACAAGTGTCTTTGACAAGGCTTTTAAGATCTCTTTAGTTAATTGCAAACATTAAAGAAAATGATTAATGATAATCCTTAAACCCAGCTGACTTGGAACTCGGTAGATAATTGTGTACTATTTTGTGTTTTATGATTGTATAATACATAATGCTTATGTGGAAACATAAGCATGTGCAGAAATAACAAGCTGTTATGAGTTATTTGTAGTATGTAAACGACTAAATCTTAACAATTTTTCTTTGCTCGTTCAATTATAACTGAAGGTTGCAAATGGTGATCACATGACTACAAATTTCTGCGACTGTTAATTGTGAGCTAAGTTCCAGCTACAACTACAAAGAACAGTTTGTAAGCACCACCATAACTTCAAATGGTCACTGAATGGATGGCTGTTAAACAAGAAACTGTATTTGCTCTTCTGGAGTGTTGTGCTATCCTTCAGTTAATTTCCAAAAGATGCTTTGGAGTTTGTCTCTTTAGAATGCCAAAATTATTGGTGTTTTCTTCCTAGACTGTATAGTAACTATGAGGGATAACGCCATTGTCTTAAGAGAAAGGTTATTTTCCCCATAGATAATAAACATCTGGGCCTGTAACCGATGCAAGAGTTTATGTGCTTGTAAAAAACTTCAACTCTAGGTCCTTTTACTTCAGTCATGACTAAACTCTCATAGTTCCAGCAAAAAAAAACCTTATTTCTTGTACATTTCATATATATTCTTTGAATTGTTGACCATAAACCTGAAGGATAACAGAACAATAGCGCTTAAACTTATATACCGCTCCATAATGCTTTACAGCCCTCTCTAAGCAGTTTAAAGAATCAGACCTTGGAAGTCTGAGTCAGCCTTAAACCACAGTGGTGCAGTGGTTAGAATGTAGTACTGCAGACTACTTCTGCTGCCTGCAGTTTGGCAGTTCAAATCTCACCAGGCTCAAGATTGACTCAGCCTTCCATCGTTCCGAGATGGGTAAAGTGAGGACCCAGATTGTTGGGGGCAATATGCTGACTCTGTAAACTGCTTAGAGAGGGCTGTAAAGCACTGTAAAGCAATATATAATTCTTAAGTGCTATTGCTATTAAGCCAGTCAGAATCGAACCCCTGGCAATGGACAGAGTTTTGCCTGCGATACTGCATTTTAACCATTGCACAAGAAACCTTCCAAATTTCATATAGCAAGTGGAAGTTGTTTCTTAACTGTTCTTGCTTTATTTTGATATATTGGAAGAAATCATTAGAATTCAGTTGCATTCATCTTTTGAAAATGAGTGAAATTCACCTTCTTAATTTTTTTAACTTAATGCTGTTCTTATCTTTGAAGGAAATAGTTTTTTAATGGATGGATGGATGAATGGATGGATGGATGGATGGACAGATATGCTCATCATGATTTCTAGTATGATGCAAATCATAGGGTGAAATACCAGTCAAAAGAAATTAAAGGAAGGAAATCAGAGAAAAGAAAAGGAAATTAACTAAACCTTGTTTAAATCTACACCACTTGCCACAGTACCTCTCCATACCATTCTTTCCCTGCAAATATATGGTACCACTTGTTTTTCAGACTTCTCTCTCTCTGTGTCTCTTTCTCTCTCTCCTTCCCCCTTCCCCTTCTTATAATTATGTCTTTCTTGGCCTTCCATTCAGCCAACCATTCTTGGATCACATGTTTGCTTTGCAATTTTAGCTTCATTGATCAAACTCCTTCAGTATACTTCTTTCACATTGGCCACTTATTTTTGTTTGCAGTCCACATTCATTTATCACCCATAGACTCAATCTCCACTTCTCTCATCACATACTTCTTAAGCAAACCACTTACCTTCATTCAGCTTCCTTTTATGTTTCCTGGCATACTTAGCATTCATTTCTATATTATTAAGGCAGCAGAAGTACACTCTTATACCCAACAATATTTGCTTTTTGACAAACTTTTATTCCTCATGTTCACATCTTTAGTCAACGTTCTACCAAGTTATACAAATTCATTTATATGCTCTATTTTTTTTTGCCAGTTATATACAGTATAGCTCCTAATCATTATGTTTTTCTTGTCAAACATAGCCTCCTTGATCTCCTGTATTTTATTTATGATTCTTCTATTTTCCAAGGTGGTGGTAGGCAAGGAAATTTCCTTTATGCAGCTTCCTGGGCATGGGAGATAATCTGACAGTTTTGGGGTGCAGTATCAAAGGTTTGCTCATGATAATCAATTATACCTCACTACTCCTGGATGTAGAGGAGATACTGTCCTTGATCTGTCCCAGGCCCTGGTGGTTCAAAGAATCAGGATGAGAGAAAACAGGCTGAAGTTTATTTTAAGCAAGATGGAATTGCTATTTATACATCAGGGTTCTCCATTGGTAACAGTGTTATCTTTGGACAGGCAAGCACTAGATGTAAAAGAGCAGATTTGTGATTGGGGGTTTGGCGGGGGTGTGTGCTTTGACTTAAGGCTGCTACTTAAACAGCAAGTAGAAGCTGTGACTGGAGGGGTCTTTGTCCAACTTCAGCGGGTATGCCAATTGCAGCCTTACTTGATGCAGGAGGACCTCATGTCCTTATTATTGTGCAAATAGACTACCATATTACCATAATGTGCTTTACCTAAGGCTACCTTTGAAGAATGTTTATAAATTATATCTGGTCCAGAATGCAGTGTTCTGTGGGACAAGTGGTACCCAAAGCTGGGAGCTTCTAACACCCGTATTGCAGACTCTGTATTAGATGCTGACTCAGTTCTGTTTACAATTTCAAGTGTTGCTTTTAGTCTACAAACCCTTTTGTTGTTTGGTACCTGTTTTACAGATTTTACAATACCAGTTGTAGATTTCTCCAACATGGAGCAAACTCAAACAGAAGCAGACATGTTACAGGTTCAGAGCAGAACAGCAACTCAACTTCAGCAGACAAGCAAGACACACAGCAGAGGAGAGAAGCAGTTTCATTTTCAATAGACAGACTCAGAGCTTAACATAGCTTCAGAGCTGCAGAGCTTAAGGGCCTTGGTGGCTCAGGCTGTTAATTGCCTGCACTTAAGTTCCAGCTGCCTACAACTGCTGTAGGCTCGAATCCCACCAGGCTCAAGGTTGACTCAGCCTTCCATCCTCTCGGGGTAGGTAAATTGAGAACCCAAGATTGTTGGGGCCAATTAGCTGACCTTGTAAAAATGCCGCTTAGTAATAAGCAGGCATATACAATGGAATGAAGGCTATTGCTGAGCACACTGGGTTGTATCCCAAAAATTGTAAGCCGCCCTGAGTCTCCGGAGAAGGGCGGCATATAAATGTAATTAAAAAAAAATGTAGAGCCATGCCTAGGCTACTTCTAGTTTCAGTTTCCAAACAGTCCTCTGACTTAGTTGCTATGCCTATTCATTTGCTGACCTTGTTACCATGCTCTATTCCAGTTAATGAATATACTCTGACACATTCCTTGTGCATTTAACAGCTAAGGGAAAAAACAGTTCTTTGCTTTGCCTCCTTGCCATTGTTGAACCATTTGCTAAGCATACCAATGATTCTCATGGTTTATTTCTTATATGCCACAGTTATTACACTGAAGAACCTGACTTTCAACTCCATATTAGTGCAAAAGTTTTGTATATCAGGCATATTCAATTTATTCTGCATCTGTTCTAAATTAGCAAACATGCTGTAAGCTTACTTTATCACTTTCATATAATTCTCCATTATTTCCTGAAGAGTAAAATCCAGTCTGCACACCTCCTTCCCAGCATAGAATTGCATCACTTCGCAAATTTTATTCACTGCCACCTCTGCGACCTTACAATCAAAAACCTGCCCAAAGCTTTCCCAAAGTGCATTTCACACACCTACTCCCTCATTTTTTGTACTTTTTTAAGGGAACAGTGATGGCATTCTTTCCATCATCAGGCATGAATATAGTCTTCCCAAGCGTTAAATAAGTTGCACAATCATTTCACAAATAAATCAAATTTATAATCATATCTTTATATAAATACTTTTTCTAGTTACAGCTTCAGTACTGGCCAGTCTTAGTATTTTCCAACATTTTAAACAGTGTTTATGATTTTTTTTTCTAGAACAGAAGTGTTTACAGTATTTATTTCAATTTCTCTCTTCAAAATGTCCCTGTCATTTCCATAATATCTGTAAAGTATAATACTCAGTCCTGCATTTCTTCACTTAGATTTCATCTCAAATCATTTTATCACTCTTATTCTTAACCGCAGTCTAGAAATTCTTTAGTCCTTCTTGCCCACTTCCAAAACAATCCTTTATTTCTGTAAGAGTGGCTCTGCATTCTTCCTACCTCTTTTAATTTTAACCATTCTTTGCTTTTCTTAATGTCATTACTGTATGCAGATTATGTTCTCAATCTCTTCCTAGCAATCACTCTGTTATATACCTTTTTCTCATCCGTTGTCTCTTTTAAATCATTTCAGCCAATCATCTTTTTCATATTTACCATTAGCATAAAATTGTACATGCTTTGGTGGTCTTTTGCAAGATAAATTTTTCGCCCAGACCCATTTCAACATCTTTCTTTTTGTCTGCTTTCCATTCTTTCATTTGGGAAGTTTAATATGTCTCTTAATATGTTTTTAAACAGGATTCATATTTAATTTGCCTGGTCATCTTCAAATGGGCCTGTTGACACTGATCTCTGCTCCAGTTTTTATAAGAGAAGAAAAGAACATAATAAGTCACCAGCTTTAGTTGTCAATTTGTAGCATTCCTTGCTAGCAATATGGAAAACACGTGTCATTTTCACGGATTTTGCAACATGCAGCCACTTGGTTAGATTTAGGGCTAGATGCTTTCTCCAAAGCTTATTTGTCCTAATCTGAGAAACATTGGAATTGATATGGTTGAACTTTTTTTAACACAATAATTAAGTTTCAGGGGATCATTTTTCTCTCAATTAAAGTAGGGGGAGTTTGAAATCAAGCAGCACACAATGACTATGGCACAAGAATGTCAGATTCCTTTTTAAGAAATCAAAGCTGAGGTAACATTAAAATAAAAGCAGTATGGGTTCATGTTAGAAGGGGAGCCATTTTTTTATTTGTTCAGATGAAAACACTGTGAACCAAGAATAATTCATCTATGCGTCTCTTTACAATTGCAGTAGAATATTTTGTGTTTTCAGTCAATGGAAACTGATTAATCATGTTGCTATTTAACGAATTGTGTGAAGTTAGGTCAAACCAGTAATAACTAAGTTGGCTTTTAGCTGGCATTTAGGGCTGACTATTTAAAGTGATTAAGAATAAATACACCACTGAGATGAACTCTGCTACTGGTAACTGCATCCCTGTAGGTTTTTCAGACAGTGTTCCAAGTGTTTTGTCATTCTCTTCACCCACATTTTTTTTTAAAAATCTAGTCTATTGAATAAGTCCATAATTTGGAGCCCATCCAAATATTAACCAGGGTCTACCCTACTTACTCAAAGTTAGCTAAGTGCTAGTATCTGTGGAGGCATCCCACAATGTTTAAATAAAGCAAAACTGCCCAGTGTAGGTAAAATATACTCTTACAATGTTGATCTCCCTACTCTAATATTCCTGTGAAATTCCTTGTTTTTATAGCATATTTTACTTTTGCCATATTGCATGGAACTATTTTAGGTATTGTTATAAGCACACCACTATGTTAATGATACATATTCCATAGGGTCATATTTCTCAAATTAAATATTCTGCTTTCTTCTAAGAAGCATGAGAAATTTTCTAAAATATGTTGATAATGAAACTGAAAATCACGGCTCTAGTCAAATCTGTCACTTAGCCATGATCGATCAACTAAGAGCATTTCTACTACCACAATCCAGCTATTAGAATTTCTGCTATTCTTCCTATAATTATGAAAATGTTTGCCTAATTTGATCCTGCTTCTGTTGTGATTTTTCTCTCCTCTTTTCCTTCTTCTTATTAAACTATGAAGACTTTTTTTTTATCAAGACAATACTAGGAATGAACCACTCCACACCCATCTGAACCACCTATCTGGCCTCTCTACTTCTACACACTTCCTTCTCTACTACCATCTCTTCTTAGTCTTTCTTCTGCTGTATGCTCAATGTTAGCCTTTCAGTACAGCCCAATTGGTATACCTTCCTAATCATAGTAGTGAGCTGAAGACAGTCATTTAAGAGAGATGCTTCTTCATTTACTCAGGTAATTTATTCAGGAATTCTAGCCAGGTGAAGCATCAGAATGACACAACAACTTTATGTAGCTAATTTTATATCACACCAGCAACTCATGCCCTATTTGGTCATCCTTTCAGGGATATTTCCTTATCCTAACAGAGAAACAGAATGACCGTAGGCAGATTGATATTGTGTATCTCAGCCTCTTGCCTTTAGCCTTAGCAGCCATATCAACCACATATTGCTGGAATAGACATCCCTCTCTTAGAAGGTTATTAAACTCATTCTCATGGTTAATTATTCGATAGACACAACTAATGCATTGCTATTACTTACTTCTTGTTCATCATCTGAAGCTGATGATGCCAGTCCGAAGAAAGAAAAGTATATATTGAAAGCTGTTGTAGGAGCGATGGACTTTGAAATTATTTGCAAACCATCTCCTCATTCTTTCTGAGTAATGTGCTATGATGTTGCTTCAGTTTCAGGGTTATAATGATAGCAATTTATTCCATCTGTGCATTAAATTTTCTCTCATGTTCAAATGTTGGTCTTCAGTCAGGATTAATGACGATGGAAGTTTCTGGAATGTTTTCAACTTGTTCTTTTGCAAGTTGAAGGGACGTAATGTACACGTTTCATTGATGTAGAAGTTTCTCCAATAAATCAGCAATATCATTTGAATGCCATCATTGTGATGTATACCCATTCTCAATTCTGTGCTGTCTTGAGAATTCATGAAGTAAATTTGAATAAATTTGACTTGCTGGTTGGAGTCTGATGTTAAATGTCCGATGTGACATTTGCTTTTGAATAATCGTAGAAGGATTCCATCTGTTCCTCATTGGAAGGACTTCTTTAGCATCGAAGGATTTCATTTGAAGGAGACAGTTGTATATGTAGTTCTCAACATATGACCACAATTGAGCCCAAAATTTCTGCTGCTAAGTGAGACAGTTGTTAAGTGACTTTTGTCCCATTTTATGACTTTTCTTGCCACACTTGTTACGTGAATCACTGCAGATGTTATGTTAGTAAATCTTAGTAAATCTGCTAAGTAAATCTGGTTTCCCATTGATTTTGCTTGTCATAAGGTCACAAAAGGTGATCACATGATCTGGGACACTGCAACCGCTATAAATATGAGCCAGTTGCCAAGCCTCTGAATTTTGATCATGTGGCTATAGAGAAGCTACAGTAGTTGTAAGTCTGAAAAATGGTCATAAGTCACTTTTTTCAGTGCTGTTGTAACTTTGAACGGTCTTTAAACAAACTGCTGTAAGTTGAGGACCACCTGGATTGTCTGTTGTTCTTCCTGAACTCATTTTAATAGGTTCACCATTGCTATGTAAACTGAGTTCATTAGATAGAGGCTGCAATTTGCCTATCCTGTCTTTTCCCTTCTTAGAGCAAAATTTGGTCATTTTTCCAGGGAATACGGATGCACAATAGTGAAGGCAGACTTTGACCATAATACCAACATTATTAGAAATATTACATCTTACAAATCATGCATTTTGCCTTGATCTTTCTCTGTTGAGGTCTTGTTGTTGAAAATGGGTGTGGTCATGTTGAGGAACTCAAGCAGTAATTAGTGTTCTTCCCTTTTCCCCATCTCTTCATCTCCTCTTCTGTACCACATCACAATAATACTTGATTTCATCACCTAATAATGATAACTCCCCTCTCTTTCCACATAACATGATTATGCTGACAAATATTTTGTCTTATTTTTACTTATTTATTTAGTTTACCACAATGTTGTGTATTGCTTTTCTCACCTCAGAAAACCTGCTGGCTTCTCCATTGAGTTGTAGGAAGCTGTGAAAGACAGTTTAAAAATAGTTCCATGAGAGCTCCTGACAGCTAGGATAGGATTTCCAAAAGTCCAAAAAGGAGCCAATCTACTCTCAATTTCAGAGTAGGAAGTTAATAAACCAAAACAGGTTAGGCAAGAAATAAGGGTGCAGTGGCTTATGTATTTGACTGACACTAGACACAGTTTTTATTCCCATCTTCAGCCACAATCCTTGCTGGTTGTTGTGAAAAAAAACATAGAAGGATAGAGCAATATGTCTCTGCCTTTTGTTCTTGAACATGTGCATGTTTGTGTGCCAAAAGGGGGGCACACAAAAACAACTAAATTATCCAGGCTCTTCTTCATTACCTTAAAGTTGTGATTCTTTAAGAGCTAACGATGAGTCAATTCCCTCCTCCTGGGTGGGGGAGGGAACAGAGAATTGTGAGATTGGCTGGGAAACTGTCACAGAATGTTCAAAATGAAGATCATGTGACTGCAACAGCAGCCCAATTAGCCTGGAGCAGCCATAACTTTTCCAAATTTCATTTCCTCTGGAATATGGGTCCCAATTAGCCAATTTGAGGTGCCTTAGAATAACAGAGTAGTAATGGATCTTGTAAGTCCTTTAGTCCAAGCCACTGCTATACCATTTCTGACAAGTGGCTGTCTAGTCTTTTCTTGAAAGCCTCCAATGATGAAGCACCTACACCTTCTGAAGGCAAGCTTGTTCATTGATTTATTGTTCTTACTATCAGAAAACTTCTTATTTCTAAATTAAATCTCCTTGATCAGTTTCCATCCATTGTTCCTTGTCTGGCCTTCAGGTGCTTTGGAATATAGATCTCTTCTTGGTGACAGCTCCTCTAATATTGGAACACTGCTGTCACGTCACCCCAAGGAGTTCTCTTCACTAGACTAGCCATGCCCAGTTCTTATGTCTGTTCTTCATATGTTTTAGCCTTGATTCAAAAATTGTTGCCCTAGGATGCACTGTTTCACCCAATTAAAAGTCATGGCAATGAGAATTTTAGTAGTATATTTTAGAGCAAATAAACCTCATTTAAAGTCAGGAAAGTGCTTGAGCAGGGGGTTGGACTAGATGGCCGTCAAGGTCCCTTCTTTATTATTCTATAGTCTGTAATGCAGCCTGAACGAGTGTCCTTTCTTTTAAAGCAATCACTAGGATTTATCAAGAGGAAGAAAGTTTTCTTTGTTAATAAATATTGACAGAAATTGTGCTTAGTTTTGCTCACCATTATTGTATAAACTATTCATTCATGCACATAAAGATGAGGAAATAATAAAATTGCTAAATAGAAGCAGATGCTATGGGTATTTTACGTTTCATTTGTTTTAACTGGATATATTTAAGTACTTGCTGTCCTTATTTAGACATATTAGGGGGGAAACTTCTTTGAATCCTAAGATATATTTATGACTACTGATAGCTAGAAAAACTTTTGAATGGATTGTGCCTTGTTATGAATTCCTAATGCCTGTCATTTCAATTTACAATGACTATAGAATCATTTTAGTTTTCTCAGTTCTGCTGAGAATTATGAAGGATATCCTGCTTCCCTTAAGCTCATGGATTCAATTGTTATGGAGGCAAATCCTTTTCTTCAGTTCACCCTCCTCCTTTACCTCATCCCATTATAAAAAGCAGTAATAAATTCTGTACCAGGTGGCAGCCAGCTGGCCATAGGCAGAAGGCTAATACACACAGCAATTTCAAGCAGCAATCAGACTTCAGAAAAGTAACTCATGAATCACCTCTTGGTATAGCAAAGCTAAAGTAGTGCTGAGTTCTAAGAAGGCAAAATTTTGTAACTTGAACTTCTCCCCCGAGCTGCTCCGAGCATCCAGAAGTGGGAGGTGCTCGGAGTCTCGCAGAGCAGGCTGGGCAAAACTCTACTGGGACGCTCCTCCTGTCACTCCACCTTCACGCCCCAGTTTTTTGCTCAGCCTCAATGCGAGTAGCTGGGTTTCCTTGACCGGAGCAGCAAAAAACTTCGCCTTTGGTGTTTCCCTTTTGTTTTCAATCCCCGACTGAGTTTTAACAGCAAGGCAGTCGGGGATCGATAAATCTTGCGGTCTGGCGGCGACCTCAGACCCTTATCTTCCGATCGCTGGAAGAGATCGGAGCTCTTCAGCGGCCACAGTAAGGAGTCGGGTTTCTGAGGGCGGCTGCAACAAGCGCCCGGCGTTCCTTATCGGCCCGATCTCGCTCGCTCGCCTCGTCCCCTGCCACCACCTGATCGCTCGCAAGCTACAGAGAGCGTGTGGCTGGCATAGTGGCCAAATTAACTGCAGCGTGCCTGGACAGCTTCCCTGCTTGGGGGCTGTGCAGCTTAGGTGCAGAGAAAGCCAGTGCGCCATTTTGTCGGGTTGTGACGAGCTCGGGTGAAGGCCGTCGGCAAGCAAGGGCCTCACAAGGTTTCCCTCCTTGGGGACTGAGGCTACTTTAAACATTAACGTAATCTGCATTTGCCCTTAGGCTTCCCTTCTTGGGGGCTTGGGTCAGTGTTACTCATTGACAGTTGCCCGACTGAAAGGCCTTCACCATCTTAGGCTTCCCTCCTTGGGGGCCTCTTTGCCAGGCCTGATTTTAATCAGGTCTGGGAGCTCATATTGCCTTTCACTTGAATTCAGATAGTACTAGTAATAATAAATAACAATAATAGTGATAATAATAATAATAGTAATAATAATAATAATAATATAGGAGATAATAATTATAGTTAAAATTATAATTATAATAAGGATAATTATAATAGTAATAGTATTGGGAGAAAATACCCATTGCAATGGCTAGTGATCAGGGTTCTAGGACACAGTTGTCACAGTCTAACAGACCATCCGGGCAGCTGAGAAGGATGCCCATACGGCACCAGGCCTTGGAGAAACTAGTCGGCGCACCAGGGACCCGGGCCTGATTCTCATACCAGACCCTCTTCTTCTGCTCAACCTCCAAGTCCACCTCTGGTTGCCCTGGACTTATCCACTCCAACTGCACAAAGGCCCAGATCCAACCAAAGGCGGGACCGGCTCCACGTGGCACCCTGAGGCCACGTTCACACCCACGGCGGGCCTGCGACCAGAGGCCGAGCTCCCAGAGGAAATACCACCTGGACTGAGGTCATGGATGGAACTGGCACTACAGAGGGCATTGCTACCGGTGTACAGCAATCTCTCGCCATCCAACCTCCCATCATTCCAGACTGCATGTCTCTTTCGGGCCGTTCCGTGAGTATGGTGGAACAGCAGTATCACCCAACACCCCCACAAGGGGAGTTTTGCACACAGGGTACTCAGGACTTGGGGGCCCAGGAGGCTTGGATGGATCAAGAGACAAGGTCCCTTGCGATCTTGACCAGGATCTCTCGAAGTGGACCCTCTTGAGAGGGGATGTCCGAAGGGATTGCCCCGACCATCCTGTTTTCATGGGACTATTCAAACCACACTTGTTCAAGTCACTCTTGTTCAAGGCAAAGAATACAGCCCGGCTTGCTAGTCCTCCCCAGTCCAGTGGCCAGTGCAGCAGGAACCGGGCGACCTGATATTTCACCAACCTACCATCGAATCAGAAGCCATTCCAGTCCCTCCCATGTTCACAGACCTGGTGAACAAACAATGGGCCCTATCTGCCTCTTATCCTCCCCACAGGGCATGATAAGAGACTCTATAACCTTGACCCTGAGTTTTCCCGGCATCTGAACACCCCTGAAGTGGGCGATCCCATAGCTTCCTGGTATCCTCCTCAGTCATCCCAGGGGGCGGAGGGCCTTGAAGGCAGAGGAAAGGAGAGCGAGATGGCATTGCAGAAGCGCGTTTCTGATCGTGGGCCATTAAAGGCCGCCTCCTTTTACGGTCCTCTCTCAGGTGGCTCCACCATCTGAGAGCGTAATCCACCGTCCAATACTAGAGCATCAGGGCGTTGCCAAAATCATAGCGGCGAGTTCTCGGCAGGCGCCACCTTTAGCGCAGTGAAGTTCTCCTCCGGGCCATAGCGTCACAGGTCTCGCCAGGCGTCTCTTGTGGCTTGCCATTGGCAGGCAGATCACGAGACACAAATGGAGGCTCGCTTCTGCACCTATATCGGGGAGAAGTTATTTGGTAGGTCCTTGATCCTCTTCTTCTTGAGGCAATCGAAGAGGATCCTCCCAGCTCTGAATAGGAGGCGGATTTCCGACCTTCACAGACATTTCGTGGGGGCCCTCTCGTTCCTTCTACCGGGACAATATCAACCTAGGTTCCAGCGGCCCAGTACCCAGGGCCAGGGGCAACAGTCGGGCTCGTCCGACTTTGCGGCGACAATCGCGAGGGGCAGAATAGGCGAAGGTTCAGGGAGCCAGTAATAGGAGCTTCCATCGCTCCAAGTGAGGGCGGGATTCGGCACCCATAGGGGTCGCTTGGATGTTGCCGACCAGTGGGAGTCCTCTACCTCGGATGCCTGGGTGAGGAACACCATCAGATCTGGTTTGGCCCTTGAGTTCATCTCCAGCCCACAATTCTTCATGAAGTGTCCCTCTTCCAGAGACCCCGAGGAGGCCCTCATGCAATCCGCCATCTCCCACTTGCTGGAGATCAGGGCCATCAGAAGGTCCCCCAGATCAACAGGGCCAGGGTTTTATTCTCACCTCTTCGTGGTACGAAGAGCTCGGGAGCTGGAGAGCGATCTTAGATCTGAAGCGTCTCAATCGATTTTTAGTTTACGAAAATTTAAGATGACTACACTACAGTCTATCTTGTTAGGCATCAGGGAGGCGTACTCACCTCCATTGATCTTCGAGGCGTACTTGCACATACCGATTCGGCCTTCCCATTACAAATTTCTCCGTTTTGTTATAGTAACATTCACTGATGCATTAGCCCTCCCTTTCGGACTGGCCTCTGCCCCAGGACCTTTACCAAGATCCTGGCGGTGCTGGCCGCTTTCCTCAGGAGCAGACCCATTAGGCTCCATTGTTATTTGGATGACATTTTGATCCTAGCTTCATCCATTCCACAGTCCCAGACAGATTCCCTTATCACCATTGCCACTCTTCAGAGTCACGGGTTTTCCATAAACTGGGACAAGAGCTACCTGGCCCACAACTAGACTAATTCATCTAGGGGGTTCTTGACACCACACAGGAACAGTCTTCCTCTCCCCGACAGGCAGGAAAGTATTAGGAAGCTGGTGCGGAGATCAGTTCTCTCCGGAAGGTTCCCCTCATGCTACTTTCACAGCTATTGGGAAGATGATCTCTTGTATATCCATCGTCCCTTGGGCCCGACTGCATGCCAGGGACTTACAGTGGTTTCTGCTGCCTTACCAGCGGTCAGGGAGGGACAATTCCATGGCCGGGTTAGGGTTTCTCCCAGCGTCATCAGATCCTTACGCTGGTGGACAGCAGCAGCAATCAAAGAGGTTGTCCTTTCAGGGATCCACCGAGAGAGGTCGTCACGCGGGGCCAGCCTGTGCGGATGGGGGCACACTACCTTCACCACGGCTCAGGGACAGTGGTCTCTTCCAGAGCGGGCACAGGACATCAATTGGTTGGAATTGCGGGCGTCCACCTTGCCCTCGCAGTTTCAGGTCAGCACTGCGCTCCAATCGCGTGTTGGTGCTTACAGACAATATCACCGTCAAGGCACACCTGAACAAACAAGGGGCACACATTCCAAGCGCCTGATGCGGGAGGCAGAGAAATTGCCCGGTGGGCGAGAACAGTTTTCTTTCCATCAAGGCCGAGCACATTTGGCGTCACCAATGTCTTGGCGGACTGGCTCAGCAGGGCCACGCTTCGATCAGGCGGAATGGCAACTGCACCCTCATTGTTTCAGGAAGTAGTCCAGAAATTCGGCCTTCCTGTGATAGACCTGTTAGCCTCTCCCCCAATACACAATTGCCACGCTTCATCTCCGTTATCCGGCCCAAGGGCGGAGAACGTCGCACTCCGCTGCCCTTGGCCATCAGGTCTCCTATATGCATTCCCTCCGCTTCCAGTGATTCCCGGGCTGATCCAGCGGGTTCTGGGCGAAAGGGAGATTATTGTGGTGGCCCCACTGGCCCAGAAGGCGTGGTTTGCGGACCTGAGGAGATTGTCCGTCCAGGATCCTTGGAGAATCCGCCCTCCAGGATTTCTCTCTCTCAGGGACGGTCCTACACCCAGACCAATGGCTCAGCCTAGCTTGGAGGTTGGCGGCAGTGTCTGAGGTCAGAGGATATTTCAGCTAAGGCAATTGAGACTATACAGGCAGCTAGGCGTCCATCGACAGTCGCATTTACAACGCTACTTGGCTAGCCTTCTGCAAATGGTGCGAATTGGGTTGTCCCCACCTCTCCATCCGTGGCACAACTGTTGGACTTTTTACAGGAGGGGCTGGACAAGGGTCTATCCCCTAACACTCTGCCGCCAGGTGGCCCTGGCCTCAGTTATTTCTTTTGGGGAGTTTCGTTCAGTCTCTCAACACCCTAGGATTAGCAGTTTTCTGCGAGGTGCCACCAATTTGCGACCACCAGTGGTACACGATACCCAACTTGGGATCTACACATAGTCCTGTCGGCACTCTCCAAGGCTCCATTTGAGCCCCTGAGGACCATCAGTTTACAGTTATTGACATATAAGATGGCATTTCTGGTGGCGATTCGTCAGCACGGAGGATTTCAGAGCTGGCAGCTTTGTCGATTCAAAGACCTCTGCGTGTTCCACTCGGACAGGGTTGTCCTCAGGACCGATCCCACGTTTGTCCCTAAAGTCAACTCCTCCTTCCATAGGTCTCAAGAGCTGGTTCTTCCAAATTTCTGCCCGATCCAGGTCATCGTCTGGGCGACAATGGCATCACCTTGATGTGCGCCGAGCCTTAGCATTTACATGCAACGCAGCATTTAGGAAGGCGGAGGCCCTTTTGTCGTTTCTCCCCAGGTCCCAGGGTCAAAAAGTGTCTTCTTCCACAGTTGGCCGTTGGCTCAGGGCCGCAATAGCGAAATGTTATGAGACTCAATCGGAGCCGTGCCAGCGGTATCACGCTCACTCGACCCGTAGTGCTGCAACATCTGCCGCCTGGGCCACTCAGGCTTCGATAGCGAGATATGCAGAGGCGGCCACATGGTCCTCACCCTCGCCCTTCATACGTAACTATAGGGTAGACCTGTTTGCATCTGCTGAAGCGTCATTCGGCAGGAGGGTTTTGCAGCAGGTGCATAGGGACCGAGAGTAGTTTTAGCGCCAGACGGCATCCCTCCCTGTGGACATCTCTAGCTTTGGTATGTCCCACTTCTGGATGCTCGGAGCAGCTCGGGGGAGAAAGGGCGTTGGTACTTACCTGATACGCCCATTCTCCATGAGCTGCGAAGAGCATCCAGTCCCATCCCCTTGTCCGTCTGGGGGGGGGGCGTTTTTTCTCTGCTCCGGCCAAGCCTTTTTCCTTTGTAAGTGGGTGAAGGGTTGGCAGCTTTGCTCCTGCGACTTCGCCAAAAACTGGGGCGTGAAGGTGGAGTGACAGGAGGAGCGTCCCAGTAGAGTTTTGCCCAGCCTGCTCTGCGAGACTCCGAGCACCTCCCACTTCTGGATGCTCTTCGCAGCTCATGGAGAATGGGCGTATCAGGTAAGTACCAACGCCCTTTTCCTATTGGCCTGCTTGCTCCAGAATAACTTTTCTCAAGAGCCGGTTGAATAAGGAACAACAAGTCAAGTTCTAAACGTAACCACCAACTTCCAACTTCACCACATAGCATTTGCTGTGAGTTCTGGGAGCTGAAATTCTCATTTCTGCAAATTGCTGTGGTTGACCAAGGCTGTGATATCCTGTCCTCATTCTGGCACACCTGGCCTTTTTGGATGTGTGAGAAGGATGTATGTTTAGATTGGCTTGCACCCCCAAGTAATTTACCATTACTTAAACTGAGTAATTTTCACATTTCCCCCCCAAAAATCCTTATGTAAATAACTACTTTCCAGAGAAGTCCCTCAAGACCTGGCTGTGTCATGGCATCCCATGGAACCAATGACATTCTAAAATGGCTCCAGCATTGTGGTTAATATTCACTCTTTCCTATGCCTTCCAATCGTTACAATTTAATAATGATTTTTATATTTTAATAATGACTTTTTTAATGTGTATTTATTGTTGTTTGTCCCCCGGAGTCAATTTTTGTGAGATGGGCAGCTACGTGAACTTGATAAACAAAACAAACGAACCACACTGTTGTTAAGTTGAAAGTTTCTGAATCTTTAGCCCTGAGAGAGCAGGACTGAGGCCTTCCTAGTCCTTGGGAAAAAGAAGAAGACACGAGATAGCTGGGCTAGTTGCAGTGTGTGTTTAGAAGTCTGGGCTCTGCTTTTCAGTAAACATATTCAAAGTCTCCTCAAATACACAACCTAATAGCTTTCCCCACTCTGGTACCATTGCTTGTGTTGCATGGGGATGATGGTAGTTGCAGTCCAACATATTTCGAGGAGGGTGTAAGGTTGAGCAGTAGAAAATACAATATAGAAGACTGAAGTCCCTGCCCTAGGCATTAATGAAATAAAGGTAAAGGTGAGAAATTGTGGCTTTCTTAAATCACATCCATACGCCTATGTCAGTGTATTCAATTCTTTTTCCTTACAATACCAGATACTTCAAGAAATAGTATTGCAATAAATGTTAGAACTAATTGGTTGCTATCATTGCTCTTAATAGACTGCTTCCATAAATTGATTACTGAAAAACCTATTAGCTCTGCTAATGATTTCTCAGTTAAAAAATCTTGGACTTGGTTACAGGAGACAAAAGGATAACATAAAGTCACAATGCGTATAAAAGCTAGCCTATTTTGTTCTATTCTTGGGATTTATTTATTTAATAGTTTTTTAAATTTTATATTCTTTGTTTTTTATTGTTGTGAGCCGCCCTGAGTCCTTCGGGAGATAGGGCGGCATAAAAATCCAATAAATAAATGAATGAATGAATGAATGAATGAATGAATGAATGAATGAATGAGAAAGATTTGTTTTCCAGATTGTTTTTCTTAGCATGTCATGTTTTTTTTAATGTTTTCTTTCTGGGGGCGGGGGAATCAAGCACATGTTAAAAAGAAAAATTGCTGTGCCTTATCTCCTACCTTCTAACCTTTGTTTTTCATAAATCATAATATATTTGTGAATGGGGATCTTTGTTGGTGTGCCACTCTCAAAGATACAATATTATTCAATATTATTCAATTTGCTTAAGATTTCATGAGGGTAATGATATTACCAGAATAGGTGTGGGGTTTTTATCTGTATGTTTTTGTGTGTCTTATGTCTGTATGTGCATGTGGTGGTAATCAGGATTAACTAGATAAAAAAAAATTAGAAATGGACAGGAAAGGGTGGATTGGACCAGATGGTGGTCCATTGGTTGCCGGCTGCCCTCCACGTGAGATTCAAGGTGTTGGTGCTTGCTTACCTACAAAGCTCTCCATGGCTTAGGGCCGGGGTACTTGCGGGAACGTCTCCTGCCAGCATCGAATACCAATCGCCCAGTGCGTGCCCACAGACAGGGCCTCCTTGGGGTACCATCAGCTAGACAATGTCGGCTGGTGGTCCCTGGGGGGAGGGCCTTCTCTGTGGGGGCACCCACTTTGTGGAACCAGCTTCCCCTGGAGCTGCGACTGGCCCCCGACCTTCGCTCCTTTCGCCGCAGCCTAAAGACTTGGTTATTTGAACAGGCCGGCCTGGACTGAGGGTTTTTTAAATATTTTAAATGTTTGTTAATGGGTTTTAATGATTATTTGGTTGAATTTGGTTTAATTCTTTTTTTAACTTTTGTAATTTGTATGGTTGTTTTTATGTGAGCCGCCCTGAGTCCCTCAGGAGAGAGGGCGGCATATAAGACCAAATAATAAATAAATAAAATAAATAAATAAATAAATAGTTGAAATCTTCTTATTTGACATCTATTTTCCCTAGCTCATTTAACAATGCCACTTTAATTAGTAGGTTAGTACAATGGCAAAATATTCCACTTGCACCAATCTTGGCATATGGTTCAAGAGTTGTTATTTATTAGGACTGAGGAAGCTGAACACTAGCTTTCAATTATAAAAACCCTTCTGCCTTAACTGTCTAATTACGTTAGGACGATGCTAGACACAAAGTTTCCACAGCGAAAATGAGATGTTGAACATTTGTTTTCTGGTTTATATTTGCCTTGATAGAAACATCATTGTAACTTTGCAGTCTAGCCTTCCCCTATCCCAAAAGAGCTTTTGGATTTAATCTGATTCCCCTCCCCCCTTCCTCTTAGCCTCTTGAGAGTCCACTGGAACATGTATATTGTCTTTGAAGGCCAGATTTGCTAGAAAGCAAATATTTTCTTTTTCCTCTTCAACTCTTTTAGCAAATGTGTCATCCAGCAACACAAGAAACTTTATTTCTAGCTATGAAAGAGCATGACTTTAACAAAAGTGGCAGAGGAATTAAACTTCGTTGTTAATGGCCAAGTTCACTCCCAGTCAAGACACTGTATTCTATGTAACCTAATGGTCATTTTATCATGGCAATATTTATGGGAAGGGAACTGCTATAAGCACAGCATAATTTACAGTTGACTTGAGCACTTTCAAATAACATTCTGCATCCTTGATCACTTTTTTTAATTTTGTTTGGGATTGTATTATAGAAAAATCTGAAGAATCCCCTGTCCCTTCTCACCAAACCAGATACATGTTCTGAGAATATCTACACAAATTTTAAATATTATTCTTAGTGAATATTAGGAACTATGAACTCAGTAATTAAAATTAAAATAAATACAGATGTTGATATTTAAGGAATAAGCTACATTTTTTATAATAATAGCTTCAGTTTAAGGATTTACAGTCCAGACCCTCTGACCTAATTCTTTAAACAGTAAAACCTTTCTGTATGCAGATGAGGCTGCACATTACCTAAGTGTAAAGCAGACACATAGTGTTTGGGGTAGGATACCATTATTGTTTATATCCATCCAATATCAGTAGGACGACAAAGAGAATAAAGTTATTCTTCTTAATAACTTATAAAGCCCAGGAGCTAAGATTTTTATTTTGGACTATCAAGAAATTTATTTTGCTCCGTATGAGACCACATTTGTTGAATTGATTTGCTTTGTTTTGTTTTGGATGATCTAGCTTTATCTCACCAGAGCCAATGCTGCAGCAGAAATGGAAAAGCACAAAACTCATTGAGAGTGTGCTCTGCTATTTATATATTATTCTGATACAAGAAGAGTCTGTGGGAAAATATTAAATTGGTCTTTTTCAATTAAATACTACTAGAATGTTCAGTCATGGAAAAATGAGGCCTCTTGAGGTTTAGAAACCTGAGAATGAATTATATTACTAAATTGGGAAATTATTTTTATTAGATAGTATTCGTATACTTTTCTACTGTTCTGAACAAGAAGTTTAAGCTAGCCAATGCCTATCAGAGACATATTTACTCAAGAGAGCAAGAACATTTGTAGGTCTGTTTGTGTAACAGCTTATTTATTGTTGTAATATATTTGCAATAATTGAGTTCTAAAGGATGTCAGAATAATTCTGAGAATATGTACACAACTATATGCATAGATGATTTATATAAGCGCCTACAGATATTTTCAATTGGGTCCACTTGTTAGTCCACCAGTAAGTTCTCTGCTCATTAAGTAAGCATATACAAACAACGGGGTGACATCTGCCCATTACAAAGAGAAATAAAAATGATGTCTTAATCCTTCTGCTCAATTACAGAAGGTAGATTCAGAAACTCTGGTTTTTTTTCTGTACAGCTGGGCTACTCAGTTATATGTTATGTGAACAAAGTAATATACCTTCTGTCCTTCAGGTAGCTATGATTGTACAATATATCATTCTACACATTTGGTTCAAATATATTTGGATCAAATTTATACATACTCAAGTAATATAGTTAAGACACACACACGCACAAACCACACACACATATACTGTATTGTCTCAAGCTATTTTCTTTTTACATAAGCCACATTGTGCAAAGCATGGGAACACTAATAAGTTGTGAGAAAACAAAATTAATGATACCATATAAGAAACACAGAAAGAAAATATAGCTAAATCTGGTTTGTATCCCACAATACACCTTTCTGTGACTTTATCCTTCTAAATCATCTTTGCTTCTACCACATCAATATATGGACTCATGTATTGCCTTTAGACCTTTAAGGTTTTGTTTCTCTTTTTGACAGCCTTGTAACTTCATCCAGGCATGACTTTCTTGGTCTTACCCTTTCTCTAAGTTTGTATGATCAAACTGCTTCTATATATTTCATGCACTGGTCATATACATTCGTTGTTAATCTATATTCATGTAACATCTATTCTTGATTCTAACCCTTTTTTCACAATGTCAATAACTAGTTTAAGCATGGTGGGATATGGACAATTGTATGTCGGCTAGTGAAGTAATCTCAAGATTAGAGATCCTGGCTTGCATAGAATACACACATTTGCATGGTATAAAACTTGGTTTAGATTGCATTTCTGGCATACTGGCTCAAATGTACTAATTATTGTATTTCTCTTGCTAGCAGGAAATCTGCATATATCTACATTTATAATTGGCAAATTGATTTTCTCTTTTCCTAACATACTAAAAAATGGTTTATGTGAAAGCCCTATGTATGCCTCATATTTAAAGTTATAAAAAACTGATCAAAAAGGTTCGTATCAGTTTATTATTATTACAAAACTGTACAGTAGAACAGTAGCAGAGTAGTCATACAGAATAACTGAACTTGTGTACTTTCATTGCAGCCACACTTTATACTTCCTGCATTTTGCTGGGTGTCTTCTTGAATAGCAGTGTCCCTATCTTCTTTGAACTTTTTGTGGAAACGGTCTATCCTGTTCCTGAAGGGATTACCTGTGGCGTGGTCACCTTCCTAAGTAACATGTTCATGGGAGTTCTTTTGTTTTTCTTTAGTTTCTACCATAAAGGTAAGAAGTGAATGCTTGCTCATATAAATTTACCAGTGGGATATATTTCATTCATCAAAGTAGACTGCATAACCTCTTCTACTAATGCTAATGATGTTGAAACTGGGCCATCTGTTTATCTAACTGTCTGTCAATCAGAGACCGACATCTTTGTGGAAGCATTCCTTTGAAATTGGAATAGTGATGTATCTTTAAATACTGTGGAGATTATTATTAAATGTACATATTTTAATAAGGATCAGTGCAATACTATTGCTACGAATCACATTTGTAGCTGGCAATCTAAACCTGTGATAAAACGAATCCAGTCTCATGCTTCAATAATCTAATTCCCTGTGGAGGGAAGAAACAATGTAATTATTTTCTTCCTGTAAATTGTCTCTAATCAATTTCCCAATGTAGCAATAAGTGTTTCACAGTTGTATTTTTATGATAGAGAGATAGAGATAGATGGATGGATGGATGGATGGATGGATGGATGGATGGATAGATAGATAGATAGATAGATAGATAGATAGATAGATAGATAGATAGATAATCGGTATATACATACAGACAACACACACACACACACATGCAAAACAATTTGATAAAGAAAAAGTATATTTATGTTCATGTTTTGTGTGCATTCTTATCAGATTACTTCATTTAAATTCCAAATACAAAACTTCACTTTAGCAAGTTCTTAATAATAAGTGTTAAAAAGATTTTATGAATCTGAGGAAGATTGGACCTATTAATTTTCATTACTTTGTCGTTGGAATGCGAATAAAGATGGCTGCCTTGCATTCAAATTATTTGTTGGCCCAACCAAGGGCAGGAAAGTCAATCATTCTTTTGTAGCTTTAAAAGGATAAAGAGAGTTTAGAAAATATCCTCATTAACTTCCACGGTACTATCTTAGCTGTGCCAATTATTATTTGATGTATTTTAGAGAGGTGTGTACTTAATTGTATCTCATGGTAATGTGATGTGAAAAAATTCAGATAATTTATTTGGGTATATGTTTGAGAGCATAGCAGATGCTCAGCTACTATAACTACTTTCAACCATGATATCTCCCTGTGAGCATCTGCTGGGATGGCTGTTAGAGGCCGATTTTTGCAATGGTTTTGGATGTTCTCTCTTGTTGTCAGGGTTATTAAACTCTGTGTAAAACTGCTGGGAGATGCCAATGGGAGCTTTTCATCAGTTCCATAGTTCTCAGCTACTGCATTTCAAACTTAATGATCCTGATGTAAAGTTTGATTTTGACTTTAATTGTATTAAAGTTTATGGCTATACTTTCTTTTTTATCTTTAGTTTTATTGCTATAATGCTCTCTAAGTGGTTTTTTTTAATAAAAGCAATAATAGCATTTTTAGCCATTCATTAAGGTATATAATTGTCCCTGGTAGCAATGGTTTATTACATATTTCCTCTTTAACATGGAGGTTTTAAAGAAAATACATTGTATTTTGTATTTAGCCTGTGGATATAGGATTGACCTTAGCCATAATACTTGAAGAGTTTTTAGATCTATAAATGTGCAGAGAGAATTAGAGAAATAGAGAACTCAGAGGATGTTTCTTCACTTTTCATTGTTGCATTGCCCTTGGCTCAATGATAGAATTGTTGTTTTAAAATTTGAGTTCTGATTTGCAATTTTGTTTTTTTCCAGAGACATAATTTTGTACACTTAATTTTTTGTGTTTCAAATATGATAGCTAATAGAAAAACCTCTCCCAGTCCTCCGTTCAGAAGTCACTCATGACATGATTTCTCCCAATATCTGTTGTTGATGAGACCAGTTCCTTCTGGTAAAAGTACTCATTTTCAGATGGTTGATTTTCACTTGAAGATTAGCTTTGAGGCTAAAAGTGTTCCCCCGTCCCCTCCAAAAGTATTGTGGAGTCTAGATTGTGAGCCTGATTTTAGAATTACTGCTTTATTAAAGTGAAGTACAGTGTTACACAAATAGCTAAACTATTTTTTTTCTTCTATAGAATTTTCTTGGTTTAACTGGTGCCTCCCAGGTTCCTGCTTATTAAGCCTTCTACTCATCTTATGCTTCAGGGAATCCTATGACAGACTTTATCTGGATGTGATTGTCTCCGTTTGAAAACCTAAAGCAAGGAAGTTGAAGAGGATGGAAAATAGTACTGGGTTTGACCTGCTTTCTTGGAAAACACATAGACTAAAGGTTACAGCATACATTCAAAAATTCACCTGGATTTTTTGATTGAATTTACAAACAAAAAGGGTTATTTTTAATTCCTAATACGGTATTTTATCATTTAGATTGTTACGAGTCTTGTATTCGAATGGAATTAGAATATTTTTTAAAAAAAAGACCTATTCAGAAGAATGTGTGCTAGAAGAAATACGAGCTGTGATATTTTATTTAATAAGCTGTTTGACTGCAAAAATGTGTGCCAACTGAAACTACTTATAACAAAAGTATCATAGCAATATCATCACAGTTAGGAACTAATGATGGGATTTTTATGGATAAAAGCTTCTTTTTAACTCTTTTTCTTTTTTAACTGTTTGGTGTTTTAATGAGAATTCTGATAATCCCATGTTTGACTTGCTTTGTAATAACATGTTATTTCTTCATTGTGGTATGTTCATACTAGTGCTTCCATGATGCCAGATTTCCAACTTAGTTGTTAGGACTGAACAAATTGTTGTTCTCTCACTGTGAATCATCTTGTTTAAGAGGGAACTACACTAGGATTTTGGTTAAATACAAGATAAAAGCTTTAATATCTCCCTAGTTTTTCTATTTAAAGCTATTTTTGCTTATTTAATCTAGAGATACCATTATTTTATTTTCCTCTCCAAAAGACAGACAGACAGGCACATACATACACCTGGGGTGGGTGGGAGAGAAAGACTTCTCACTAAATGGTTCTTGGCAATTGGTGCTATAAATTATGTGAAATTATTTAAATGTAATTGCCTTATAGCCTAATACAGACATTAAGGTGAGTGGACAGAATTGCAGTCATGGTATAGGTATTTCTGTTCTTAAGGACTGATAATGTCTTATAAATATGGCTTGGTATTGAAGACTTTTACATGGTTTCCTAAGATTTTTTTTTTTAATTTGTGTGTCCTACCATCAGGAAGGAAATCTCTTCCCAAAATCTTTCAAAGCCAGTGAAACAAAGATTACAGTTTTTCTGTTTTAGGCTAGTCTTCCCCTCAAACTTGTTTACAATGTAAAGGCTGTGCTTTTGGTTTTTAATAACTGTTTAGTAAAGAGACCTATTGGTGGTCTCAGTGGCTATAAGAATTGCAAGATCAAAATTCCAGAATATGCAGTTGCTGAAATTTAGCATAAGCTGGAAAATATAATGCTTTTACTGCTCCTGCATCCTGTATTAAGAGGGACAATTTCTATTTGACTTGTTTCAAATCTTCTTTCATCTTCAATTAATTTTTCAAAGTCTCCTGTACACCAAATCTAAAACAAGTCATACATTGCTGAAGGTAGCTTGTTTTTTCTCAGTGTGGATTGTGACACACATAAAGGGGTGTGTTATGCTGTCCCCTGGATGACCATCATGTCATTATGATTCAGAAATAGCACTTTTCTGTGTGTCATTTTTCCTATATGTAAGTGAACTATTTCTTTAGATTAACTTTCACAAATGTTGAGTTATATGATGTCTTATTATAGAATGAGGCCACAGTACTTGATGGACTAGAAAGGAGGCATTATTGCATGCATTAATGACCTGACTCTTGGTACAGTGGGCTACCATGGTACCCATGGAGGCTGTCAAGGGCCACATTAAAGGGTGAGCTGTGCTGGTTGTATGAGCTGAATCTTGGAAACTCATGAAAGATAAAAGACTTTATAATATAATAATAAACAATAAAAAGTAAGCCATGCTTTGTAGTGCTTAGTGTATATCCCACATTTTTGGGAAACAAGAAGGGTAAAATCAGGCTGCCGATAATAAACGAACTTTAACTTCTTAAAAACCTTTCAGTCAAAGAGAGCCAGTTTGGTCTAGGTAGGTTAAGGCACCAGTCTAGAAAGCAAGAGCTGCGAGTTTCAAGATCCGCCTTAGCCTACAAAGCCAGCTGGGTGATCTTGGACCAGTTGCTTTCTCTCAGCCCGAGTCATTTCACAGGGTTGTTGCTGTGGGGAAAACAGGAGGAGGAAGGTGTGTTGGATATGTTCACTGCCTTGAATTATTTGTAGAAATAGCAAAGGTGGGATATAGATAAATAAAATCAATCAATAAGTAAATCGCTGCATCATTGTTATACAGGAGGACTGTCAAACTCTCAGCCCACGGGCTGGATGCGTCATGTGATGGCCACGGCCATGCCTGGTTTAGCAAAGGAGAAAAAAGTCCCGATACATCACGTGACATTGCCGTGATGATGTGAGTTTGACACCCCTGTTATACAGTAATAAGGGGCTGTGCAGAGTTTGCCTGATAGAGCAATGCCAAGAAGCCCCAAGTTAGATTATGTCTATAGTAAAGCCATATACATCAAATGTATGATAGAAATAACCCATGTTTTATTGTACACATAATCTTTCTGTCATTTGTTATGTTTCATTTTTGCTTCTGTTCCGTTTGCTCCCTCGTATCAGATTAGAGCTCATGTATTAAATATTCTCTCATCAGCATTCTCTGCCATTTCTGTTACTGGAGCTTCAGGGAAAGACACTTTAGCACTACAGTCGGGGATCTCTCCACAGGAGGTCAGGGAAATTCAAACTTGAAATATTTCATATTATTAAGCAGTAGGTGACAGCTTGTGATAGCTTTATGTCACTGTTCCACAAGTTTTTGACTAGCTTGTCTGTAATGGTTACTGAATAACCTTGCCTGCCTGTCCTGTCTAATTTCAGAACATCTGCAAATGGAGCAACTTTAAGCACAATTCTAAATGATTCTGTAAAATTAATTTTTAAAAATTAATTTTTAAAAAACCCTGCATCATTTGACAAGTTAGCCCTGAATTCTCAAATTCCCAGGCCTGGTCCAGTATTAATTCTACCCCAAACTTATAATTTGCATAGATCAGCAGCAATATGGAATACTGAGTAAAATCACTCTACTTTTGTGTATAAATATAGTAGTCTTGCATAATGTCTGTGTTACTAAACAACCCGTGATCTGCTGGGTCATCCTTTCAGAAATATTCCCTTACCAAATTCAACTGAGACAGAACTTCTAATGTTCTGTCTTCACTGGAAAAATTGGCATCCATTCAGAGATGTATCTTCCTTGAAAATAGCCCATGGCACCAACATCAACACAGGAAATGTTTTGTGACATATTGTATTATGTCATAAACTGTTTTATGGTTATGTTTATGTCATAAAATGTTTTGTACAATTTGCCAAATCTCAATTCCTGTGAAGATGGCCAAGCCCAGGGAGACTTGTCTCTCTGGATTGGGTTTTTTTTCCAGTTTAATAACAAAAGGAACAGACATTCCTTTAGTTTATATGCACCGTTTTATCCAGTTTAAAATGGAAGTAATTAGAATTTTAGCAGCATATAGATTAATAAGGCTGGAAAGTTACTAACTCAGTACAATGTATGTATAAATCAGCATGAGATTATGCTGTAACATAAGTAGGATTATATTTGCAATGTTTCATGTGCCATGATGCATCACTCTAGGATCAGTTTTGTCCATACATAATTAATCAATATATAACTAATTAGGGAATTTCAAGTACTGTTGAATTCCATCTGCACTCGTGACAATTTTGTTAGCATTAAAATAAATCAATAAAAGAGAAAGTACTTCTTTGGAATAAGGGGTTTTTTTTTGTCATTACAGTTACTGTAGTTTGTTGCAGGAGACAACCTGCATATTGAAAGGATGAGTTAGTCATAGTAAAGAATTTAACAATACTTTACTTAATGTGAACTGTTTCACGTTGCTTCATAGTGCAATATGTTTGCGGAGAGGTAAAGCCCATTGAACTTTATCACTACCTAATTTATTATTTTAGCTTTAATGTATCCTAATGAAATTAGTAGGATTTGAAAAATGCATAATTTTATTGGAATCTGTGCAAGCTTGCCATCATAGATATGTGTGATTTCTACATATAAAAACACATTAGGACTATAAAACATTTTATACGAAGTTTCATGCAAGCTACTCTTACACAGAGAATTCTTGGACTTAAAAAAAGAAAGAAAAGAAAATAGTCACTAGAGACAGGGGAAAGAATGCTAAACATTTTCCATGCTTTTATTCTGTCTGTTAAGTTCTGCTATTTTCCTCCATGACTTCTAAAAAGAAAGAAAAGAAAAGTGGATGAAGAATGAAGCATTTTTAGTCTTCCTATTTTTCATATTCAAATTTCTTTTCTTTTTAAAAGAAAATTGTTGCATAGGAGACCCTGGTACCGTGCAGTCTGTTCTGGCTTATGTAATATGTTACTTAGAAAGTGTGTTAAAGCTTCTGTCGTTTTTATCTTGGACTCTATTTAAAAATGAGCTTAAGAATTAGACTTACAAAATACAATGGAAAAGATGTCTTAGGTATAAAAGTGGTACAATTCACAGCAAAAGAATTATTAGCACCCTCGTTCACGATTCTCGATTATTTCTGAAAAGGAATCTTCAATTCAGTGAAGGGAAGCTACCTTAGGACTCAGCCTGGCGTTTTCTTATGATGCGTCTAAATTAAACTGTACTGCTATTTGATGCATCAGAAACATAACATTGTCTAGGATAATGTGATTATCTCTTGTTGATCTGTTATATAGTGCATGTATCTTCTTTTCAACAAATTGGCTGGCCTTATATTCAAAAAATGCAGTATTGTGAAAAGACATAATGTAAAGAATGCTAAACAGTCTGCAGACAAATCTCTTACTAATTGAATTTGCATGAGAAAATTTTTGTGTGTGTCTACTAAAAATGGAACTAAATACATATTAGTTGAAGTTAAGAAATATCTTAACCATTTTCTCTAAATTGTCTCTAAAGACTTTCAATGGTTGCAGTTGTGATTTATTCATTATCTTGCTTGATAATGACATGGAGAACTATTTTTAATTTCTAATTTGCCGGCAGGGCAGAAATTGTTTTTTTGTGATATAATTACATATATAACGGACATCTTATTTTATTTTCCAGCAGTAGCGTGAAAAATTCTCGTATTTCATATATAGTAAGGGGTAGAAGAATCACTATAAACTATTAAATAGACATAGAATTTTTTTTCTCATGCAAATTCAATTAGAAAAGTTAAGAAATAGCTAAGTCCCCTGATCTTGGCCTAATGCCATTCATTTCCATATAACTTCTAAAGGGAAGTACAGCTAATAGTCTTACTTACGGCTGGTTACTTAGCAACCATTTGAAGTTAGAACGAACCTCCCCAAAACTACTTAGGGCCTAGTTTTGAAATTCTAATGGCTGCCCATCTGCCCCCTTCCCCTAATCGTATGATCACATTGGGGGGGCTTGACAACTAGCACACATTTATGGCCATTTGCAGTTGTCCCGTGGTCATGTGAAACCCCGATTGTCAGCATTTTTTCCCAGAAACCAGCATTCACTTCTGCTTTCTGGGGAAAATATGCCCATTAGGTTGGTCAACAACCGCCATAAAAAAAGGATGTAGTGTTGGCGGTGGAATGACAGAGGCAACGCAGAGCAATCTTCAGCTGTAACTTTATTTAAAAATAAAGGGTTGCTGTGACTGCTGCGCTAACAGGCCAGCCAGCTGGCGGGCAGCAGCTGATGCTGTTTGACAGCTCCCTTTTATAGTCAGCTGTCAAATGGCATCAGCCAATAGGAGCGTTCCGCGTTCCTGCTGGATGCGTGGACCGGAGTGAGAACTTCAGCTCAGTCTCTTCAGAACACAATAAAGGACATAAAATTGGACACAGTCATGTGATCTGTTTGACTACTGCCACGACTTACGGCCATAATTCAAGGTTCAATTACAGCCATAAGTTGAGAACTATCTGTATCTCAGTGGACTGTATCTCATCTCTGCCTTTATTAGAGAGGTACCGAGATATAAACTTTTATAAGTGAGATTTCATTCTCTGCTACACTTCTGAATAAAATAAGTAGGAAAAAAATGCAGTTATTTTGAATTACACAAGAATATTGACTCTCAGTTTAATTCTGTCTAGATTCTCTGACTACATGCATTATCAGCCAATAGGTATTTCTTTTTTTATTACTTCTAATATTTGAGATATTGATTAGTTCGATATCAGAATAAATAAAAGGACTTAATTCCAAGCATGTATATTTATTATTGAAATAACAGAAGTCTCAGGAATATATATTAACAGATTATATATAGTTTTCATGCAAAGAGTTTTTTGACCTAAACAAACCTGTTTTCTGTCAATGCCCAGTGATTTCCATCCTTGCATTGTAAATTGACAAAATAAATGAGCAGCAAAGTATTTTTACATGCAGGATAAAAATTGTAATCATGTGACTTCACTGTACATACAAAAATGTAAAGGACTTAAAATATTTATGAGTGCTAAAGATGGAGATATTTATCTTTGAACAAATGTTTTATATGTGGAGAGAATAAGTTTCTTCCAGGATGAGTACTACAGGAGTCCTTGTTTGGTGACTTCCTCATTTAGAGACAGTTTGCAAATAAGGGTGATGAAAAAAAAATTGCTATCAATCTTTGCATTTACAGCTTTCATAAATCTTTAATGTAAGATCTGTGCAAGTAAGATCGTAAGCACAGTTATGGTTTTGCTTAGCTACCACTTTGCTTAACAACTAAGTTGCTGATCCCAACGGTGGTCCCTGAACAAGGACTACCTATACTACACATTTTAAAATATATGTTTTTTTCCTGAAGAAATCATTTTCTGGTGTGCATTTATTCAGCTGCTCAATAGCCTTAGTAAGAAATGCATTGTACCCAACACCCAATTCAGCCTTCATATTATGAACAAATTATGCCCATTATTACATCCGTACAATGAATTTGATTGGTTAGCATGTTTTTAAAGCACTTGCTGGGGGTGAGATCTGTGACTGGTGGGTGTTGTTTCACAATCCAAGCCCTACATGGAAAGAAAGAAAGGGTGACATGATTCCCAAAACTTGATTGAGAAAATAAGAAATCTGGCCCATTAGCAGCTGTCCTGGTGTTGTGAAGAAATCTGTGTTACCTGACCTGAAAACATGGTCAAATGAGTAAAAAAATAATCTGCTACAACTAATTGTAGTTCAACAACTTAACACATTTTCATTTTGCATAATCTGCTCCATTTTGTATGATTCCCTCCACTAAGCAGGAAACCATATAAAGAGGTATCAAGGGCCTCTTTCCCTTCTTGGAAAGGAAATTTTATTTTGTTCTTTTTCTGACATTGGAAACATTATACTTTTTTTGTTAATACATTCTCAAGCGTGTCTTGCTTTATTTATAGAACTGTCCTTCGTGTGATTTGGTGGCTTGGCATTGCAGAGTACTTTTGAGAATGTTAAATTTCTACAGTTCTGGACATCCATCTGACATCTTAAGTTTAATTTTTATTCTCTATTAAATGTGCACTGCTTGTTCTGACATACCTACCATCGACTAAATAATGGAAAGGTTTTCATAAATAACTTCATCTTTTTATAAATTATCTATGGTGGAAGATCAAAAATTTACACCTTTATTTTATTTTTTTACTAGATACCTACAAAATGCTTTGATGTAGACCTAAATTAATTCTAATACATTTAAAGCTAATCTCAATGCTTTATTAATTTAACATTTAACAATCTTTTTCCAATCCCTTTTCACTTTTTTCTGCCATTTTCTTAAAAAATTAAATACTTCATAAACAAGTGTATAAGCTCAACTGTTCCGCATGTTCTTCTATGTGCAATATTTCTAACTCTGTTTTTGAGAAATGTTTTATATGTTACAGTTGTGTTAATTACCTTACTTGGTTTATTTTAACAAAGTCTGGTGGTGTGAATATATGAAAATTAAAATGCCAATTCTTTTTGGTTTTTGGGGGGGTGGGGGGTTAAATTAAGCCTGATATTGTTAAAGGAAGGGAGAACTATTAAATTAGGATTTGTAATAATTTACTTTTTGTAATTTTGTAAAAAAAATGATACTTTTATTTTAAGGTTCTACTTTTGTAAGTAATATACTGACATGTGGCACAATCTGTCAGAAGCACATCCTGCTTTTATCTCATTGAAATTTGGGAAAAAGCCCTACCTCCTTCATCTTATTTTTTGAACTTTAGCAGGATAGAGTTCTCATATGTTGTGCCTAAAATGCCTATTATTTTATAAAGAGAAGTTATTTAAAACCACTGTCTAATATACTATAAAAATAAATTTTCCTGTATTAGAGCTATCTTAATGCCAGAACCTTATTGTTAAATGTCGTGTTTTAATATGTGTAATACTTGATATGCATTAAAAGATGTTAATTATGGCCTGTGAATCATTTTTCCTGTCAAGTACAAGATCATATCCTAGAATTTATTATTCATTAATATGTGGAAGTATCAGCAAGTATTGTGGGCCCAATTGGCAAAAGAAAGCTCAGGACCATATTGTTGGAAACATGAGGAAGAGGCCTTCATCCTACAGTGGATAGACAATGGCTAAAAGGAGGATGAGGAGGAATACTGTGGCTGATAGTTTTATTTAAGCTGGATATACCTGGTTTTACTCATCCAACATGTCAATCACATTTTTTAAAAGTAACATATGTATAACAGATTAAATTTAAGACCAGTCTAAAACAGGGGACATCTTTCAGGTCACCATGCAAATCTTGGTAACTGCCATGACCATTAAACATTTTGTAGAGTTCCCCCCCCCTGTATGAATTTCACAAATTGCTTTTTCAGAACAACTTTTCATCCTTCACTGAAGTTTCCATACTATGGATACTCTGTCTTTCAACAGGAGGTAATGTTGTGGTTCGCCGGCAGCCGGTGCAGACGGCAGAGGTATCGGACAGTGAGGACGAAAGGGAACCAGCCAGGGAGTCTGGAGTAGACTTGGACAAGGGTCCTCAGCTGAAGCAGAGGGGCAACTCAGAAGTAAGGCTGGGAGGTGATTGCCCCTCCCATAAGGGATAAAAGTCAGGCCTCAATTACGAGAAGCTTTGCAGGAAGCAAAGCAGTTCAGTAATTTCTGAATCCTTCTTGAAGCTCTGTACCCTGATCAGTTTTTTCTGGGTTTTTGGGTTGGTTTATGTTATACTTAATTGGACTTCTGTTTTTTTTTTTTGCAGCATTCTATAGCACTAAAAAGCATGCTCTTATCTGGAGGAACTGTATAATTGGTTTTGGCTGGGAATGCAAGTAATTCCCAGTGTTGCATTAAAATAGGTTTTACTTTTAAAATAAGTTTGTGTTTCATTAAGTTTGACGAAGCCTGTGTCAGAACAGGTAATCTTTGATTTAGAAAACTGACAGTGACCAAGAAAGAGCACAAAGATTTTGTCAAGCTCTAAAACTTAATTACAATCTTTTTTTTTTTAATTACATTTATATGCCGCCCTTCTCCGAAGACTCAGGGCGGCTTACAATTTTTGGAGCACAACCCAATGCGCTCAGCAATAGCCTTCATTCCATTGTATATGCCTGCTTATTACTAAGTGGCAATCTTGCATATTGACATATGAAAATGATTCAATCATATGAAATGATTCAAAATTGTATGCTTCTGGACAGCTCACAACAATCAAATGACTCCACAACAACCTTTTAGTAGCAGTTGGATAAAAGATCTTTCCACACCAGAAAGAAGATATTTTAAAAAATCATGGAAGGAGCGAGGAAAGAACATAATCCCTTTTTTGTTAATCCAGCAGACAATCTTTACTAAATTGTCTGGAAAAAATGATCTGGAAAAATCAAAAGGAGGGTTCTTGGTTGCAAACTGGGGTATATACTATAGAACTCAGAAATAACAATGGGATTAGGATTTTGAGCTAAATAACAAAAATCAACATGATAACTGAAATTTCAAGGATGCACTCTGGCTGTAGTAATAAAATCACCCCCAGCCCCCAGGAACATTAGCATGTGGTCTTGTTCAACATTGCAAGGAATCTTTTAAAAATGAATTATTTTTTCAATAAAGTCTTTGTAAGCAGATCACTTCATCCTGGGGTTATTCGCTTTCTTCCTAAACAGCTATCTATTCCAAACTGTTTAGCAAAGTTATGTTCGAAATGTGTTAATCATTTCGTGTGAATCAGTCATTAGACATCCCAACTTTTGGTTTATCTAGAGCATCAAATCTCTGGATTAAATTTGGCATTTTTTGTTTTCAATTGTTCCAACAGAGATTGGTATTCTTTCTCAAGACTGGGCACCACGTTTTTTTTTATAAAATGGCCAAAAATCTCAGGTATGACTTTTATGAATCCAGTCCTATAATCTTGTGTAAAAGTCCTGCAAGATTTTACACCTCTTGCTTATGACTTTGTGAGAAATCTTACAAATTTTGGCAACATCATGAGAATGCTGCCATTTCTGTCTTTAATTTCTATTGGCCTTGCACAGACATCATCTGGGTTTTTTTTTGGTAAATATGTTGGTGCCAGCAAGATTTGTGGTTAAGTCCTGTACTACAAGAAGAAGATTTGCTAGAGTCTTCAACCTTCAAAACCTGCCTTGTATGTTGAAGAATTGAAGGGAGTGGGGAAAGATCTGCAAGAATTTCCTCTTACTAGTCATTGTTACAATGAACCCTCTTCGAGAAATTCCACTGGTCCCCGAAGGGTACTTGCAAAATTTACTAATTTTCTGCTTTCTTAGTGTAAAAGGAATCTCTTTCACACACACGCAGAGTAAAATTAAAAAAGAATAAAGGAACTGCTTCCTTAAGGTACCTCCCCATAGAATTCACAGACAAAAAGAGGTGATAAACTAATACATGGCATCCTCCCTGTTGCACTAAGTTATTTTCAGGGAGCAAAATGACTGAAAGTATGTTGACATTCCCAGTTCCAACAGTTTTCTTCTGATCTGCAGGTCTCAAAAATTCATCAACGATCGGGCTTGTAATATGATGTATATAGCCAGGCTTATTTGCTGTTCAGGCAAGAAAGTATAATTGATATTTGGAATAGTAGGAAATCAGATGCACTGTATGTTCATATACTAGAGAAATGTTCTCCAATTTCAAGAGATTATTGCCATATTGGCCAAAGATGCTACTAAAATTAATAAAAGAGCATGTGGTTCTTTATTACAGCAACTGTTACATGATTAAATGAAACAGAACTATAAAGTTGCACAGGATTTATCTGAATGCAAAATGATTTGGGGACTCCTATCCAAGAAATATTGATGAAACAGAGAGAGAGAAAAGACAACAACATGGAAATGGTCATAAAATCATTTTTCTCCATATAGTCTCTCTTGAATATACCGTGTTTCCCCGAAAGTAAGACCTAGCACTATTTTCTAAACCTGCCCTAATATAAGACCTACCCCGAAAATAAGACCTAGTGTAAATCTCCAGTTCCAGGAAGACTTTTCAGGGAGCAACCGTGCACCCAAAAACACCCCCACACACTCACACCCACTATTTGGCACCATAAATATATAAGACCTACCCCGAAAATAAGACCTAGTGTGTTTGGGAGCCAAAAAAAAATATAAGACAGTGTCTTATTTTCAGGGAAACGTGGTATTTTAATGTATAAAATACAGCTCTGAAATCTTGTACAAGAGATCTATCACGTGACAGAGGTCTGACTTGAGACAAAGTTACTGAGATATTTTTCTTAGTCCTCTTACCTGATTATTATAAATGTCTTAGACTGAAGTCTAAGTATAGAGAAGTTCCTTCAGAAGCAGAATTTTAAATATATATTATGCAGAATGTTTTTAAAGTTCTCAGGAAAGTTATAGCTGAAATTCAATGCAAATAAGTGCACTTTAGATCATAGACGAGTTATCACTAGGTTCATAGCTGGATGTTAATTAGTATATTGGTACATCCTGATTAAGTACTTAATTCTTAGAAATCTGGCAGGAAAGGGTTAATCATTCCAGTGAGAAAAATCTTAACTCTATTTTTTCCTGAACTGATACGTCTCAATTACTTTGTACTGTAATGGGCTGCATTCAAAAACAAGAAATGTTTCTTGTACGCTTGCAAATATGAAGTCTCAAAATGATATCTTGTAATAGACCAGGAATGAGGCATTATGTATGCAGGTGTAGCTGAGTTTGAATTATTAGAAAGCCTATTATTATTATTATTATTATTATTATTATTATTATTATTATTATTATTATTATTATATTATGGTGTAATTTTTTAGGACCAGACCATGATATAAATCATCAGATGGTGGAATGTAAACTAATGTGTCCCTGAGCATTGTCATTTTCCATGGTCTTTAGTTTTATTAATAAATGAGAGTTAACATTTTGCCAATAAAAACACTCTCAATGAATATGGGTCTTTTTTTCTAGTAATATGAAACAATGATGAAAAGTCAGGTCCATTGGGACTAATCTTTCAGCCTGTAAATTTGAGTCATGTAGCTTTGGGTTTTGGAAAGCATCATTAAAAATTCAAGTCCTTTGATTTCATTACAACAGTGAAAAATGCAAAGTTGAGACAGAGAAGCCAGGAAAATAGCCTTGTTTAAAATTCTAATTCACCAAACTTCAAAATGTTTGTCCTAGCTTTGATATTCTATAGGTGAAGGTGATCCACCCAATACATTGTTTCTTAATTTACCAAGTCTTCTATTAAAACCTAGCCAATGGTCTGATAATATCAAATTGCATCATTGTCAGGTGGTTCCAAAATAGCTTAACCTTCATTTTATTATTTTTTGTTAATTTATTTAAATTTGTTTTGTCTGCCTACTCAGTAGACTCTGGGCGGCTTACATAAATAAGCAGTTAAAACAGTTAAAGCAAAATGGACAGCATTCTTGATTAAAAACAACTATAAACCATAAAATATTGAAGGGGCCTCACAACATATATTAACCCCAGGTCTGGTAACTGAGCCAGGTTTTAAGGGCTTTCTGAAATCCCAGAAGAATGGGCACCATTTGTATCATAGGAGTGTTGTTGTTGTTCCAGAAGGTGGGGTCAGCAACAAAGAAGGACCCCTTCCTTGGTTTTACCAGGTCATAATCTGAGGAAACAGGGAGTGCGCCTATTCTACCTGAAAGTATCAGGCAGGCAGAAAAAATGGGAGCTAGGTGGCTTCTCTTGTGTCCAGATCCAATGCCATGAAGGACTTTATAGATGTCACAGTATATGTTTTATTATTTATATATAATAACATAACTGGCCTCTTGAATTTTACTGAGAAGCCAACTGGCAACCAATGCAGCTCACAAAGCACTAGTGACACATGGGCTTAAAGAAAAGTGACAGAGATTGCTTATGCTGCTGCATTTTGAACTAGATATAGCTTCTAGATCAGGGATGTCAAACTCACGTTGTCATGGCGACACATGATGTATCGGGACTTTTCCCTTCTTTGCTAAACTAGGCATGGCCATGGCCAGCCCATGACACATCTGGCCTGCGGTCTGAGGGTTTGATAGCCCTGTTCTGGATGATCTTCAAAAGTAGTACAATAGACTAATTATGACTGACTATAAAGGCCTACTAGTAGATGAAAGGGTACAACTGACTTCAAATGCTTCTTGCTCAACATTGAGAGACACAGCTCATAACAATCTGGTTTTTATAGATGATATAAATTCCACACATGTTGTTAAGTTCACTTTAGTTTTTTACATTTCTGTTGTCGGTATTTAGAAGTCAGGATTTAGGGTGTGAGAAAATATCAAAATTTAACATCACAATACATTAATGCTGAAATAATGAATAAGCCTTGGTACTTTATTTCTTTCTACAACCAATTTATTTTATGGAAGTACATCTTGTCAGCAAGGGAACATTGAAATAAATTGATTGCCTCAGTTTAAATGTGACAGGAATTGGAGGAATCCAGGTGTGCATGTCGAAACTGAGTAAATGCATTTCAGGGTATATAACTACAAGTTATTGGGCCATCATGCTATTGTATCTGTGAATGGAGATTCTCAATGCCATAAATGGGGGGCGGGGAGGACAATTGAATTCCATGTTTACAAGACCTGGTGCTAAACATAGACTAATGTGTTGGGCATAGGTTGAGAAGACCTGGTGAGCAGTGAAGATTGTGAAGTTGGGTATGGAGATTAAATTTTGGTGGACAAATAGCCAGAAAAGATACTTCCTGTCACCTTTCCCACTGCTACACTTTGGCAAGCTCTAATCTTGAATGATGAAGAAAACAGCCCTAGGGCTTGGCTTGCACTTAAATTCACTGAAGTAGATGATGAGTTCTTATAAGGAGCTGCAGGAAGATTTTTGATGGGAGAGTTTGTCCTATTTTCTGACTGGAAGAATCTATTCTTTGGGAATAAGGCTGTTGTCCTAGAACTAGTAAAACCACACCTACAATATTGCATCCAGTTTTGGTCACCACACTATAAAAAGATGTTGAGACTCAGAGTGCAGAGAACAGCAACCAAGATGATTAGGGGATGGGAGGCTAAAGCATACAATGAACGGTTGCAGGAACTGTGCATGGCTAGTCTAGTGAAGAGGAAGACCAGGGGAGACATGATAGCAGTCTTCCAATATTTGAGGGGCTGCCACAGGGAGAAAGGGGTCAAGCTTTTTTCCCAAACACCTGAAGGCCAGACAAGGAATAATGGATGAAAATTGATCAAGGAGAGATTCAACCTAGAAATAAGGAGAAATTTTCTGACGGTGAGAACAATCAACCAATGGAACAGCTTGCCTTCAGAAGTTGTGGGAGCTTCAACACTGGAGGCTTTTAAGAAGAGGCTGGATTGCCATCTGTCAGAAATGGTGTAGGGTCTCCTATTGGGGTGGGAGGGGGTTGGACTAGATGACCTACAAGGCCCATTCCAACTCTGTTAATCTGTTAAACCATGGGGCAAGAGTCCATAATTACTGAAAGTCCAGTCTTCGCATTCTGCAAATTACTGACTGTTGGTTCTCTTGAATAACTGGTGGATTATATGTGAGAGTCAGTTAAAAAGTCAGTTTTAAAAATGTGGTGGCTTTCAGTAAAACATTAGATGAAAGACATGCTTGGACTGTTTCATTAAGAAACCTCCATTACTAGGATTACACATTAGGGTGCCTAGAAAATGTGAATTAATTGGGGGGAGATGAGAGAGAAAATAATAATATTAACTTGTTTAGCAGATTGCAGGTTCATAGTTGTGATTACCAGTAGTCTCTTATGTAAATAATGATTTGAGATCTGTCTCTAGTTCGTGCTAAAATCTGAACTGGTTAATAGCAAGGTTTCAAAATAATTATTTCAACTGATTATTAATTTGATGGGAGTTATTAAGCCATCATACAAACCTATCTCCACTTACCTGGATATAATTCTGTTGAACTCAGGGGTTTTATGCTGAGTAGGCATGTAAGAATGCATTGAGGACTTAAACAAAAAACAGTATCTGTGTATCCATCAAGGGAATGAACATAGAAGAATGTACACAGCAAGGAATATAACTCTGGAAAAGGTAAGTCATAATTTTGATTGGCAGCATATGAAATAAAAACATTGGGGAGGAATTTTATAATTCCAAATAGAAGACACCATTTGGAAGAGAAAAGGGTACAAGTGTGGTAACTTTTCTTCATTTTAAGGCAGCTGAGAAAAATATGTTAAATTGTATTCAAATTTAATGGTAATGTTGTAATAAATCAGATGCAGTGGCACGTAGGACTTCTCAGCATCTACATTTATTCAGAATTACATTACAGCTATTTTGAGCACATCAGCCCTTTCGGTACAGTTTTAACAACCCCTCCCCTCGCCACCTTCTCAACTTTTTCAAGGATCAGGTTGATAAGTACCTTCTTTGCCTCACTATTTACTTTTCATTTCTTTTTAAGGCATCACTGATCTCATGTTCTCTGTCCAGTCTGCTTGGAGAGAGAGAAAATGTATTATTTTCTGCTATGCCTGCAGGACTGGAAGGAGATGCCAGCTCCTTTCTTCACAGTTTCGTATTTACTAGCCTTGTATTCTGGATAATAAATCATTTTGGTTTCCTCATCTAGAATTTGTCCCTTGGGAGTCACAAGGCATAATATAATATCTTATAGAGCTCCCTCCCACTTTAAAAAAAATCATTTAAAACTACAATGTAGACCAGTCATACAGCATTCAGGATTGGCAACCAATAATGGAACTTAAAACGATAAAAGCCCTTTCCAGCTATCAAATCCAGCCCGCTGTCAACCAAGGAATCCAAATTAAAATGTCCCTGATAGTAATGTCCAATATTTGCTTCACTGCTACAATCACTAGGACTTCTTTCTTAGGCAATTGGTTCCGTTCTGTACACTGGTCTTACTATTTATATATATATTTATTTAATTTCTTGCAGTCACAGACCAAAATACAAGTATAATAAAAGAAGCACATGAGAAAAATAAAATCATGAACAATTGGTCACCAGAAACTTTGACTGAGGGGAATTACAGCGTTCTCCTCTGATGGTTACAGCTCTTTAAAAAAAATTGGAAACCTGAGAAGTGATGTATGAAGAGCCATCCCCTAGACAATATAAGAACAAATTACTAGCATTGGGTCTAGAGGGGTCTATTTCAAGGAGAGACAATAACTTAGTTCTGCCTGCGTTATACATAGGGCAGTATAAAAAGACATGCTCCACCGTTTCAACCTCAGCTCTATCACAGGGGCATAGCCGCTCGCTAATCAGGAGCCTCTTGAATCACCCATCCAGTAGTGCTGAGGGCAAGACGTTAAAGCGAGCTAGGGAGAAAGCTCTTCTATACTTGGGGATGGTTAGAGTGTAAAAATAAGAAGCCATCCTCAGTCCATAATTATTAAATGGGCTGAAAATCAGAGGAGAGCAGGTTTTGTTAGCTCTGGCTCTTAGATATTGCAAGTCAATGTCCACAAGCCGTTGGACTACCCTAAATTGGGCGTCCTTAAGGCCATAATCTCCCAGGGCATCCCCTGTAAAACCTAGCAGGTGTAGTTTCTTCATCAGCTCCCTCTCCCAACGAGAAATATGAGAGTCAGCAAATGTCAGGGAGAGGTAGCTACCAGGAACTGCCAAAAAGAGCACCCGAAACCACCTATGGGAATGGTCCTGCGTACTTATACTGGCAAAAGAGGCACATTGTGGCTATAAATTCCAACTGGGGTAGTCCAGAAGAGTCTTTTTTGCTCTAGCTCCTGCCCTCTGGAACACCATTCCCATTGACATGAGATCCACTACTTGGCCTTCCAGAAGGGCCTGAAAACCTGGCTCTACTGGCTTGGCCTGGAGCCTGAATGAGGGCAGGTTGTGCTGAAGGTGGTTATTTATTAAACAGAAGATCCCACCTCAGTCTACTGTATACCTCTTGCTCAGTGGTGGGATTCAAAAATATTTTACTACCGGTTCTGTGGGCGTGGCTTGGTGGGAATGGCATTGCTTGGTGGGTGTGGTAGGGGAAGGATACTGTAAAATCTCCATTCCCACCCACCCCAGGGGAAGGTTACTGCAAAATCCCCATTCCCGGCCCACTCCTGGGGGAAGGTTTACTGCAAAATCCTATTCCCTTCCCAACCCATTAACCTGCTTTCCAGCTCCGTTCTCCTGGGCAGGGCAACAAAAGAAGACCCAGCCAATCAGCTGGGACTCAGGAGTCAGAGAATAGATGGGGGCGGGGCTACTCAAAATTTCTGCTACTGGTTCTCCAGAACTGGTCAGAACCTGCTGAATACCACCTCTGCTCTTGCTATCTTAGCTATTTCTTTGTTAATTGTAACACTGTTTTATTGTTTTACTGTTTTAATCTTTTATAAAATTGTTTGATCAGATTGTAAACTGGCCGGAGTTTACAATAAATGGCATATAAATTTAGTAAATATGTAGAGATGCCCTCAGAGTCAATTGAAAATACAAGCCATTCTTTCATTTCCTGCACTCTGGGTTGATAATCTCCTGCATGTCAACTTGCTACCTCTTTAAAAAGTGATGTCATGTTTCTCCTCTGGCATGTTCTCTGATTGTTACTATTGCTCTTATTTGATCCCTTTCCAATGCATCAGAATTCTGATGTAACTAGACCATGTTGCACCTGCTGGATTTAGCTGTGTTTATGGCACACTGGCCAAAATGTGCAAATCCTTCCAGTTCACAGGGAATGCTGAGTGTGGCAGGGATTTGATGAAGGCAGATAACCTGGTTGAATCCTTCTCTATCTTACTTAAAACAGCAGAAATGGATGAAATAGTTATTTGTAAACAACCGTCAGTTTCTTTGCCGTGCAAATTGAAAGTAGTGCTTCTGTAAGCCCAGTTTTCACAAAATTTGGTTTAGCAAGACTAACACAGATGGATGAAATGAGAAGAATTCAACAACTGATTTATATTCAATTTAGAATTGATATATAGCCATGTGGATTAAGAAGGAGAATTTTGTTTCCCGAATCGCTAGCAGTCTGACAACCAAATCTTACAAATAATTTTTCCCCATGTTAAGTAATAGAACCAATGGGATTTATGCCCAAAATATATTGATATTTATTATAGCCTGCCCTTTTCATTTGCTGGAGTAACATTAAATTCAACCCATTTTTAACCTGGTCCAAAACAGAATGTTTGTGGGAGACTTTATTAAAGCTGCGTGGTGCTGCAGCGTAAAATCCTGTGTCCAGATTCTTAGCCTCTGGAGATGTGGGTATATAGAGTAGGGCCTATGCAACCCTTGATGCATGATGATTGATAGGTGCAGCAATAATCCTTTAGTATGTTAGATCTATGTGTTATAACCCAGGTCAAGGCAAAGCAGGCCTTTAGAGTTCTTTATTGTCCTAAAAAAATGTTCAATAAATTGTCTTCTAATAACCAGTAAGGTTCCACTCCATGCTATCTTCCACTCTACATCAAAAAGTCATCAAAAAAGCACAACAAAGAATGTTCTTTCTGCGCCAACTCAGAAAGCTCAAACTGATACAGTTCTACAGAGGAATTATTGAGTCTGTCATCTGCACCTCTATAACTGTCTGGTTTGGTTCTGCAACCCAACAAGACAGACATAGACTTCAGAGGATAATTAGGACTGCAGAAAAAACGATTGCTACCAACCTGCCTTCAATCGAGGACCTGTATACTGCACGAGTCAAAAAGAGGGCTGTGAAAATATTTACAGACCCCTCACATCCCAGACATAAACTGTTTCAACTCCTACCCTCAAAACAACGCTATAGAGCCCTGCACACCAGAACAACTAGCCACAAGAACAGTTTTTCCCGAATGCCATCCCTCTGCTAAACAAATAATTCCCTCAACACTGTCCAACTATTTACAAAGTCTGCACTACTATTACTATTAATCTTCTCATCACTACTTATCACTCATCTCCTCCCACTTGTGACTGTATGACTGTAACTTTGTCGCTTGTATCCTTATGATTTATATTGACTGTTTCCTAGTATGATTTGATTGCTTATTGTACCCTATGACTCTTATTAAGTGTTGTACCTTATGATTCTTGACTCTTGATGAATGTATCTTTTCTTTTATGTACACTGAGAGCATTTGCACCAAGACAAATTCCTTGTGTGTCCAATCACACTTGGCCAATAAAAGAATTCTATTCTATTCAGTCCCCCAAACAACAGCCCATATATTACCAGGAAAGTCCACAAAGCGAAGTCCAGGCATAAGACAAATGGCAGTCCTCAAAACAAGGTGAAAGGCAGTCCTCAAAGCAAGGCCAAAAAGGCACAAGTCAAAGCCAAGGAAGTATAATCCAAAACAAACATTTGTTCCTGGAAAAGACTAACTCTCCACCGCTTCTCCTTAAATTACTCCATTCCAGGTGTTCCTTATGAAGAGGAGTGAGTCAACCTCCACCCAAATAGCTTTGTAGCCCTTTTCTGGGCTTGCCTACACTCAGCTTTCCTTGCCCTTGGATCGAGTGGAGGAGGCAGCTGTTCCTCATCAGAGGTCTATCAGCACCACTGCCTGTCAGCAACCGATCCTCTCCTGTCTCTGTGCGGGCAGCTGTCTGTCTGGTCGAACACTCCATTTGGTCGACCACCTCCCCTATGCCTGAGGGGCCCAGGACAGCATCGTCCTCAGTCCCTGGCCTCTCTAAACACGCCAAGGGAGACATGCCATTTCTGTCGGACTGTCTCAGTTCCAACTTTTCCTCCTCTGAACTGGGCTCCAATGGGATATGACACTATGTGGTTTAAATACAAATTTACCTCTAACAAAGCAAAACAGATTTTGAATATACCTTTGCTTAACATAGAGTTGAAACATTCTGGTCTTTTTACAGTCAACAAAATCTGGGGTCTAGCAGTGTGGCTGGATTTTTTGTTTGAAGTATTATTTACATAATAAATAAAAGGAACCAAAATGTAGTGTTTAACGGCAGTGGTTATGTCACCATCATCTTATACTAACAGGGCTGTTACAAACTCTGCAATGCCTCTACATCAGGCTGGAGTATTTTCCCCTGTTTGTTTCACGAGGCATTATCTACTTTTGTTTGTGTTCATGTAATTCAACAGATAGTCATTCCTATTTCTTTTAGTTGCAGAGACACATAGGAATCTAGATGCTTATTTCTTCTTCTGAAAATGGGTCGGATCTGATTTCAGGTACTGTATATATCCATTTAAATACTGAGTGGGAAAGCTCACTGTTTTCAAAATTGTTTTCATTTTTCTAAATGTATCTTTTTACTTGGGTCACTTATGGAGTATTTTTCTAGTCTCCCTGTAACCTTGAAACATATTCCTTGTCAGTGCTGTCTTGATACTTTCAAGAACTGTCCTTGAATAACTGTACATTTATCAATTTATATAGGAAGAGAATCTTCACTTTAGAAATGGTGGAAAATGTTTGTAGCTCACCACAATCTTCACTTTGTTTCCATTATGCTGGGACATATAGTAAATTCATTTTACGTTGGACTTGGTTTTATTAAGTAAGTAAGTAAGTATACAGAACAGTAGTCTTTAACTTTCAACCACTGGTTTAGTGACTGTTCAAAGTTATATCTGTTTTTCATGCTATTGTGGCATTCCCATGGTCATGTGATCAAAATTTGGGGACTTCACAACATATTTATGACAGTTGCACTATCCTGGATCCATGTGATCATCATTTCTAAACTTTTCAGCTGGTCTCTGACAAGTCAATGGCGAAAGCCAGATTTACTTAACAACTACATGATTGATAACTGTGAGAGGGATCTTGGAGTCTTAATGGACAACCAGCTAAATATGAGCCAGCTGTGTGCAGCAGCAGCCAAAAAAGCTAATGCAATCCTAAGTTGTATTAACAGAGGGATACAATCAAGATCAAGGGAGGTACTAATACCACTCTATAAAGCTTTAGTAAGACCACATCTAGAGTGCTGCATCCAGTTCTGTTCACCACATTATAAAAAAGATGTTGAGACTCTAGAAAAAGTACAGAGAAGAGCAACCAGAATGATTGGAGATTGACTGGAGACTAAAGCGTACAAAGAATGGTTACAGGAACTGGGCTTGGCTACTCTAGTAAAGAGAAGGACCAGGGGAGACATGATAGCAGTCTTCCAATATTTGAGGGGCTGCCACAGAGAGGAAGGGGTCAAGCTATTTTCTAAAGCACCTGTAGTCCAGATAAGGAACAATGGATGGAAGCTGAACAAGGAGAGATTTAACCTGGAAATAAGGAGAAACTTTCTGACAGTGAGAACCATCAACCAATGGAACACCTTGCCCTCGGAAGTTGTGGGAACATCATCACTTGAGACTTTCAAGCAGAGATTGGACTGCCATTTGTCAGAAATGGTGTAGGGTCTCCCTCTTGGGTGGGGGGTTGGACTAGATGACCTACAAGGTCCCTTCCAACTCTGATAACTGTTATCTGATTCACTTAACTGCAATGATTTGCTTAACAACAACAAAAAACAGGTCATAAAATGCAGTGCAATTCACTTACCAACTGTCTTGCTTAGCAACATAAATTCTGGGCTCAATTGTGGTTGTTAAATCGAGGACTCTGTAGCTAAAACGAGTCACACTTCTTTCTTTCTTCCCTTTGCCATACTTTGAATGGGTGGGAGCTGGGCCAAACAATGGTTAAAACTCTTTTCTCCTATTTTCCAAGCCTGAACTATTGCAACAAAAACTATTTCTGAGATAAAACCTCATGCAATTGATGAAAATAGTCTTCAGTTTTGAAGACAGCATGAGATGTGTTTTAACACTGCTATCTTCTGGAAACCGTTATTACTTTAAAATATTAATCTATAAAAATAATATCTTTCAGAGCCACAGGATTTTTCTATATGAATTCCAATGAGATAATAAAAGTGGAACCACAATGGTTTAGATGCACAGAACCTGCTGATTGCACTGAAATTAACACGCAAGCTTGCAAAAATTGTCCTCTTATGTGTTCTATCGCAGGCAAACATACGTACAGTATAAATCATTAAATAGAAATGCCCTTGTTTTCTAATGAGGATCGATAATACTAAAACATAACTTAGATGTATTGTTTTGCATTTCTGGTCCCAGACATCTGATAGAAACCACAATTATGTCAAAAGGTTATGTGAATCCTGACATCTTTCTGCAAATAAAGTAAATAGGTAAGCCATGTCATTTGCATACAACATCATGATGCACACAATGTCACTCCATCTTCCCCAGAAATTTGTTTCTGGACTAAATTTCCAAAACCAATTCACACTGCCTTTTTGGGGGGGATATTCAAGGGGAAATTAGAATAAAATATCACATCAAGCTATCATAGTTTTCATAATACAAGTCATTTCTAAGGCACAGTAACTGAGCTCAAACTGCTAAACCAGAAGTAAAGCTCATTTCATAGCCCATTGTACTGTGCGAATTGTGTCACTGTATTATTTAATTCACTCATTTTGTGTCACTATAAATCAGTGTTTTCTCAATTTCAGGAACTTTAAGGTGTGTGGACTTCAATTCCCAGAATTCCCCAGCCAGAATTCTGGGAGCTGAGGTCCACACTTCTTAAAATTGCTGAGACTCAGAAGCACTGATCTATATTTGCAGATTTAAGTAAACTGGGTCTGAATGTGTTTTTAAAAGTGTTACTGCTACTAGTTTTTTTAGCAGAGAGAACAAAAGTCTCACCTTTGGTATTCCTTCTAATCACAGAGAAGTATATTAGCTGTTAGCACAGGAATAAAAAGGTTTGTATTAGACAACCAGCTTTATGATGGTTTAACTTTTTGCAACTGAGACCACACCTTATCATCAATATTCAGTATAACTAAAACTGCCTCAACTCCCTTTCCCTACATTTGTCTCATTATTGACACTTTTTTCCTTGTGCCTTCAAGTCAGACTGTGATGATTCTCTGTGTCATATATGTGCATGTATGTGGGCATATGCATAATGGATATCCTTTGAGAGCTGAATGCAACAAAATTTCATTTTAATGTTTGCTTAGTGTACATTTAAAGTGGCAATAAAGTTCTATTCTGTTCTGTTCTTGACTCCTAATGATTGCCTGGATTAATCCCTTAGTTTTCTTGGCAAAATTTCAGAAATGGCTTTTCCTTCACTCTGTCCTAGGGCTGACAGAAACAAACTGGCCCAAGGTCACTCAAATTGTCTTCATCTTAAGGAGGTATGTCAGAATTGTGGCCCGCAGGCCAGATACGTCACGCGTCAAGCCCACTCCCACTTTAGCAAAGAGGAAAAAAGTTGTGATACGTCATGTCACGTAATGCCGTAAGTTTGAGACGCCTGCTCTAAGGCAAGACTAGAACTCACGACCTTCTGTTTTCTAATCCAGTCCCTTAACCATCACACCAAACCGGCTTTCACTGCACATTCATACCCCACTCATTGTCAAATACATCTCCCAACAGGCAGCATTGAATGGCTGCATCTGGGTACAGCAAATCAAAGAAAGTGATCACCCAACTAATGCCGTGACTTGACTCTTCTGGGTCAACTTTGCATGCCAAGTGAGATTGCAAAACGCCATAGCTGTCTGCAACAAAACAACAAAAACAAAATTGAAAAGAAGCTTGAATGGTTAACTTTGCCATTCTAGCTTCACCCCTATTGATAATTAAGACAACAGCAACAAAGTACTAAGTCAATTTGGGCTGTTTATTGATAAAGTATGAGCAAATACAAACATTGTTTACTTTGCCATTCTGAACAGGAATGGATTTTTTTTTCCAGGGGAAGATGAACATTTCTAGTTAAAAAGTCAACTTTTCAATTTTCATTAAACAATGAAAAAAATCATTGATCTATGAAAAATCAAGTTTTTGTTAAAATCTTGCTGGGGGAGGATTTCCTTTAATACTATCAGGAAAGTCTAGTGCTGTCATTTTCTGTTTTTTCTTTTTCATTTTATTCTAAATTTATTTTTAGACATTCAGCAGTAAATATATAACATTTCTGTTATAAATATATAACAATATATTTACCAGTGTTTGAATAAGAGGATTTCATGGCATTTATAGTTTGCATGGGTAAGAAAATTTCACATTCAGTGTGAGTAATGATTACACAGATTAAACTCTGAATGATCTTTGTGTCACAATAGATTTCATAATGCTAGGAAATTATAGTCCTAAATTATGCTTTGAAAAGAATTCAACTCATTCCCACTTCTTATATAGATCTTAATTTAATGTATCATTCTCTAAAAAAAATAATAAGGCAATAGGTATACATGTGTATCTCAGATGTGGGTGAGTCATAGAAATACGCATTCTCCCTTGGAATGACATTTCCTTCTCCAAGTTTTTCTTAGTCCCAAGCTAGTAGGCCTTTTTATTTAAGAACAATACACATCAAATGAACTCCCAGCAGTCAATTCAGCATTGAGCTCCGGAACAGTCTCTAGACTGGTGGGCAGTTCAAGATGGCATCACGACAGTTCAGCAAAGGAGACCGTATTTCCTCGAGTTAGAGAAGAGACAACACAAATGACCCACATTGCATTTTGGTGCCCTGGCAGAAATAGACAGCAGAGTAAGTACATGGTTGGCATAGAGTTGTGATGAAGCTTGGTTGCTTTATCAGTGTAAACATGCTCTGTATTCCTATCGTGATGGAAGAAGACAAACACTGAAGAAAACCACAGGAACACAGAGAAACTGTTGAAGGACAATCTTGTAACAGGCTGATCAGCTCTTCTTCCTTTGACTCACTGGACCCTTTGGCTCCAATTCAGAACCTGGAAGGCTTTCCAAGATGCGCACTTCACATTCTCCTGTCAATATGGCTTCCTTGGAAGGATGGCAGCAGCAGGAGCTGTCAATTCCATTTAAACGAATCAGCTCTTCTGGGAAGAAAGTTTTTAGAGCTGCCAGTAAGGAATTGCTGAACCAGAGTGTGTAATAGCAAATTGCCAAATCTCTAAAAACCATACCTATTAAAAGCTAATGTAATAAGATAATGATCCATAATGAAACACGTATAGCAATAATTTCTCACACCCAAAAGATCACAGAAGTTAATTATGAAAAAGAATGGTGTTAATAGACTGTCCTATCCAAATATGAAAACTTACTCCCTCTTCCAATCCTCTCTAATGAAGGAAACAAACTGTTAAGTGAAGATCAGAATTAATGAAAAGTGCTCCCTTCAGCCACTTACTTGGACTCTGTACAGCCCTTTGAAATAACTATTAGTTATAACTAGCTTTAGTAACTAGTTTTCACAGCTGCTTGGTTAGATTTTGCAGATGCCACCTAAAGTCACCCAAATAGGCGGCTGAAATTATCAAGTGTAAGAAATGGGAAGGCTTTTAATCCATTTGGCTTTCGTTCTAGTGCTTTTTTAATAGCAGACTTTTGCGAACATCTCCTTGATGCCTGACCATAAGAATATTAAGACCCAATTCCCAGAAGCTTGCATTTAATGTAATTTAAAATTCAATTTCATTATTTCACACACACACACCCCAACGTTGCTCCCTGGTGTTGCATATACTGGATTGAGATTCCAAAGCAGCTTTCTGGGCAGCACTGAAGAATGATCTGGTCAGTGTGGGAATGCTCCGAGGTGGTTTTTCTTCTCATGCAGCAAAAGGCTGAAGTACACCTCAACACACGTGGCCCTGTTGCCACATCAAAGGCAAGACGATCTGGTTATCCCACTGAGTGGCCATAGCTTTGTTTTTTTCAGGGAAAACATTGTTTGCAAAGTGCATGGAATTCCCATTGGGCTAGTATTGCAGTCAGCACATGGAAAATCAAGCATTTAGACAATCCCTCTACAGGGGAAAGAACTGATCACCAAGAACACCAGCAGCCTGTGCCTAAAGCATAAAGGCATTGGAGACAGAAGAATGTTCCTGTCAATAGCCTTCCCTGTGAATTAGGGAGCATTAACGCAGGCTAGAAAAAAATGGCACGCTCAAGAAGACGCTGTGTGGTAATAGCTCTGATTATTTTCCACCCACTGCTTCTCTCGATTTTCTTCTTTTGAGGAGAATATGCAACTGATTTAAGAATGGCAGTTCTTACTTTTGAAAGCCTATCATTTTTCACATTTAGGTCCCTGGGAAGAAAGAATTGCAATAGAGTACATAAAAATATCCCTGCCCTGAAACATGCCATGATTTCTGGTATCTGAAGAAGACGAAAAATATGTAAGAGAATGAAAAATCACTATTTAAAGTCACTGAAAAAAATCCACCTGGATCCCCTCATGGCAAAAAAATAAAAAATAAAATGAAAAATCAAGCAAAACAACAGGATAATGAATACTTAATTTGCAGTCACCGCTGCGAAATGAATTCTTGCAAAAAAAAAAAGGAACTCTGTCTGAAACAATGCTTCACTCTGGCCTTGATCCAACAATTTCTTACAGACCTCAAGTGTTAATTGGTTAATAACAACTATCTCGATGATTACAGATCTGCACAAGCAGCAGCTTCTGCTGGTGAAATTTACACAGTGTGCTCCTCACAGGAACCTGACATACCTTCCTACAAGGGCCTAGGAGCCTGTAGCAATTTGACTGCCCAATCACTCTCTCTTTCATTAGCCAACAGAAAGATCCATAGAGGACATCCTACCTAAATCACTAAATCATATCTGTCCCATGCACTCAGCCAGGGTTTTTCACAGCTTAGGCACTAATGCTTGTTTTATGACTTCTGATTCTGTAAGGTAGAATGAGATGCTGGTATCAGCCCTGGATCATTTTCTCACTTTAAAACAGCATCCTGAGTCATTTTAGAGTCACTGATTAGTCTGGGTTTCTTGCTTGGATGTAGGGTCTGGACTGTGCCCCCCCTCAGACAATTCTTTCAATAGATAATTATGAAGGTACTACCAGCAGCTGCCCATTCCGTGTTCGATGCTAGTCAACCTGAGTTGGAAACCAATGGCTTAAAGCACAGACAACCCAGCAACAGCGAACAGATCAGAACTCATGTAGGAACTGGCTTACATTCTTATCACATGCTATATATATTGCGGCCATCTTCACTGCTTAGCACCAAGAGTTTATGCATTAGATGATGAGAAAGTATCATTAACAAGAGACTCATCTAGCCCAAAATGACACGACTAGATGCATTGGTCTAACACAGCATAAAAGATAACCTTTCAAGGCTGGACTGGATTGTTTCAAAAATGCTACAGACCCCAGTTTATTTTAATTGGAGCAGAATAATTATCTTTCTTGCTCCAATACTAGTGAACAATGGCAGCTACTGATGTACACTGTATTTCTTTCTTGGCTGGAAGACACTAAAGGACTTTGCCGTAGGCTTTCTGGGTTAGGCTACACTATGGAGACATTCTTTAGAGACATACTGAAATCAATATTCTTTTCTTTGTTCAAGTGAATAAAAAATTATAAAAAATAAAATCAGCATTAGCACAAAGCTTGGTAATTTCAACAAGGGCAGAGGGCCATCAGTCCAACGGTGTCTTAAGAATCTCCTGGAATCAAAGCAAGAAGAGAAAAGTTTCTATCAGGATCTTCCATGGCTCTTGTTTCACTCTCTTCATATTGTCCAGGAGAATCAACCATCTTTTGTGTATCCAAAGCCCATGCTTCATGTATCCAAACTTAAAAGTCTTACCACTTTGCTTCAGAAATGTTTCAGAACATTTCTCTTGCGTGAAGTTATCTCACTTGTTTTATAAATCTGACAGGATTTTTCCCATTAAAGGTTGCTTGCATATATGTCGCCATGTCACAGAAAATGCTGATGATCCTGAAGCTTAAAAGCCAAACTCTTGAATATGGTGTTCCACAAGTCTGTCTGGATGAATGATGTTCCTAATACTATTAACCTGTAGGCATATGAAGAATAAGTCGCAGCGCTTTGCTAGGATTTCTCTTCCAATGTCCACAGAACTTCTGAACTTGTACTGGGTAGTCATATCATTCCACACAAACTTAGCACATTAGGGCTGGTTCCAGGATTATCTTGGTATCAGACATCAAAGGGACAACTCAAACTGTGATATCCATAACAGGATCTGCTATCTCTAGCTGAATACTCCTCAAATATCCTAGACCACCCATTATCCATAAGCAGAAGATCCACTTAAGGAGATGTGCTACTTGAAAGTAAGACCACCAATAAGAGAGAAAATAAAAGGCCCACTTATAATATTTACATCTATAGATTGGGCCAATATTTGGTCCATAAACTCAATTTTAAAAATAAAAATCATATAGGAAGTAATCCAGTTCTTAGGCAGATCGTCATCAGCTATTAGTAAAGGTCCTTCCAGGGGAGGCCTCAGGCCTGTAGTCGTATTTATTCAGTGTACTGGGATAATAGGTTGTTGTGTACACATTTGTTTGTTGCAAAGGATAGAAGTTGGTCCTGTCATCTGGTATTAAATTGTTCTTGTTCAGTGTCTGTAAAAGAAGAACAAAATAATTTTAGATGTAGCTTCATCCTACTTTTCTTTGTGTTATATAATGCTTGTCTCCCGTTCTCTAGTATCACTTCCAGTTACAAACTTCCCTCTGGCTAAGCTGTGCTTCTCTGTACAAACTTTTTGTTGTTTGGGATACAAGGCCTCTGGCTCTGGAGAAATTGAGCCCTACCACTGTTATAAAACCAAGACCCACCGATGTTTTTGTATTTGGAAGCTGAATTGGCAGTTGCATTCCAATTCCTAAATCTGACTCTCAATCCGTTTCTCAACTGCTCTCTCCTTAAAACATATTACTATTATTCTCTTTCCTTCAAAAAAAAACACATGAGCAATTAATTTTTCATCCCAAATACTACTGGATAGTAAGAAGAGTATAATAAAGTATATAAAGGACAAAATTTAAATCCAAGATCATTTTTTAACATTACTAAATATAAAGCAAGTAGAAATTAGAAAGTTTAAACAGTGTTGAATTGCATTTATGGAGAGATGTTATGGGTGGAAAAATGAAAGTTAGGATTAGTTGGAAATAGGACAAACTTTACCTAAGCTATGGACCAGATTACTCTTCCAAGTTTAGGGAGTTTTTCAGAAAATTCTGACTCAAAAGCCAAATTATAATCTCTATTTATAATCCTACTGTGGCAGGGACACAAACCATATGATGGCAAGGGCCCAAGCTTTCCAACTAGCTTATTTACACTTTCCTGATTACTGGCTCTTATGCTTAACTCTATCTCTGTTCAAATAAATACAACAGAGATCCAAATCTGGGTGTAAGATCCATTTCGGTGTTGTTGAGAAATTGGAAAACATTTTGGGTTACATAGGCCTATTTAGAATTTGGAGGCCACCTGTGGGCAATCTTACACAATGACTGCAAGGGTGGGTGTGGTAAGCTACAGAGGGCTCATTTATCACATTTCCCGTTTCATTCTGCTAAACGTCCTCCCTCTACCCCAGCAAGAGGCTATAAGCCCACACTTCATAGCAGATATTATATCGATCAATAAAGTGGCTGAAGCCAGTGAAAGGTTGCTTGCTATTATTCTGCAGAGCACGAGACAACCATACACTCAAACCCTTAAGTAGTGGCATCCGCTGATATTAAAAAATGTGACAAGTCTACCGGGCTTGCTGCTCCGGCATAAGGCTAATGACAACTCTGCAAGATGTATCACTGCTCTGCCACAGTAATTTCATTGCACGGAGAACCACACCTTCCTAGCATGGCTGATTGCTCAATGAATTAAAAGGGGGTTGGGGGAAGGCACTAATGGCATTCGACTAAACTGTACTGCTAACTCCTTGCTTTCCCTCCCTAGCTGACATGATATAAATCAAAGGCCCCCGGAAGGGATATTTAGCGTTCCAAGAGGAGAGCATAGACAGAACGCAGCTTCTGTCCGTCCCCCCCAGAGCCTTTTCAAGCTGTCACCAAACCCTTTCCTTTTCAGATCAGCCTCTGTCCCTTGACAACATCTGCTTTGCCACTTTGTCTGTCAATGCTTTCTAAGTTGGGTGGGGGCAATCTTTTTCTTCAAATGCAATTCATGAGCAGCAAAACGGTCTGGGTTGCTTAGAGGGTGATGCAAAAAATGGCGTCAAAGAGAAGCCGATACTAGCTTTCCAAACTGCTGCAATTCATCAACTTTGGACTAGTGGCCGAATTGGGTACAGTCTCCCTCTTGATGCCTTCATGGATCATCTGGGCATACTGCAGAGAAATGACTACGTCTCCTGCACCACAGATAGGTATAATAAAGGAAGCAGGAAAAGAAAAGGCAGTGACAATGGAAAGAGCAAGCTAAAAGATAGGAAAGTGTGATTGGGAAGGGCAAAACAAGGATCTACTAATGCGTGCCCGGCTCAGTCACATACTGCTGGAAATGGAAAAACCTGCTTTGCTATCGCTATCATGCAAAATGACGTGGAATAAATATTATTTTCGGCAGCAGCCAAAGTGACTATCTGCCAGGAACAAGACACTGTCAAGTGATGTTTGAAACACCACATTCTCTTTCTATTCTCATTTCCCAGCTGAAAAATCCATTGATTTTCTTTGCCCTAAGATTTCAACTTCCTCTGAAACAGAAATACAGAAGTTGGAAAAAAAAGAGGATGTTTTCTGGTCCATGGCACTGATATTTGCCTGCAGCAAAATGTCTTTCATTGGTGAATGAAGGGCTAAGGTACATACTGTGCTAACCAGATGAAAATGGGTCTCATATTGTTAATGATGGGAAGATTACCTTACAGAGACAACAACATTCCTTCTATGCCTCAGGATGTCATTTCTATGAATATCATGTGTCTGGTTTTCATTGACAGACAAGCCTTTCTTCTGCTTAATCTTGCTTGATTCAGAGTTGCTGACATTTCCTATACTTAAGTCTTCCCAGATTGCAATTTTTTCAACTCAGTCATCTCCATCCTTTCATTTCTAAGCTCAGCTCTTCCTTCCCCTCCCCCACTCTAAATATATGGCTAGCACCAGGGGCATCCCTAAAGCTTGGAAGCTGTCTTCCTTGAATTCTTCTTAATTGAATTGTTTCTCTCTTTGGCCAATCTCATTAAAGACCTAGAGAATGATTAATCTTTCCTTTACACCTTCTGAGCAATTCCAAGAACGTTCCATATATGGCCAGCACTAATGGGTGTGATTTTCTTTTAACACTGATGTATCCATTGCCAGCTCCCTTTTTTTTATACCACCTATAAACCAGCAGCCACGACTAAATTATATGGTGGGTGAAAAAGTACTTGCACTGAATATTTCAAATTTGGCTAATACATATTTAACTGCCTCGAGAGCACTTCAGAGTTGTGCTGATCACGCAGAAAGTCAACCTTTTCCTTCATCTTAGACTGTGGAAAGCCAACATTTTGGATGTGAAAAAAATGCACCCTTTCTTTAATGTTTTTCAGCAACTCATGCGCAACGTAAGATTGCCTCAAACACTGAATGCAAGATATAAGCCCAATGACTCAGGTTTAAGATTCGTTAATCCTTCGAGATCCTTTCAATATTTTATCTCAGTTTCAGTTATTCCGCATAGCCATTTTAGGCAGTGAAAACAGAGACAGAATTATGAGAGTGCAAAATTTTTCAAATCTGAAATACCACTGGGTGCAGCAGAACTATTTTGAGTGTGTAACATGCTACTTTAAAACATTTCCAATATGATCAAAATAGTCCATCTCTCCCCATGAAATAGCTATAGTGCATGCTCAATGTACGTGTGTGCGCGTGTGCATGCAGGCGCACACATGTGTTGAATTGACAGTGGGATATTTTGAAAGGAAGTTATCTGTTTGACTCTTCTTGGAAACATAGGACTGACCATTGTTAGACAGATATTATGGAATAGATGGATCTTCGGTGGAGGGAACACTGCTCATTCATACTCATTCAAGTGTCTTCTTCTCTCTGTAATGTGGTCACTCTAGCCTGCTACTTCATGTGGCCTGTTTTCTAATGTTTCAGAAATGAAGTTAGCCTAAACCTGCAAACTATGAAAGCTCTTAACTGCCATTGCCAGAGCTTGAACCTCAAATGGAGCGATTAGCACAGATCCTGCTGATCCTGTTGAGGTTTCAGCATTTTGAACATTCTTAGTGGAGATTCAGATTCTATTAAGAGATCCACACAACAATTTGGTATTTTTTAAAACTAAAATTGGTCAGCCACCAATGATTATCTTTTTTTTAATTCACATTTATATGCCGCCCTTCTCCGGAGACTCAGGGCGGCTTAAAATCTTTGGATCACAACCCAATGTGCTCAGCAATAGCCTTCATTCTATTGTATATGCCTGCTTATTACTAGGGCTTTTTGCCCCCCCCCCCAAGTGGCATTTTTACAAAGTCAGCTTATTGCCCCAACAATCTTGGGTCCTCAATTTACCTACCCCGGGAGGATGGAAGGCTGAGTCAACCTTGAGCCTGGTGGGATTCGATCCTGCACTAATTGCAGGCAGCTGGAGCTAAGTGCTAGGTGTTTAACAGCCTGCACCACCAAGGCTCTTGCCTCCCAAATGTGAAGTTGGCCCCAATTCTCCTATCCTAAACATATGGCTATGCCAGCTGGTTTGGGGCCCCAAAGGGGAGAACAGTCAGAGGTGGTATTCAGCAGGTTCTGACCAGTTCTGGAGAACCAGTAGCAGAAATTTTGTGCAGTTTGGAGAACCGGCAAATATCACCTCTGACTGGCCCTGCCACCATCTATTCTCTGCCTCCTGAGTCCCAGCTGATTGGTTGGGTCTTCTTTTGTTGCCCTGCACAGGAGAACGGAGCTGGAAAGCAGGTTAGTGGGGTGGGGAGGGAATGGGATTTTGCAGTATCCTTCCCCTGCCATGCCCACCAAGCCACGCCCACGGAACTGGTAGTAAAAAAAAAAGTGAATCCCACCACTGGAAACAGTACAATAGAGATGGCTGAATGCATAACAACCGATCCCACTCCCCCCACACACACTCCCCATGTGTCCTAAAGATTTAATGTTTGGTTTTACTTTATTTATGTTTTAATATATATGTACAGAAACATTTTTATGACTGTAAGTCGCCCAGAGTTACCCTATGGTAAAATGGGCGGCTGATAAATTTTATTAAAAAAAAAAATAATTATAATAGTCATGATTAATGCATGGGTTGTTAACATAAATTATATACATGAGCCTTTTGGAACTCGCTCTTTTAAGAGCAGGCTTGTGGGTTAGGAATTGTGAAAGTTGTGAAATCTAGCACATTATCAACCCTGACACACATCAAGAGATCATCAGGTGGGCAAGACCATTAAAAAGCAGTGACTGGAAGTGCAGTGCTTTGGGTTTTTTTTAAATTTTATTTTAGTTTAAATAGCTTACAGTATTAGAATCCAAACAACCTGGTTGAGCTGATGATGATGATGTAAGGAATCCTATTATAATGCGTGATGTAAATGGCTTGTATTACAATATGCATTCATGTTGAACATAACATGATACTGTCAAAGTGCTGTACTAATTGTAGCTAATTTAATAAACACAAATGGCCGATGAGATGACTTGAAAAAGGCTTTCCTTACCCTTCCTAAAAATTTGACAATAGAACCTAGAATATTATTGAAAAAAAATAGATAAGAAAGTGGTAAGGAGAAGGGAACCTGGGGTGAGATTATCTTGCAGTAGTAAAGTCCCCAGGCTTCTTATCATCCTGAAATGTGCTGAAACACTACTGTCATCAGCAGTAGTTCTATCCCTGCTGGGTAAATTTTCAAGGAAACTTAATGCTTAGGTAGGTAAAATCTCCTTGAAATTAAATCTTATTTAATGTTGCGATTAAAGCATAAACAATGCTATCAACCTTTTGGCTGACTGGTGAACAGGAATGATTGATGATTGAAAAATGGCCAATAAGGCTATCTTTGGTATCCTTGTATTTTTTAATGTATTGTGGTTCTTAATATGGATGTTTGCTGCTTCTCTTTTCTTCCATGCTCTATGTTCATGGACACATGCACATGAAAATGCAGTGTCAAAAATAGGCTTCTGCTCCTTTAATGGTGGGGGGGGGCTGGTTTGTCTGAAGCTGAACAGATCTATTTTTGTATATTTGGTTCAATATCTGATCCTCTGGATCCTATCTAACCCACGTCTTGTGCTATTTGCAACCCTTTAACACAGAGTGAAAAACATGTGTTTTGGAATGTTAAGTACAAATGTTACTGCAAGAGACAGGAAACACAGAATGGGATTGCATTTTTATAATGCTGTGAACAGGTTAAATGCTTTATTTGAGCAAAGGCCCAGATTATTATTATTTGTTTCATAACTAGCTGCATTATTCCTATTTAAATGTGCATAGGTATATACCTGAATAATTACAGTCCTTTTTGTCACTAGTGTAGCACATGATATATCACCTCTGGGTTCTCATTTTTACTCATATTCTGTCATTCCCGAATACTGGTTACTCCCCTTATGCCTTTTATTTTTAAAATTCAGGGTTACGACACCAGCAGAAAAATGTAGGGTAAGTGAACCTATCGCAGTAGTCGTGGCTCTGACTTGTTAGGATAACAGCTTTTTCTCCCAAACATTTAAAACAAAAGCTTGTAATTACAAAATATTCAGTCATATTCTTCTACAGGGTCATTTAAATAATGCCCACATTGACTAGGTCTCCTAATAAACTGAAAGTTTTCCACTTCATTAATGACATCAGATGCCCTACTTTTCAGAATCTCGAATTCATCTGTGCTTTGGGAGAGGGACCTAAACTGGACATTTCAAACGTGATGGAACTAATGCATTAGCCATTCATATCATAGAGAGGATTATTGAGAGAAAAAAGACCTCCTCAGAAGGTTTGCAGCAGTGCTTATGACATTAAGATTACAATCACGTACTCATAAAAGGTTCTGCTAATTTCAACAGTACTTATTCATCTTATCACTCTGTTGTTGAACAGACCAGAGGGCGTGGGGTCCTCTAGATTTTGATGAAGTACAATACTCTCCAGCCCTCCCAAATTGCAGTTAGCAATATCTGGAGAATGAGGTGATTCTTCACCTGTGCAGGGAAATAAACTGAATTTATTTTCTTTCTTTCTTTCTTTCTTTCTTCTCACACTTCCTCCATCCACCAATTCAGAACAGATGCTTAATATCCCCTTACAAATGTTAGACCCACTTTCTGCTGGCTCCACTTTTCTGATCTACATTTATATTAATTTTCCCACTGTATTTAAATTATCATTCTCCCAATAAAGCCTGAGGACTGAATTTCTGTGGAGGAGGAAAATAGGTGTTTCATCACTGATAAACAGTTACTATTCTTCAAATAGGAGAAGCTGTGATAGTCGAAAACCAATCCACATGTATATTGCCAGTGAATTTTTAAGCATCACCTTCAGTTTTCTAAATGGACCTTCATCTACTAGTAGCCCAACATGACTCTTCTACAGTTTTCTTTTAAGGAGCCACTTTTCTAAACTCAGCCTAACTGTACCCCTATTTCCTTTTGGAATTTTCCCTCCCATCCCTATAACCCATGATCTTTTACTCTCAGTCTATGCATCTATGGTAGAAGACAAAATCCAGTGGATCATCTTCAAAAACTTCAGCATAGCCTTCAGCACCACCCTGGCATTAAATAACATTTAGTGGTGTCTAAGGGACTCCCTCTGATTATGGAACAGAAAGAAGCAAATATTTTCAGGACAGTAGAAATTCAGGAAACCCAATTAATGAAGCTGTTCCTGAAACAAACAGGATATGGCCTTTCTGCATCAATCAGCATGGATTTAATGAGATGAAAGAGAAAGAGAAACAGGATGGGTGGTGGAGATTTTCTTTTGTCTGACACAATTTACATTTTCCAAATTCATGCTGACTTCTGCTTAATAAAAATGTTTTCGCATTAACTTGCAAACAATTTTCTGCCACTGCAACCTAAAATAATGGATAATAAGTTTTGGAAGGAGTTCAATAAACAGGAAAGGACAATATAATGCCCTTCATCTGTAGTCATTTAACTGCAGTTGTACCCACAAATGATAATGGAATTTGCAAATTGATATTTATTTTATTCATGTATGTATTCATTAGATTTTTAATCCACCTTTATTACTTTATAAGTAATTCAAGATGCCGAGTATACCTAATACTCTTTCCTCCTCCTGTTTTCTCCACAACAACCTTGTGAGGCAAGTTGGGCTGAGAGGGAGTGACTGCCGAAGGTCACCTAGCCAGTTTTCATGCCTAAGGCAGCACTAGAACTCCCAGTCTCCTGGTTTCTAGGCTTAGAACTGGTAAAAGTTAACTGCTACACACCAAACCAGTATACTAATTGGTATACACCACACTGAATTTACGATTCAGGAAGCATAAAATACATCAGTCTTTGAGACTTGCTTATTGAGATAGCCATGATCAGGAAGAATCCTAAATTCAAGGTATTCATTTTGGCAGTGGTTTGCTTTCCAAGCTTGTTTCAATTTAGTTTCTGAATGCTTCATTACCAGACTATTTAACATCACCAGGATTTTCTTGTCCCTATTCTTCTTAGCTTATAAATGTCTTGTCACAAGACATTTATAAGATGTCTTGTCACAAGACATTTATAAGATGTCTTGTCACAAGACTTTTATAAGATGTCTTGTCACAAGACTTTTATAAGCTAAGGAGAATAGGACAAGAAAACCCTACTGATGCTGTTACCTGGTCTCATAACGAAAAGTTCAGAAACTAAATTGAAATGAGCTTGGAAAGCAAACCACTGTCAAAATCTAAAACCCAAGCTACAAGTATTTTCTATTATTTCAAGGTATTCATGTTCCAACAGGGTAAACTTCCTTAGCTTCCCACCTATAACCTTTTGCAAATTCCTGCCTGCACGACTTGGACAATTTGACATGTAGTCAAGGACTAGGAGAAAAAAGGAGGATATGAAAGGGCTTTGCGTCTCTTAAGGCAAACTGAAAATACCGAGCGATTATCTCCTCCACAAATCAGAGTATCTCACAAAAATGCTCACAGGGATAAGAGGATTGCTCCAAAGACCAAATGACATTCAGCTCTGCTCATTCTTAGTGAGGCATATGTAGTACTTCTAGAAACCTATGGCAGAAACAGGAATTGTCAAAGTACTCAAGCTGCTTTATAAAGCGAGCAATGAACTAGCATTAAAATTTTAGGGGGTGGAGGTTTTTGGTGCCATTTTGTTCTAGCTTTATCACTTTAAGAATATCACCCTTGCTCAAAGAAAAAAAATATGATTTCCTTATTCCCCTCCCCCCCAAATCTATATAGATATAAAACCAGGCTCAAATTGTCCTACTTTGGGTACATTATGCAAAGATCCAGCTCTCTGGAGAAAGCTCCCAATGTTGGAAAAAATGGAAAGAAAGGGAAGAGGATGGGAAGAGGCACCAAGTGGGATGGACTCCATTGCAACAGCAACGAATGTACTGTTGGAAGAGCTGAAGGATCAAGTTAGAAACAGATCATCATTTGATGGAAGAATCTTAATGGTGGAAATAATGGACAATAATATGACAATACTCTTGATAGCAATCTATGCTCCAAACGATAATCAAGAACAATTCTTCAGAAAATTGCATATGAAAATAATCAAATTGGACTATGTTAATATTTGCATGATGGGATATTTCAATGGAATAGTAGATAAACTGGACTATACAACACAGAAAACAACAAAGCAAAATAGAAAGACTCTCCCAAAATCCTTCTTTAAAATGATAGATGAAATAAACTTAAAAGATGCATAGAGAGAAAGAAATGCTAAAACTAAACAATACACTTATTACTCAACAGACACTCATCATGGTCCAGAATAGATATGATATGGATGTCAATGGAATTGATTTCTAATTTACAAGAAATTGACATAGAAACAAGTACCTGGGCAGACCATAATTCAATGACAATTAAATGGAAAGGACAAAGAAAACGATCCAGATGGACTCTAAACAATACTATATTAAAAGAAAAAGACTTTGTACAGAAAATGGAGAAAGAATTGGCTTTCTTTTTAAAAGAAAATGAAACAGAGGATACATCAATACAGAATCTTTGGGACACAATGAAGGCTTATGCTAGAGGCCTGATAATAGACTATACAAGGAAAAGAAATATTATGAAAAGACAAGCCTCTAAAGTACTAGAGGAGAATTATAAAAGACTTGAAAAAGAGTTACAGAAAACGCCACAGAAAAAGGACATTAAATTAAAAATGGACACAAACACAAAATGGGATTAATGGAAAAAGAAGAACTAGCACAAAAAATTAGGGGTGCAAAGCAGAATTATTTTGAAGATGCAAATAAACCAGGTAGATGGTTAGCATATAAATTGAGAAAGGAGAGAGAATCAAGAAAAATAATGCAACTAATAGATGATCAAGGTCAAATTTGTTATGGAAGTAAAGAGAAAAAAATTATACAAGACTATTATGGAAAATTGTATGAACAAGAAAATATAGACAATGAAAGAGTCAAACAATATCTGCAGAATGCCAATTTACGCCAAATACCTAAAGAGACTGAAATGATGTTCGAAAGCAATATAACGATGATGGAGTTAACTGAGGCACTTAAGAAACAAAACAATGGAAAGGCACCAGGTCTGGATGGACTTCCAGCAGAATTTTATAAGATACTACAGGAATCTTTGAACCTTCCATTGTTAGAAGTTATGAATGAAGTCATGTCAAAGAAGAGGATACCCAAATCGTGGTCAGAAGCATATATTACAATTGTTCCAAAGGAGGACGCCGATGCACAAGTTAAGAATTATAGACCTATTTCCCTGCTAAACTCAGACTATAAAATCTTTGCTTCAATATTGGCAGAAAGACTTAAAAGTTACTGGAGTAACTTTATTCATCCTGATCAAAATGGGTTTCTGCCAAAAAGACAAATTAAAGATAATATGAGAATAATTCTGGATACCTTGGAATACTATGAGGCACATCCTGAAAAACAAATACCTTTGATATTCTTAGATGCACAGAAAGCCTTCGACAATGTGAACTGGTGATTTATGTTATTACATCTGGAGCAGATGGGCTTTGGTAAGAAATTTATCCAAGCCATAGAAACAATATATCATCAACAAACAGCAAAGGTAATGATAGAGAGAGAATTGACAGATTCTATTGATATAAGGAAAGGGACAAGACAAGGCTGTCCACTGTCACCTCTGTTGTTTGTGTTAACTTTGGAAGTGTTAAATAGAAATATCAGAGAAGAAAAAAATATAAAAGGGATGAAAATTAAAAAGGAAGAATTTAAACTGCAAGCATTTGCAGATGACCTGGTTTTTATCTTAGAGGATCCATTAGAAACAGAACTTAAATTGATAGAAAAGATAGAGGCATATGGAAAAGTAGCTGGTTTGAAAATAAATAAAGATAAAACGAAGATCTTGACAAAGAAGACAAAAGGAAGAATTGGCGGATGCTTTGAAGATCCAGGCCACAAATAAGGTTAAGTACTTGGGGATATATTTGACAGCAAGATGTAGTACACTTAAAGAGAATAACTATCTTAAACTCAAGCAACAGATTGCGACAGATTTGGCAAAATGGGAAAATTTACAATTATCACTAATTGGGAGAATATCAACAACTAAGATGAATATACTACCTAGAATTTTATAACTGTTTCAGACAATTCCAATTAGGCTAGGGAAAGATTACTTTGAAGATTAAAATAGAATAATATTGAAGTATATATGGCAGGGAAAGAAAGCGAGAATAAAGTTAGAACTGTTGCAAGATGCTAGAATGAGAGGAGGATTTGGCCTGCCCAACTGTGAGTTATATTACCAAGCAACAAGCCTGATATGGGTTAAGGAATGGATAACACTAAGAAATACTAGGTTATTGACATTAGAAGGATATGATTTATTGTTGGGGTTGCATGCCTTTCTATGGTACAAGGAAACTAAAACACAGGGGTATTTTAGAAGACATTATATACGTGAGGCTTTATTATTAAACTGGGAGAAGACTAAAAAGCAATGCTATTTAAAAATTCCAGTCTGGTTATTGACTATTGAAGCATTTGCTTATCCAATAACATTTAAAAAGGAATGAACAATTAGATATGGTGAAATATTGAATGAAAAGGGTGAACTTAAATCCATGCAAGAACTAGAAGAACAAGGTGTAAAGATGAACTGGTTTTCGTATGTGCAAATACGTTCTAGATATGATAAAGACTTTAAAACAGAAGGTTTCTATGATAAATTGACTGACTTAGATAAAATTTTGACAGGTACTGATGAAAAGGTAATTAAAAATTATATGGATATATTTATTGGAAATTAAGCTAGAAGAAGAACAAGTTAAAGAAACAATGATTGCTTGGGGGAAAAAATTGGATATGGGATTGATTTAGAGAAATGGCAAAAATTGTGGTCTCAAAATTATAAAATAACAATGTCAACAGCATATAAAGAAAATTTGTATAAGATGTTTTGCAGGTAGCACTTACCCCCAACAAGAATAGCAAGAATGTTCAAGAACACATCTGAAAAATGTTGGAAATGTCATCAGATACCCGGTTCATATTACCATATGTGGTGGACATGTGCAGAAGCTAAAAGATATTGGACTAAAATCCACACATGGTTGGAAAAAATGACAAAGAAAGTTGGAACAAGAGAATTCAACGTGAAGTTTAAAGGCCACACCAAACGTTTGCCCCTGACCATCGTGGACAAGGATCGCCCAAGCTTGCTGGGACTTGAGTGGTTCAAGCCACTAGGCATCGAGGTGACTGGCATCAATCACGTGAGCAACTCTGAATAGGAGGAGGCCTTGAAGTCTGAGTTTCCAGAGGTCTTCAGCGAAGGATTGGGCAAGTATATGGGGACCCCTATCACTTTCAACCTAGATCCAAAGGTGCCCCCAATTTGTTTAAAGCCCAGAAGGGTTCCATTTGCTTTAAAGGAAAAAATTGATGCACAATTAGACAAATTAATAGCTCAAGGGGTTTTAGAGCCCACTGACCACTCCAGATGGGAGACACCCATAGTCACACCAGTCAAGGCTGATGGGTCAGTAAGAATCTGTGGAGACTATAAGGGGACACTGAACCATGCACTACAGCAGAGCGCATATCCAGTTTCAGTGGTGCATCATCTGTTACATTCACTTGGCAGGGGTACAGTCTTTGCCAAATTGGATTTGGCCCAGGCATATCAACAACTAACAGTTGATGATGCCACTGCAGAGGCCCAAACCATTGTGACTCATAGAGGTGCCTTCAAATGTAAAAGGTTACAATTTGGAGTAAGCGTGGCACCAGGCATCTTTCAAAGCCTTATGGAAAGAATGCTCCAAGGACTGCCAAGGGTAGTGCCTTACTTTGATGATGTGTTAATCTCTGCTGAAAATGACACTCAGCTACAAGAAAGACTCAGTCCTTACCAGATTCAGGAAAGCGGGGTTAAAAGTCAAGGAAGAAAAATGCACTCTTAAAACTGACAGGGTTGAGTTCCTGGGCTACATGATTGACAAGCATGGCATCCACCCTACAGATGCCAAGGTTAAAGCAATCAAAGAAGCCCCTAGACCTAAATGCAAAACAGATTTGCAAGCCTTCCTTGGACTTATTAACTTTTATCACATGTTCCTACTTCAAAAGGCAACCATTGCTGAACCATTGCACAGATTACTTGATAAGAAGTCTGGGTCTGGGGCAGGAAGGAACAATCAGCATTTAACAGTATTAAAAGACTAATCACGTCTGATGCTGTACTGATACAGTTCTCTGAGAATTTGCTTGTTGTACTGACTTGTGATGCATCCCCTTTTGGAGTGGGCGGGGGGGGGTTGAGAAGTGGGAGAGAAGCCCCTATTGCATTTTACTCTCGCACTTTGACCAAAGCAGAGAGGAATTACAGCCAATTGGACAAGGAGGCATTGGCAGTTGTTGCAGCTGTTAAGAAATTTCATGAACATCTGTATGGCAGAACATTTACCATTGTTAAAGATCACAAACCTTTGTTAGGCATTGTGGCAGGAGACAAGCCTACACCTACTATCCTGTCACCAAGAATGCTGAGGTGGACTGAATTTCTTGCTGCTTATTCATACAAACTTATCCACAAGCCTGGCAAGGACATTGGACATGCTGATGCACTAAGTCGTTGCCCACTTCCTTGCCACAAGGAGGAACTTGAACCTGAAACACACACCTTTTTCCTAGAAACTGTTGCCAAGCTTCCAGTTCATGCTGCTGAAATTGCCAGAGAGACTGCCAAAGACACTGTGTTGGCTCCTGTTATAGGCTGGATTAAGAAAGGTTGGCCTCTTCAAGATCTACCTCACCTTGCCCAACCTTTTAAGTCCAGGCAAACTGAATTATCTGTATTAAGAGGATGTATTTTGTGGGGTAACAGGGTGGTTATTCCTGCAAAACTGCAAAGAGAGGTTTTGGAAATGTTACATGAGGGTCATCCTGGTATTGTAAGGATGAAGGGATTGGCCAGGAGTTATGTATGGTGGCCAGGTATTGACAAAATGGTTGAAAACTGGGTTGCATCTTGTCCCAACTGTCAGGTAGTCAGGCCTGCCCCACCTCACCCCACACAGGAATGGGAATGTCCTAGGGGCCCATGGTCTAGGATTCACATTGATTTTGCAGGCCCTACCAGAGGGCACACCTTTCTTATTATAGTAGATGCATATTCCAAATGGCTAGAGGTACTTCCCATGGCATCCACCACAACTGATGCTGTCATCAAGCAGCTCAGAAAACTTTTTGTAACCCACGGGTTACCTGATGTTCTTGTCTCTGACAATGGCCCTCAATTTACATCCAACCTCTTTGAATCCTATTTAGCACAACTGGGTATCAGACATGCCCTTACTGCCCCTGGGCACCCTTTGGCTAACGGACGGGCTGAACGCATGGTACGTTTTACCAAGGAGAAGCTTCAACAACTGGGTCCTGGGGACATCACTGAGAAAGTTGAAAAACTTCTTAGTGTTCAACACATCACTCCTAACCCATCTAATAACTTATCCCCAGCAGAGTTGTTGATGGGTAGGAAACTTAGGTCTTCCCTTGACTGCCTTCATCCCACTTACGCACCCAACGCACCACTAGATTCCACTTCCAAAGTTCGCACATTCAGTGTGGGTGATTCTGTTTATGCTAAGAACCTCATAGGTGAACCTTTGTGGATTCCTGCTGAGATAACTCAGATCACAGGCCCATGTTCTTACAGGGTGCAAACAGAGGATGGACTCCTCTGGAGCAGGCACATTGATCAACTTAGATCCAGGTTCTCTCAGGAACATCGCCCTTGTCTCTCTCTAGTTCCCTCACCTGATGTCAATTCTAGGGGGGAAGGGGAGGAACAGGAGGAAAATCAGCAAGCAAGAATCAACCCCATGTGTAACGAGCCATTACGACAGGAACCATCCCAAAACCTGTCACAATGCCAAAATCCATCCTTAGAAGTGGAAGATTGCACATCACTACCTGATTTGGGTGCTGACATTGGGATGGAGATGGGTTGGGAGGAGAGACCAGATTCTAACAGTCAAACAGGGTCTTCTTTCACAGGAAGTCCCAATGGGGAAATGTCAGCAGACACATTTCCTCTCACTGGGTGAGAATGTTAAAACTTCTGAACCATGAAGGTCTCAACGACGAAGAGCCCCACCTATTTAAAAGAATACATTAGATAGGTTGGGGTTTGGTATGGACTGAACCTAGTGGGGAGGGGTGTTATGTATGTAGGTTTGAATGTTATTGGTTTATTTTGAACTGTTCTTGTAAAATGTCAAATGGGATTGGTTTAAATAGTGCGGGAAAAACCCTGCACTCTGATTGGCTGGCAACTACGGCTGCTGGCTATAAGAAGCAGCCGTAGCCCAGCCAAGTTGGGTCCATTCGAGCTGTAGTCACTTAATAAACTCTTCACTGAAGCTCTTCGCATCTGACTCTTCATGCAAACTTAACAGAAAAGGTGTCTGGTCTTGAAATCTCCACTTGCATTTGGAAGGTTTAGAGGAGAAGCAGTAAATTATTTTTCTAAATAGGCTGTTAAAAATGAACTAAAGCAATATGCTATATTTCCTTCTATGGCCGATCAAGATCCCCATAGAGAAAACTGGCTATTCATAGCTTCTAAGGTAGGTTTTAATCTTGCTTTTGGGCTGGGGGTAGCAGGGACAGAGGTCGTCTTCTTCTTGCAACACCTTTTCTGTACAGGAACAAGTAAGGCATTCTATATGGATGAAAAATATGCAACTCCTTAAATCACAGAAAGGAACTAAAACATGAATGAAAGAGCTGACATTCCACTTTCAGTTTGGATATAATGAGGCTCTGCTGGGGGATAGTTTTCCTCCCATCTCGTCAATATAAAGTTAGTTCTTCCAGATTCTGAAATTATTATTGATGCACCTGGCCTGTACACCAGCTGATCATGCATGCATCCGTGAAATTATGTAGCAGTAGAACTGAGTATTTCCTTTCCATTTGTTTGCTGGCAGTGATAGAATTTCCATGGGCAACCTGGGACCTATAGGGCAAGGGAAGCCTGAATAAAGATTCACAGGGTTCGAAACACAAGCAAACAGGACTGAAGGATTTATACTGTATGCTAAATTCTATTTTCCAGCTCTAAACATTATTTTAAAATTGTTTTCATGCAATTTGAAAATCTGCCGAAGGAGCCATGGTTGGCATAGTTAAAATGAAGAATTAGAGGCTAATTCTGTTGATTGATAGCAGTTTGATTCTCACTGGCTTAAGGTCGACTCAGCCTTCCATCCTTCTGAAGTCGGTAAAATGAAGACCCATATTATTGGGGCTATTATGCTGATTCTGTAAAAATGCTTAAAGAGGGCTGTAAAGCATTATGAAGTGGTATATAAGTCTAAATGCTATTGTTATTGCTGTATTATCAGCACTATTTAGAGCAGGGGTGTCAAACTTGCATCATCACGGTGTCATAATGTGATGTATTGAGACTTCCCCCCCCTTCACTAAACCAGGTGTGGGCGTGGCCAGTGTATGACGCATCCAGCCTGCAGGCCGCGAGTTTAACATCCCTGATTTAGAAGCATGATTTTCTAAGGAGGCTCTCAGCTGGGACTGGTTTTAAATGCATCCTGATTTTTGTACCTACTCACTATTTACTTCTTTGCTTGTTGTTTAACTACAGGCAAAGAATAGTAAACTTTGCCATAATCTCTGCAAGTTAATCAGTTGCTTTTGAGGGTATTTTCCCTAGTCCCCAAGCTACTTTATAGATTGGAGTTGCTAGACACTTTATTATGTGTTAATTGATACTGCAATATTTATTAGCTTCCCAGGATCATTTCTTGATCAGGGAAATTCCAGATAAAATTTAAAAAAGAGGTTTCCAAATCAATGCATATACAACAGAGAATATTTTCTTATGAATAAGCCTTACCAAGCAAACAACTCATTTGGTTATTTCAACATGGTGTTTCCCATGCTCACCAAATGTGTACCTCTGAACAAAATAAACTGTTTTCTGACACTGATTAAAATTTGAATGAAAAGAGGAACAGCGTTATCTAAAGAAAAACAAAGAAACGGAAGAAAGCACAGTAAATATCTGAATGTTTAGTCTTTAATAGGGGGCTGCACTTATTATCCAATTATCATCATGGTCATAAACATAGACTTGGTAATATCCACTAGCGCTCTTCCCTTCAGAAATATATCTCAGTTATATTACCAAGTCTATGTTTATGACCGTGATGGGCCAAAGCAAGGCCATCCTCTATGGGAAAACAGACTTTTTAAAACCACAACAAATCTCTCTAAAACAGGCCATGCCTAAAAAGGAGGTGGAAAATGAGTAACAGAATCAGAAGAATTATGTAGTAGGTTCTGATTGGACAAAGACGTATCAGGAGATTCAGTATCTAGTATAGTTCTGCCACATGATTTTACCGATTATAAAATTCAACTCAAGTTGAACCTCCCACCCCGCCCCAAGAAAATTACATGCAAAGTTAGGAACCACTGAGCACTATAGGTACACTGGGCCCTCAGTTGCAGAACTTCAACTCTCAATAGCCCTAACCAGCACAATCCATGGTGAAAATGCTGGAAATTGTAGTTTATTAAGTCTGGAAGATCACAGGTTATCTATTTCTGCTGCAAATGAATAGTATTGCTTAAAGGAGATCAATCTATGGATGCAGTCTCTTACCTTGAATTCCATAGGTGTGTACTTTTCATTCTTGGGAGTTGTGTTGCCTTTGTAATGAAGATGATTGGGAGTGGTGGGATGGATAACGGTTGACTCCTGAGATTGTCTCTGGCAGCGCTGACAGTAAACGTAGATCACAAAGGTTAAGAGGCTAGAGCCAAAGAAGCAGGAGAGTCCTGTGGCAATGAGGTGGATGAGGCTAAAACCTGGAAGAAATGTATTAAGAGGATGCTAAGATCAGTGACACAAAAATGGTAAAACACCACCTTTCTCAACCATAAGTTGCAACATTTGTACTGTAATTTGTAAACAAAAATATTGTAAGGTTTCATACCATGCTGGCACTTCTTTCACAATATGCTTGTCCATCACTATCTCGGCTATTTGTACTACCATACTCATTGCTGATTGGATGCCAGCTGGCATCTGGATGCAGTTCAAGGGCTGGTACCACCTTTTAAGCCTTCTATGGCTCAGGGCTTCCACCTGTCTCCAACAGTTTCTGATCATGGACAGAATAGATGTGCTCCAGATTTCCCTGATTAAATAATGCCATTTATTGGGACCTAGGAAGCAGGCCTTCTTTAGAACATCGTGCCTTCTGAGATCCATATGGGTCTCACCCGCTCGATGTTCAAAAAGTCACTGAAAACTTGGCTATTTTCCCAGGCCTTGGGATAGATTGGTTGCCAAGCTTTTATTGTTTCCTGCTTTTAAACACTGTAAGCCACACAGAATGACAGGGTGTCAGATAGACTCTCTAAATTTTATGTATATATGCCTGAATGTATATATAGCTCAATATATCCCTCCTACCATTCCCCTAAAATCAGTTTTATATAGAGAAGTGAACTGGATGGCAAAAATATATTGAGCGAAGCTTGTATCTTCTCATAGCTCCAGAGGATACCTCAGTTCTTTTTCTATGATTTCATCTGCAAAATTTTGGATAAGAGGTGTCTTTATGATAAAAATACTCTTACATTACAACCATAAAAAAAAGATATTTGGATGGCTACTGAAAGCATGAAGGCCTGAGAATAATTTTCTGCTCTCTTGGTACAAGCAAAACGCAATTCTGAAAACTTCTAGGACATTGTCTACACCTTCCTTGCTTCCTATTAGTTTGCCCGTTGCAATTCTGTGTTAATGGGATCCTACCTTGCTTTTTTTAAAAAAAGTCTTCCTTTCTCCTTTGATTGAAACCGAAACTAAACATTAAAGTTGACAGGTTGAAAAAATGAAGTTTACAAACAATACACATCTAAAGAATGGGCCTGTCACAGAAAGCACATTTCACTAATTGTAAAGAAAAATAGCCTTCAGGGTTGCTTAAAATGCCAGGGAGGAAATAAAATAAACTAGATGATAAAAAGGGGCTGGCTCCTGATACTTAAGTTGGAGGTCTGCCCTAATGGCCTCTGGTGAGTTATTTATTTATTTAGTCCAGTTGTATGAATGTCACTTGCATCTCAACAAATGACTCTGGAACAATAGGTATTAGTGACAACATATAAAGTCCTACATGGCTTGGGTCCCGGGCACTTGCGGGAACGTCTCCTGCCGGCATCACATTCCGATCGCCCTGTACGCTCCCACAGGCAGGGCCTCCTTGGGGTACCATCAGCCAGACATTGTCGGCTGGCGGTGCCCAGGGGTAGGGCCTTCTCTGTGGGAGCACCCACCCTGTGGAACCAGCTCCCCTTGGGCCTTCGTTTGGCCCCTGATCTCTGCTCCTTCCGCTGGGACCTGAAGACCTGGCTCTTTCAGCAGGCTGGTCTGGACTGAACCGAAGGGGGCGGGGTTCTTTTTTAAAGTAATTTTAATTAGTTTTAGTATTATTGGGCTTGTACTGTTGAATTACTTTTTAAGTAAATTATTGTATTGTGTTTTATATTGTGAGCCGCCCTGAGTCCTTAGGGAGAGAGGGCGGCATACAAGTCTAATAAATTAATATCAGTCAGAATTCCTACTGATCTAGCAGGGTTAGGAATAATCCAAGCAGTTAAAAGATGCCATTTTCATCATGATGCCAAAGTCTCAAAATCTGAACTCTGGCCTGTTCCTTGCTTATGCATTATATGTTATTTTGTGAATTTATGGATATTTGACCCTAGGTTGGTCACTGATTCTCCACGCTGCCTTCCTCTATTTAGAGAGCCAATTGGTGACAGGTTTAGGCAGAAATTGGGAGATTGGAACTTCTAATTCTATCTTAGGCATGAAGCCAGCTGGGTGACTTTGGGCTAATTTCCCTCTCAATCCTAGGAAGGAGGTCATGGCAAACACCTTCCTAAATCTTGCCAAGGAAACTACAGGAACTTATCCAGACGGACATTAGGCATCAGTTGATTAAAAGACATACATACATATATATTTCCTTTACTTTAAAAGCTTGTCTCCTGACTTTGGGTCATTTGGTTATTTTCAATTGCTTTGTTCTCTCATATAGAATAGTTTGAATATATGTGTCTAAGTTGTGTCTAAGAAACTTGCTAAGAAGTGTGACTGTGGTGGGCAAGAGCTGGGATTAAGGTGGTTTTTGATGCCCCTAAAACTGTTCCTGCCAATTACAGTCCTAATACATTGTGTAACCTTCAAGAGTCATTTTGTTGAAAGTGAAAAGAAAAATGCACTTTTATTAAACGGTAAGATTGTCCTTGTGTGAAGAGTTGAAGAACATATGGAATTACAGAATACCAAACATTTTGAGCAACAAACATCCCCTCAACATCCCCTCATAATTGTCTCACAGAAAAAAATCTTTGTCGATGAGGGGAATCAGCTAAATCAATTTTTAAATGTGTAGTAGAAATTCCAAAAAGAACAATACTTTTTCATGTGGAAATTTTTGTGGTATGTGAAGGTCTTCTTTTTCTTTCATAGTCAGATTCTACCCTCTATTACAGCACCAGCAAAGAAACACACAATATTATAAATATTTTCAAGGGCATTGTAACTACAAAAATGCAATAGTTTTATGCCTCTGCACTTCTCATCGATATTATAGTTTGGTGAGATAACTGAAAATTTTCAGCTCCCATCTCAGATCTACAACTTAAAGATTGTTCTGGAGAAAGAAATTGCTTATTAAACTGATCTGAAAGAATTGAGCAAATATATCTCATGGATCTAACAATGGACAGAACTTTAAAAGGACCAAATAAAGTTTGTTGTTTGTAGATAAGCAGATTTTTTTTCTGCTACCAGTCATGAAATACCACATGCATTAAAAAGCAACTTTCACCTAAAATAAAATCAGAGGGAAAAGAGCCATCAGTATTTGCTGCTGATTATTCTGGGAAACATAAAAAGCCAATTTTTCTTCTGCCCTTTTCAAAATCTTTGGTCATAACTTACAAGTAACTACAGAGAACAGAGTAATGATTCTGCACAAGGAAAATGCCTTTCCCTGAACTTTGAAGATAAAACTTGGTGACTGGCAACTTTTTAAGGCAACCCAGATCTTACACAGGCTGTCTTGCCTTGGCACCCCTGGGATTTATAGATAGATTTTTAACGATGTATCTTACCTTGATAAAGAAGGGCCCACTGTTATAGGCAGCTGAAAAAATTACTGCATTCTGATTATATCAACTATCCCGTTGCCCCCAGCTTCTCACATCCTAGAAACTAGTATTCTTACAGTTGTCAGTAACAGGTTTAGTAATAGTGCTAAGCAATCTAAGTAGATCAAAGGCTAATATAAAAAGAATATTTAAAACATGAGGCAGATTTAAAAGTTCTGTGAAGGGAAAATCGAAGCAAAGAACTTCGATCTTGCAGGCTAGAGAAGACTCCCTGCCATTCTTGTTCTTCAAGCATCATGGCTGTTGTGTCCAATTACTCCTCCTCTGCTTTGCCTGCTTATAAGGGTTGACCCAAAGCTTCCTCATGCCATGAGGCTTTCGAAAAGGAGCATACCACTGCTTCCAGCTGACAACACCTCTGGCATCCCATGAAGAGCAGCTGATGACATTGCATGGGTAAGCATGGTGCCCGATTTCCTAGCAGACTATTTTTTCCCCATCGGCTAAGTACTTTACCACTCCAAAAAAACCACTACAGCTATATTGGGGCTTTCTACAATGGAAGATGGCAAAAATGTAAGAGGAATCAATTTCCTTAATCAATTTCTTTCTTCAGAAAACATAGCCATTTCTTAAAAGGAGTAGAGCCTTGAACCACAAGATAGGTGATAAATACATTTTTATAAATAAGTAAGCAATGTGGATAATTACAATTTTCAGGATTTTTTTTTGAATGATCCCTAGTTAATGGGACATAGTGAAAATTGAAGGGAATTATAGAATCTTGGATATCTAATTAGTTTAACTAGAAAGAAAATGAGGGGTGTAGGTGGAAAAGAGAGAGGCATGGGAATAGTTCTGAATGATTGAATGTATTTGAACTTACTCACTTTTATGTCACTAACAATTTATAACTAAGTGAATTGATTGAATTAATTGAATTGATTGATTGAATGTGAATTTCTAAATAAAACATGCCTTGTTTTATAAAAATAAGTATTATAGAATTGACCTCAGATTTGCCAATTAAAGGAATAATTGGTTTAATGCTTCTCCTAAAACTCACAGTTTTACCTGAACTGGAGAACAGAAATAATTTGCTTGTAGAGACACCCAGTGATAACTCTACAATTAAGAGTGTACTAAGGAAAACACAGGATCTTTTTCTAGCTCAATGAAAAGGGAGTTACACCAGAAAGGTTTCTGATTTCCCTAGTAATTAATTATTCTGAGAATTTCACATCCATATAAAAAAAACTTCCCCTCTCCAACTCTGACAAGGAGACTCGAGTGGAATTAGGGATATCAACAGGATGTGAATCACACAGATTAATGGTTTGGTTGATGCATCCCAGAAAAGAGTAGGCATGTTAAGATAAATGCAAGATCTATAGTTAGCTGTACTCTACCTCCACAGTTCGTGCTCTCATCAATGCTTGATGCTGGCAGGATTACTAAACAAAATGGAAAAAAAGGGAGGGGAAAATGTCACTTTTGTCATCTGAGACACTGTACAGGCAATTAAAATAATTTTGCTCGCTACATGGCAAGTTAATTTCTACTGCAAACAAGTAGCTCTTTCAGAGATCTGGTGAAAAATACAGAATGAAATATCATACCAAAAAGAAAAAAAACCCCAACCCCACCCTTCCTGAAAAGAACATGCTTCCTGTTATTACAGAAATGTGGATCAGATTGAGAATTAGTCAAATGCAACAGTATTCTGTTGTACAAAGACCTGTGCACAAATCTTAGACACGTATATATAAAAAACTTGAAGAAATGAGTAGAACAATTCAAGTTGCATTTACAAACATCTGAATACCACAGGTGGATAATATAGCACACATATTATGTTTTTGCCTCCCAACTCCAAACCATCTAGCTATTTATTAAATAAATTTATACAGCCACCCAAGTCATGCATAGTTGATCCTGGGTGACTTTCAATATTTAAAACTTTCAAAGACCCAGCTTGTTGGGGGCAATATGATGAGGGCTGTAAAGCACTATAAAGCGGTATATAAGTCTAAGTGCTATTGCTATATAAATAAAACTGTTAAAACACTCTAATCCATCCTTCATTATGTTTTATATGACATCATTTATTTCAGATTTTTTAACTGAAGAATAATGGTATTGGAATTTGCTGCAATGAATAAAGCAATGAATAAAGATATGTCAATATTTTAACCATTTACTTTCATATTACCTGTCATATGTCTATCCTCTGCTAGCCACTGATCTGATTCATCCAAGTTCAGCTTATTTTAATGCAAACTTAATTATTTTTTGGAGTGCAGAATATCTTGTATTTATGATTCATAGCATCCCTCCCACCATATAAATATAAATAGTCTACTTTTGAATTTGAAAATAGAGAAAATAGTTTCATATTTGCTCATTAAGAATGTAACTGATGTGCTTTTTAACATTTTAGCCATACGCTAAATAAAATAGATGTTAGTTGTAATGAGACAAGTAACTTCTTGAAAATGATTTAATCAAGCATGGCAAAAACTCATCATAACCACCTGTAATATGATTATACTCCTGCAAAGTACAGATTATTCCTAAATTATTTCTTTTGTACCTACCTTCTATAATCATGTATTAATTTGTATAGTATTTATACAAATATTATTTGACATTTACTTTGCCAAATGCCATCTTCTTATGAATATAAGCTTATGAAACATAAAAAAAGAAATCATTCATTCAATAAATCCACCTGCACACATCATCCTATTGATATTAAAAGTAGCAAACACTTTTTTTCCATATAGGAAGATCTCCTTAACATTTAATCAATTAGTCAGATTTTTGCCTCTCTAGTGTACTGAAACATATGAAATTCTACCTACCAGGGATCTCATTATACAGACATTCTTGGTACTGTGTGCTGTTCCCTGCACATTGAACAGATCCTGGGCTGTGGATTTCACAGAAACGGCTACGATACTGGATGCTATCTTCATTGCATAAACTCCATTCAGACCATTCAGACCAGCCTCCTTAAAATTATGTATGTCAGAAATAAGATAAATTAGGCAGGATGATTCACGCTAGGAAAAAAATGCAAGAGATAAAATACTGAACTAAAGATTTGAATGCAGTTGTTCAGCCGAACATTCAGCTCCGGAGTTGTAGTTCAAAAGCATATTGATAGTATAAGATTATCAACATCACTTTTCAGATGTACGCCTAGCACATATTTTGCAGAACATCCTCACTTAGCAAAGTAAGCTAAAAACTCTTACTGTGCTTCTCGCTGTTTCATCAAAACCTCCTCCTTTAGTTCCTAACTTGGAATAAAATGTTCCTGCTACTGTTGTTTTTAGTAACCATTTGGGAATGAATAATATACAGTCATGCTTTTACGACTAACTCTTTCAACATCACTTTTAAGGCTAACAGAATCACCCTCTTTGTGGAATACTGAATATTCTTTAAATGTATTAATTTTAATTTTTTTAAAAAACTGTAGAGATGGCATGACAGAATCCTGTCAGCTATGTTTCGTCAATGGGCTTTTAAAGTATCAGATCTCATACAGCAGAACTGAGGACAATCAGCAGCTGAGAAGACAGTCTTCCAGCTGATTGAAATTCTGTAATTCCAACCTAATTGGAGGATGTCAATAGGAAAGATAATACTAAGTAGTTAAACAGTAGTTATTATTGTTGCATAGTAATCTTGGAAAGCACTATACTATCAGGTCCAGAACAACAAATTAAGTGCTTGCTACCTTCACATGGGTGTGTATTGCAGAGGGCTTCCTCTGTGTGTAGCCCAATGCAGATATCTTCCCCATTAGTTGGTGCTGGGTTGGTACAGGTCCGGGTGCGCTGGTAGTGCCCACCTCCACATGTTGCTGAGCACTGAGACCAAGGAGTCCAGCAGGACCATGAGCCCTTCACTGCAGATGAAATAGGACACAACAAATAGGCACCTCTGAGTTTAGTCTACTGCAACTCAAATAACAGCAATAAGAGCTGTGGTGGCACAGTGGTTAGAATGCAGTACTGCAGGCTAATTCACTGCTTACTCCAGGAGTTCAATTCTGGCTGGCTCCAGGTTGACTCAGCCTTCCATCCTTCCGAGGTAGGTAAAATGAGGACCCAGATTGTTGGGGAAAATATGCTGACCCGGTAAACCACTTAGAGAGGGCTGTAAAGCACTGGGAAGTTGCATATAAATCTAAGTGCTATTGCTATTAATGACAATCCAAATATTATAGTGAAATGATTTTTCAGATAGGTGGTACTATTGTTAAGATTTTAGTCTTACTTTTTATATTTTTATACAGCTGCCAATTGATGCAAGTTCACTAGGTGAGAGATGGAAAAATACAATATTAAGACAACGTAAAACATTATAAATTACTGAAACTAAAAAAAATCATTAAAACACTGAAGATGTTCAGATGAAGAGACTGTAAGACACGCATTTAAAAATATTTGAGTGAATACAAGCATCTTCACTGCAAGTACCCAAAATGCCATAATGCGAGGCTTTCTAGAAGATTTTTCAATAACAAGGACACTACCTCCAAAAATAGTTGGTCTTTAATGTATATATGAGAAACCTGAGGTCTACATATGTTGTATATACATCATATATCTATATATGTTGTATATGCAACATATACAAGTATGTTGCATAATTACACCATAATTAGCACTTATCATAATCATATTCAGCAACAACGAATATATTTTCCCTGCCTAAGATGCTATTTCCTTCGTTTCACTGAATCAATGCATTCAGAGAAAGCCTCAGATGAAGACCTTAACAGTTCATGTAGGTAAATACATGGGAAAGCAGTCTTTGAGAAAATCTGACTATAAGCAATTTAGAGTTTTAAGGATTAAAATCAATGTTTTAATGTATGAACCACTGCAATTGACAAAGCACTTTGTTCTGTGTGAAAGTGCCAATAGCGGTAAAGAAAGGATCAATCTGGACTATTCTGGACTACTAGCAACTTCGATATTGTTTTTAAATGTAGGCAGTATGCTGTCACAGTGGTCTGTATATTTTAGACCAGCCTGGGAAATTAGGATGGTATAGTGAAGCAATAGCAAGCCCTTTTGTAGAGAGGTGGTCCAATGCTTAGCATACCAGTGGTCTTGGTTACATGCTAAATGTAAAAAGGCCTTACCTGGGCAAGGGTGGGGGTTACAATCCTGATATTCCATTGCAGATCCTATGCAAGGAACACCACCATTCTTGGGCTCTGGATTGGTGCACATTCGCTTCCTGGTTCTGAAGCCCAGTTCACAATCCCGGGTACAAGATGACCATCCCCCCCAAAAGGACCAGCCGCCATTGATAATCCGGATAGAGGTCTTGCCACTTTTCAGAAGGTCATCGACTAGAGCTATGGGGAGAGAAATAAAAGGTGGCAATTAAACACGCTAGTACAGCACAGAAAATCCAGGCAAACCTGATAGGACAGGTATGTAACGTCCTTCTGGTAATGAACTACATCTCATCTCCATTTCAAGCAGGCAAAAGCATTGTAGACCATCTCTTGGCCCTCTTTGTTTTTGTTTTGTTTTTTACTCTGCTCCAAGTTCCAAGTTTTGCAGTTTAATGCAATGCTAAGGCACCATGAAAACTGGCTATATTGAAAACAGGATATACTGTTTCTGCCCCTCTTTCTTGAAAATGGGGAAAGGAGGTCCCCGACCCAGGCAGCACAAATTTCTGGCCAGGTTGTGTAATCTGATCTTACACAAATGGGCAGAAAGAAGTTAGTAATAAGAGGGAAGGCTTGTATCTACATTTTTAAGAAACTGGCCTACCGTACAAAAGCAATCAGAAATTATGAGCTGTTAACCATTATAATAAATTAAAATAAGTTGTTAAATAATTCATGCTATATCTCATTAGATATTGATAGATCAGCTACCTTAATTTTGAAGCAAAGTTTCCATTTCCTCTTCCTTAAGTATGTTATAGATCAAATTCAGCTTGGTCTTCTTAACTAAGATATGTTCACCTTCCTTAGTATTGCACTCACAAGGCAAGGAGTGTTTTAGTTCTGATTTTCTGCCAATGTCTGGTGCTGAGTAAGCACCAGGGAAAGGATCTCATCTACATTTTTATGCTTTGATAGCACAAAATGATAATAAAGGTATTCCATTCTTCACATTAATGAAGACATCATAAAAAAAAAGATGACATTATTACCTCTGGGGAGAACTAGGACAAAATTTAAGCGTTTTGGTGGAAAAGATACATGACTATCTCATCTACCATCCTGTTCCCAAAATACTCAGCCAGCAGAAATGAGGGGAACGAACAGAAAACAAACTAATGCTACAATATTGTGGCAGCATAATTATACCTACCTTAGTTATACAATATTTAACATACAGAATAACAGCATTGGAAGGGACCTTGTAGGTCATCTAGTCCAACCCCCTTTTAAAGAAACCCTCCTTATCTTTCAAACAGGTTTTAGCATTATAAAAGTAATCTCTAATAATTCTCTCATTTTTCCTCCCCAACCCCCAAACTAAAAGCTGCAAATTTCCTTATAATGGAGTTGTCTCAGGTGTCTGGCTGCTTTGGAATCCTTTCTGGTTCTTTCAGCAATATAGTATCATTTTGAGATACAGCAACCAAAACTGTGCAAAATATACCCTACTGAGTATATAAGATACCGATTCCTAAGATGTTATGTATCTCCCTTCTGATTCCTAGCATGGAAATTGCCTTTTCCACAACCAAGCTGATTTCTTAATTGAGTTTTTTATCATGATCTTGAAATGTCTTTTTTGGTCAGTTGCTGACAACAAAGACTATCTATTTGCAAATGATTTAATAAATAAATAAATAGGAGACCCCGAAGATGCAGTTTACTAACCCATGTGAACCATGTGAATGCTTCTGCAAAGTATATTAGAAGAATTAATAGATGCTTTGTCATCTAAGTGACAAAGAAATCCCAGTCAGATATAAATTCATAAATGTTTCTCATGGATGTTCTCATAAAATGAAACCTCTGCCTTTTAAAAATGTGTCAAACCTGCAAATTAGCACACTATTGCAAATATGGGTCCTGCTCATCAAATAATGAGCAAAAAAAAAAAAGAATGGAAGTTTGGTAAGTAGACAAATAAAAAGATTTCCTCTAGTCACTTCATACTGTAAATCAGGGGTCCCCAATCCCTCGGCCACAGACTGGCACTGGCCCATGGCTCACTAGGAACCAGTCTGCGCAAGTGAGTGAAACCCCATTCATGTACCTGTGGGATCCAGGCAGTGCAACCCACCATGTTCCCCCCCACTTTGCAGAAAACCTGCCCTCCATGAACCGGTCTCTGGTGCCAAAAAGATTGATGGGGGCCCACTACTATAGATGATTCTGATTACAATACATCTGCATGTAATCAGAGTGCCACACTCACTGCCACAGTTTCTTCTGGGATACCTGATGTAGTTATTTCATTATTTCATTCAATTTCCCAACCCTACAAGTGACTCTGGGCAACTTACTATTCTAAAATTATAAAGCCAAACTATTTAAAAAACATTAAAGCAATAAAACACTCACTCACAAAATAAGTAAGTGCAAATAGCAGCTGGGATGATTAATCAGCCAATCAATTTATGCACCCGGAGTGATTCTACTTAGTAAGAGTAATTCTTATGCTCCTGGAGAATTTTGAGATAGGCACTTTTATAAACATAGAAATTAAGAAGCTCCCACAGCATCCTGTGAGTTTCATGTATTCTAATTTCCCAGAATTCATCATCTCTACCAGCTGGCTTTGATCCACTCTTCTACCAGCAGCCCAGATTGGTGCTTATCCAACCCTCTGGTTCATCCACCCAGGCTTCCACTATCTGAAACAAGGAGATTCAAGTGGTCTGCCTTCTGGCCAGACATACAATCTGTGTCGCAAACGGCGGAGCCATCATTGGGGCAAAAGCGACTCTCCGTCTTCTTTCTGCCGAACTGTAGGTCATGGGGGTCAGCCAGCTGAGCACGACAGGTGTAACGGAAGCGCTGCTCTTGGCGGGCCCCACTTTGAGTAATATTGGTAGGGGTCCAAGGAGTCCAGGGTGTGCTTCTCCGCACTTCTGGGCAGGCCTCTGGGCTGCAGGTTTTGTACTCCTGTAGAAAGCAGGAGAAGGGGAAAAAAGGGGAAGATCAAACCAGAGTATTCAACATTTGGTTGTGGAAATTGCAAGTTTACCACCACCCTGGGGAACTTCCACAATTTAAGGAGTCATAAGATAAATCTGGAATATTTGATTAAAAATACAGAAATCGTGGAGGCAGAAATAAAGCTCAGAAGGCATATAAAACAAGTTCTCTTATTGCTCCCAGTGCTTTAATTAATAGGATATAATACTGAGGTGACAGACCACAGCTGAATAATATACATTGTTCAGGCATATATGCACAAATTTTATAGTCAAGTCCTAGCGTTCACTAAGGTGGTAAAACATTGTGGGGGGGTGTCACTTCACAAACAGATTCTTATGATTGAACGCTACTCTTTGTTAATGCTTTTTAAAAATATTCTTCAGATAAAACTATCAATGCCAAGCTTCCCATCCAAAGATAGATTCTTAGAGAGGAATAGGAGAAGCAGTTGTGTTGTGTTTATTCCTGTAAACAGTTTCTACTCACAAGATAAAAAGAAATGACAAAAAAGCCCCTGAAGGCAGGACAAGAAGCAATGGATGAAAACTAATCTAGGAGAGAAGCAACCTAGAATTAAGGAGAAATTTCCTGACAAAACAATTAATTAGTGGAACGACTTGCCTCCAGAAGTTGTGGGTGCTCCAACATTGGAGGCTTTTAAGAAGAGATTGGATAACTATTTGTCTGAAATGGTACAGTGACTCCTGCTTGAGCAGGGAGTTAGACTAGAAGACTCCAAGGTTAGATAACAGATAATCAGAGTTGGAAGGGACCTTATAGGTCATCTAGTCCAACCCCCCGCCCAAGCAGGAGACCCTCCCAACTCTGTTATTCTGATAAATGAATTAGGAAAACACAGCAGTCTAATATTATTCTTCATCACACTCCTTCTAGAGTAGGGGTGTCAAATTCATAGCCAATGGGTTGGATGCATCATGCACTGGCCATGCCCACCCCCGTTATAGCAAAGGGGGAAAAAGTCACAACATGTCACGTAACGACAATGTGAGTTTGACATGCCTGTTGTAGAGGTTACCTATTTAGCTTCTTACAGCAAAAATAACATTTATATCACTTTGAGAGCAGAGGATATCCATTTTGGCGCTCAATAGGACCAGAGTTTCAAATTAACTGTAGGTAACATAGAAACACAGTTGAATCTCAAACTTGTTGAAAAATAGCAGAACATTCCTTATTATGCTAAACATTGCTTGTGAATATGAAATATCCTAGGAGAAGTAGGAAAAAGTGTTAAATTCTTTCTGCTTTGTAAAGTAGGTTCTTCTCAAACATGTCCTATGGCAAAAAAAATTCACTGAAAACTGAGATATCCATATTAACCCCAGTAACTCATTTATATAGTTCCATGTAAAATTGACACTCTCCAGCCCATAACTGTTATAACTCCCAACATCTCATAATCATCAAAAACTCTGCTATAAAGCTTCATTAATTGCCATATTTAATAGGCCAAATATTAGCACAAAAACACAACATGTTTTGGAGTAACAGAGAGATTCCCAGTTGAGGGAAGGAAAGAATTTATTGCTATGTTTTATTTATTTATTATTTTAATTTATTTAACTATCCCAAGTCAAAGAAGACTCTGGGCCTTAGTGCTATACAGTTCCTAATTGGGCAGGAGCTGTGGGTCCAAGAGAATTCCCGAATTGTGCACCAGTTCTGAATGGTGAAGTTCAACCCTATTGAGATTTCTGAGGAACATATGGCGAACTGAAGTGATGATCATGGCAAAGTCCAAGGAATCGGTTCTTTGGAATCCCTCTGGATAAAGAGAAGATGGAAGATTACCCATATGTGTTCTGAATGGCTTCTTCCCATAATGAGACTACAGAATAATGATTCTGTATGTGTTTGAATGGAATAGGCTTAGACATATTGCTCAGAACCATGGTGGAGATTTTTAAAGGAAACTAACTTTGCACACCTCACCTTCTGATCGTTTTTGGAAATTGCTCATTAACTACTTCTAAAGATCTTCGAGATGGCAAGTTTGTAAAGGCCTTGTGAGTCTGCTTTTAATTCTGAACAAAAGAAATGTTAATCATAATATTAAGTATTTAATCTGAAATAAATAGAAAAAAGCTAAATGCACTTTTATTCTAGAAAGTTACAAATGGTCTAAGGATCCAGATAAAATTTGAATATTAAAATTTATATAATAAGATTTTGGAATTAATTAAAAAGTATAAACAACTTCCCATGGGAAATAGATCTTGTTTTGATTTTTACAAAACATAACTTACAGAAATTAATGATTTCAAAAACTAGACACTAGAAGGAACTAAGGAGGAATGATATATAGGCCTGCAAAATGATGCAAAATGTAATGACAATGAAAATATTGAAGGGAACTTTTGAATAGTAGCCAAAATGTCAACAATATCAGTAATGGTGTCTGCTTCTATGAATAGACTATGATGTTATTAAAGAAATGTCAAGTCCTGAAGCACTCTGAACCAGAAGCTTCAGATTGGATCTCTCCCCAACTGAAAACACTGACTGGAAAAAACTAAGGAGAAAGAAGAGCCACTGCAACACCAGGCCTTCCATTCCTAGATTCCTAGCTGGTCTAAAAAGATACATTATCAATGGTATCAAAAGCTGCTGATAGGTCAAAAAGGATAAGACAGTTTCACCATTTCTGTCCTGGCTGTACAGGGAGTCATCAGCCAGTGTGATCAAGTGTGTCTCTGTTTTTCGCTGTCGCCTGAAACCCAATTGCAATGGGTCCAGGTAATTTGTTATTTTAGGGCACTCTGGAATCTCTCAACAACCTTACTGAGAAAGAAGAGATTGGACTGCCATTTGTCAGAAATGGTGTACGGTCTCCTGCTTGGGCGGGAGGTTGGACTAGATGACCTACAAGGTCCCTTCCAACTCTGTTAATCTGAAAGATTGGATGAAAAATTATCTAGAACCATTAAAGAAATGACACACCGCTGTCTCCTTCAAAGCAGCAGAAGCACCCTATATCTCAAGAATCCATTTACTGCTGTTTGCGTCCAATCACATATTATTTATTAGGACAGCCCCTTATTCTTTAAGTCAATTTCTGATTTGGGATGGCATCTTCTCTTGAAAAATGTAGGTAGGCTTGAATTGACGTGTCTAGGTGGAACAAGACAAAAGACTTGAGCAGGTCAATCCTTCGCTCTCCATTATTTTCACCATATCTAATAGGAGAAAAATTCTGGACTGCAGTAACTATACCTTTTGAGTGATTGTTTGCAGGGCAGCCAAGATAACAAGACATACCCAGGAAATGTTGTTTATTAGCTCTACATTGTGATAAGATGTAAGACTTGTTTCAGATTAATTTTGAATTTAAAAATTAATTAAAACTACTGTTGGTTTTAGAAGTTGAGAGATGGTAAATTCTCTCCAAAAACAGAAATTGGTGACCAGCAATGTTTTCTTTTCTTTTTCTCCTGGGGTTTTACAGGATTTGTTTCATCATCTTGAGATACATTTTTTTTCCTTTTCTTTTTCTCCTGTAGCAAGTCTCAGATGATGAAGCTGTTATGGGAATCTTGAAGAGAGGCAAAATAATCCAACAAAGCAATATCAATGTTTTAAACTAGAAAACATACCACAGCACAGCCTGGGCAAGAGTTTCCATTTTCACAGGATCTCTGCCTGGAGTGCATGCCTCCACCGCAGTTTGCACTACATTTATTCCAAGGGCCCCACGAAGACCAGAAGATTGGTAATGGGCATGGACTGTTCTCATTGCAGAATCTGAATGCAAATAAAAATGGGAAGGGAAATGGAAGAAGACACAATCAGTGTTCTATGCCTCCCTAAGCACAAGGAAAATGAAAATGGTTCCTCAGATCTACTTATACCATCAAGAAGATAAAATCTCAGTCTAAATAGCTAATCTTAGTCTGAGTACAAATGCAATGGCACAAAAAGTTATGGAACACATAGGTTATCATGTTTAAACCACTGGAATCAGTAAATCTTCAACTAATTTTTGGCTAATCTGATTGAACTGGAATAAAAGATGATTTCCTTAGTCAAAATGCAACTCTCTTGAGAATATCAAGTTTTAAAATAGGTGAAGCTCAGAGTATATTTCAGGGGCTTGTATTGATTTAGAACATTTTGGATTTTGCTTTGATTCTATGTTAATGTAACAATTATGATTATTTAATTGTAAATTGAAACAATGTTGGTATAACATGCTAGATACAACATTATTGGTTGCCAGGTCAAGCTTTCCAGTTATTAGAAATTAGATGTATAATAAAAAACTGAAAATACATTTCATTACTATACCATTTTTATTCATTCATTGCCTGTATATAAAGTAGAACCGTAGTTCTCAATCTGTGGTCCAGTGACACATTTCAAACCAACAAGAAATCCACTTGCCATGGCTCTACCTGGCTGATTGAGAATCTTCATTAAAATTTTACTAATGTTTATTGCCAGAGCTGCAAAGTAGCTTAATATTAAACTCTTAAGGAATTTGTACTGAATGTAGAATACCAGCTTTTTGGAATTAAAGCAATATGCTGGGTATAATTGAACTCAGTCTGTCATTAACTTTTGAACCTACTATAAAATAACATTTTTATTCAGAGATAAACTTGATATTATTAACTAAGATTTATTTCCAATAAAGTTTTTATTCTTTAATTCAGTGCACCTACCTCTACATGAACAGGGATTATTTCCAGAGGACCATAATTTTATTCTGCCTTCCTATGTATCCAAAAAATAATCTGAAACCACATATATATATATACCCAATTCCTTTTTTTTGCTTCTTTAATTATACAAATAAACATTTTACACAAGCTATTAAAAAGTTACTGTCAAAATTATTTCCCCCTTAAAATGTAAAGAACCTCCTCCAATAATATTCAACTGGGTCAAACAACAGTGTCCATTATTACACCAAAGTTTTTGATTGTTTCAAAATAATACATTTTAATTCAATTTAATTACTGAGTTCCTTAATAGAAATAGATCACTAAGTTCAAGGAAATTGGTAAAGCAAACAAAAAAAACCATTGCTTTCATTAGTCAAGTTAATTCATAAACAAGTCCAGAATGATGGAGTAGTGACAGCCTGCATTTAAAAACAGCTTCCTGAACCTGCAATGCATCTTTCTGTAAATCAGTGGCTGTTTTTATGGCCACTCCCAGATGTTATCTTTTGGTGTAATTATTACTAGAAGCCACTAAGGCTGTGTAATACAATACCATATTATAATATTAGTTTCTCCTAAGAATTCTCTTGGTCAGACTTTGGGTCAGCAAGGCCTAACTCCAATAAGCTAACACTGGAGGTTTTAAAGAAGAGTCTGAACTATCATTTGTCTGAAATGATATAGCGTTTCCTGCTTGAGCAGTGAGTTGCTTCAAGATCTCTTCCAACCCTGTTAATCTATTCATTCCCAAGATCCATTCCTCCTTTTACATCCTATAATGCTTGAGCATGTTGAATCCTTAATAGGCTGGGTATTTTGGGAAGTGAGGTTCTGCAGGATTTGAGAAAGGAGACAACTTTTAGAGAGTATTCCAGTGCCAATGCCTCTATTTACAACATTAATATGCCATTCCTCACACATCTCTCTTTGGACTGGCAACCTTAATTTATTACTGGAGAGAAATATCCCTCTTGCTTAAGCATTAAGTGGCCTTAAAATGAATACTGGGCTCTGTTCAAAGGTATATTATGCCAGAGTGGAATCAGCTGTAGACGTTGCCTTCCAGAATCAGTATTGTTGACAACTTAACAGTGATGCATACGCTTTCCAGTATGAGTTTGATTTTAATTAATCATAATTCTAAAATTTTGTACATTTCTAGCCTTCATTTCCACCCTGAGTTCTGCAAGACAGATTACAATCTAGGAACAAAATAATAAAAAGATCAATTAAAAAAACACAGTAAAACTTAAATCACATAAAACAAATGAAATGACTGAAAAGAATTAACAACAGTAAAAGACAATTGTTAAAATCATTTAGAAAAGGCTTGGAAAAACAATGTAATTTCTATTAGTATTTAAGAAGTAAAAATAAAAAAGAGATGCTAAGTAAGAGTGCTGGGATAATCCTATTGACCTCTGCCACCTCCCCAGCCTCCTTGGTAGGGACCAAGGGTGGGAGGCTACTCAGCATTATCACCACAAATGGGCAGGTTTAGACTAGAAAAAGCAGCCGTGAAGGGTATTGTGTCACATGGTGTCCACCTCTTTCCAAAGAAAACACAGAGCTGTGGTTTAAACTGACAGAAGTTTAGGGAAGGGGAACATCTCTCACCGCTCCTCTCTGCTTTGTCCGACACAGACCCTGCCTCCGTATCGCGGAGCAGGGTTGCTGCATGACCTCTGACGGACCTGAAAGCCAATCCCACAGGAAGTGCTGCAGGGGGCCCAGGACGACCATGGGGTCCAAGCTCCATTCCTGACAGAAGGAGGAGAAAGGAGGAGAGATAAAACATGGCATCTGGGTTAATGTTTTTGTTCAGTCTTATGACAAGTTCAACCCTACTGGCTATGAGGTACCAGCAGGTGTGCAGAGCTGACTAGCCTTAATAAAAAAAATGTATTAATAGAATTAAATACCCCCAACTACAAAATTTATAATTATAAGGATAATTCAAAAGTAGTAATTTCATTGTGAGCAGATTTATGCCGAAGTAAATTATAACACAAATAAGTTTAGATTGTATAAACCCAATTCCTCAAACATTCCTCATAGTTCATAAATTTATACTCTTGCTGTAATTTTTCATGTTTGTGAACGTTGTGACAACATTTTATGGTATTGCAAAAAAGAAGCCGGAGAACAAAGTTGAAAGGGGAGGAAGTTAGCCTGGCCTTGGAAGTTTGATTTCTCACCAATTACTTGTTTTAGGTAACAAAGCTTAATAAAAAGTGATTCTGCAATATGTATATCCATTTGAATAGCTAGAATCAGTTATGAACTTTTTAAAAGCTAATGATAAAAACTATAAAAAAATGCTATCTAAAAACCAGAACATTATTATTTCAGAATCTTAACACTCCATATAGAAGAAGTTTACACATATTTTTAAAGGATATTTTAAAAGATTCAGATAATATCTGTAAGGACTTCCAGTGGTTAAAATAGCAAACCACGGTTAAATATAAATTATAGGTTCTGCGGTCCAGGTGGGGTTTTTTTGGCTACCGTTGCTTTAACTTACTGATGTTTCTATTAATGTTTCCCTTTAAGTAATTTTTACATTCTGTGTATGTATATGAATGGTGGGCTAACATAGAAACAAACAGGATATAAGCCAATGTCGGCTGGTGGTCCCCCGGCGGCGAGCCTATTCTGTGGCGGTCCCCGACTTATGGAACCAGCTGCCTCTAGACCTCCGTCTGGCCCCTGACCTCCGCACCTTCCGCTGCGAATTGAAGACCTGGCTATTTGACCAAACCGGGCTGTGACTACCTCATGGGGGGTATGGGATAGTTTTAAATTATTTTAATCTGGTCTTATTGGACTTTATATTTGTTTAATTCTTTTTAATTATTTATTTTATTTGTATGTTTTAGCTGTGAGCCGCCCCGAGTCTTCGGAGATGGGGCGGCATGTAAGTCCAATAAATAAAAATAAATAAATAGGTACACTTGAATCATCTAAATACCCTTTGCAAGTGTGATTTTTCAATAAGGTTTTTAAAAAGGCAAGATTCTCCATAACGTGTGTTAATATTAAGGCCCAGCCAATGAAGTGAAGAATCACTCTAATACTTGCAATGATTTTTCTGAGAAAGATTCAGGTTGTACTTCCTATTCTTCACACAGATATGTCATTTTCTTAATCCCAATAGGAAATACATTTCAGGAACAAACTTTCATCCTATCCAAGAAAGTATCACAAAATAGAATCAGACACGGTTCTTCTGTCATCTCAACATTCCTGTTTTCTCTACCCTGGAAAATGAGGCCAATTTTTTAAAACTTTGCTTTCAAGTCTTTTTCACAAGCTATTTTCTTTCTTGGATTCCTGAATGTTTACGTGGGAAACAGATGCAACTGAAGAGCCTGGAAACTAAAAAGTAGCTAGTAGTTCATCTGTTGTAGCAGAAATATTAGAATTAAATCTTGAACTTTGTCTACACTTTCCTAATTTTCTCTCTCTCATTCTGTCTTGGAAATGAGCATGACTTTTGATCAGTGGTATTTTATTTCTCTTTCACTGGAGCACAATAAATTTTTGAAAATTACTTTTTCCCCTTGTAACTGAATCCTCTTTTTTTTAGGAAGTAGGAAAAAAACTGAACATCAAAAAAATGTATTGATAAAACAGAACAAAAAATGGATAGATGTTTACTATGTCCAGAATGATACAGGAAAAACACAAACAACAAAACCACCAATATACAAATCAAAATCATACACAAAATTTAAAACTATTAGCTAGTTCTGTGTCCCCATGTCAGTATAATCATATGTAAATAATTCAACCATTTGTCAGACATCTGTTGGGAATAGCAGCCAGAATATAAAGTTTTATATGTTCAGACTTTTTTTTGAACATTCCAATCTTAAAAGACAAAGACTTGATTTACATTCACTTCTCAATAAGGTTTTTATTATCACGGTGACATTTTCAATAGAAATCTTAGATTTGTTAGTAAAACCTCTTCTTTAAATATTCTGATGAAAGAATCACATGGCATACGAACCCAGTTAAAATGGAAAATTGTAGACCTGTGAAGAATATAAGATGATCATATGGCTATATTTCCTAACAGCTACTAAATGTTAACATTAAGTACATTTTTCATCTATTTCCTACAGACTAATCTTATGGTATTCTACATTTAACTGATCAACAATCTTGGTAATAATTAAATTATTACTCCAAATATCTTATGTCTCTTGCAGAGAAAATAATGCTGCACATGGTGGAGTTGTACCAGCTGTATAAACTGCTTTTTTATAATAATAATAATAATAATAATAATAATAATAATAATAATAATACCCAGGGAGGATCTAGAAGATCTAATCAAACTTTTATTTTTTAATCATGTGTCATCCTGGAGTGAGAAAAGACAGATATTCATATCCCAGGTGAGTCACAAACTCAGTGGGAGATTTTGAGAAATCTTTTCAGCACCAGGTTAATCAGAATAATTATCCATCACACCATTTTTATAAGCACAAAACACACCTTTGCGTATTATGAGTCTAAGTAACTAATAAAGTTCTATTGCCTCCATTAGCAATTTTATTCCAAATGCTAATGTTCTCTAGCAAAGAGATGGAAAACCATTCCTTCCCAGTGAGATTCAAATTGAGTTTGCTCTTATGTCAGTCAGAGAAAACTGGCTGAACAGATTCTGCAGAGGAACCAATCTAGGTTGAAATATGTAGAAACATTCTCCACAAGAACGATCCATATTGTGAAGGAATTTTCCACGTCTTCCCTCGCTAATTTTGTCACATGTATAGTATCCTAAAGAAAGATGAATTAAACTCCCTCAAGTGTGACAGCTTAAACTGCCAAGACACCCAGGGCAGCATATGAAGTGTATTTGTCTTGTTATAATGACACTAAACATATTTTTCACCAATAACTACCTGAAGAGTGCACAGGCATTAGAAGAGAGGTGTAAATGCACACTTGCGGATGCATCAATTTATGTGTTTATTTATGCATTCATATGCATGCCTTCATATCTAAAATGTATCATTTGATCAGCTGATAACATATACATATTAGGAACACATAATACTAGAAGAATAGCTTGGGTGCACCCATTATCCATTGTACAGTTTCAGGTAACTTCACAGAATCAAATCTGATTCTCTGCGATCCAGCCCAACAGAAGGGATGTGTTAGAACTGCTGCTTCAGTACCAAAACACCTTACCAGTGACACTGAAAAAAAATTGACCAGTCTTTCTTTTTCATTAATAACCTCACACCATTCTTCAGTATATCACCCATATCCTTTACTCACTCAAGGAGGTAGCCCCAGATTTTTAAAAGTTAATATTCCAAGTTTCAAATTTCATGTCTTTCATGTTTCTGATTTTTAAAAATAAGCTCATTGCTGTTGTTTTAATACTGAGGTAGTGCTAGAACTCATACAGTTAGGGGGGCTAATACCATATTCTTTATCAAAGACATTGGAACTAGATCAAATCTTGAAGGACTTGGATTTAATGAAGAAAGCCTGCTGAAAAAGAAACTGAAACATTGGTGACACAGGAGGAATAATGAACTGGGAAGATGTAGGATGGTTCAACTGGTAGGTCGTGATCGACTTTAGGAGGTGGTGCTTATCTCAGTTTCTTAAACTAAAGGGCCATTATTGTCCGGAGACATTTTCCTGGCCATATAGCCAGCGTATTATGCCACAGCACAGAGCGTATGGTGAAACATGGAATGCTATTACTTTCCTGCATACTAATATGTGGTACCTATTTTTCTACTTACATTTGCATGCTTTCGAATTGATAGGTTGGGAGGAGCTGAGACAAGTGATGGGAGCTCATTCTGTTTACAGCATTCAGGCCTTAAACTTCAACACAGGTTCGCCTGTTATGCCAGTTGTGACCCTTCCTGGACCGGGGGGCTCTACACATGGTGGCTCATGCCCTTACCACCTCTCGATTGGACTACTGCAATGTGCTCTACATGGGGCTGCCCTTGAAGAGCACTCGGAGACTTCAGCTGGTGCAAAATGCGGCCGCACAAGTGATCATGGGTGCACCTAGACATGCCCATATAACATCTATCCTCCGCGAGCTACACTGGTTACCAGTGGTCTTCCGGGTGCAATTCAAGGTGCTAGTGACAACTTTTAAAGCCCTTCATGGCTTAGGAGCGGGATACCTGCGAGACCGCCTTCTGTGACCTTATGCCTCCCAGCGCCCAGTTAGATCTCACAGGGAGGGCTTGCTCCAGATACCGTCGGCCAGACAATGTCGGCTGGTGGGTCCACGGGCTAGGGCCTTCTCTATAGCAGCGCCGTCCCTTTGGAATATGCTCCCCACGGAGATTAGAACCATCCCAAATCTACTTGCCTTCCGCAAAGCCATTAAGACCTGGCTTTGTCAGAGGGCATGGCATTGAGACCTTGCTCTTCCCCCATGTATGTTTCGGATTGGTATGAATGAGTTTTTGTTTTTATATTGTATAGAAATTGCTTTTATCCTTTTGTACGCCGCCTCGAGTTCCCCATTGGGGGAAGTGAGGCGGGATATAAATTTAATAAATAAATAAATAAATAAACAGTCTAAGACTCAGAAACTTAACCACTGAGCCACTAAGTCCTTCTAGTTATGAGTAAATCAATATAAATTAATCAAATGCAATTGTGGGTTAAACTCAACATAACCACAATGCCTCTTAACAAAATATCTTGTACACCTTGCCAAGATCAAAATGCCTTTTTGTGTTGGGATAATAATTGTTTAATTTGGGATGGGACTACTGCCCTAATGGAGTCCATTAACCTTTTCCCCTGTCATTATTTTTCCTATGGAAGATTTCCCTATCTTGGATGATGTTGGCTCCAAATAGTATAGAAAATAATTCTGCAGCCAAGCACAATGGAGAAGCCAGAGTTTGCTGTAGGAGCCCCAATGCTAGTATCTCACATAGCACAGCTTGAAACATAGCTTTTTTTTAGAGTGCTAAATTTAATGGCCTGTTTTTACATGGCTGCTCATTTATTTGCATGAAACCATTTGGAAGTACCAATGGTATAATGGCCAAACTATCCAGTGTTAACAAGCCAGTTGTAATATGTAAATTGACCCACCCTATGACTATACCATGGATCTGGAACAGCCTTTAAAACCAACTTTTCCTCCTCCAAATTCTTCACTCACTAAAAATGCTGCCTTTAAGTAGGTGAGATTGGAAATTCTGACCCAGAGTGGCGATGGAGAACACAATCAAGTGTTGTATTGTATTTATTCCAGAGTAGTATCTCATCTTAAATGTGCAAAATTAGACAAACTTTTAATATCTATTGCAAAGACACTGGGATATATATACTCATGTGACATGAGAAAAAGGCCACTTGGTAACAAGATGAGATATTACATCAGGAAAACAGATATGACTAATTTTTATTTTTAATGTACTGATTAATTTCCACAAAACGCAGATTTAGTTCAGAGGCAGTGTTCTAATGCAATCTACTGGAAAGGTTCAATTCCCAATATTCTACCAACTCTATGGCTTGCTATAATAAATATTTAGTGGCCTTGCATAGTTTTCTGTAGACTGCTTTTCTCAGGTTTAAGATATATAAGCATGTTGGATCAAGATGTAATGTAGTGGAAATTCATAATCTGGTGAAAGGAACAGTTCCGTCCTTCTGGGAACTCGAGACACAAACATTCTGAAGTACCTTGAGCAATTTGCAATCTCTATTCTGGCTCCTTCACAGTCACGTCCACCACACCGGGGCTGAGGGTTGTTACATGACCGTGATCTGCACATGCAGGAACCTGTACTATCTCCATCTGAATGTTCACATGGTTGCCATGGAGACCAGGTCCCCAACTGCCCATGCACCATCAGATTTTTCACCTAATTAAAAGAAAGAAAAATCAGTATAAGTCTACACAGTGCATAAGCTGTTATAAGAGCCAATGCAGTAAAGCCAGGAAGCCTTGAATCTTTCTTCTGACTCTTCTGACAATACCACGCTTCAGTGCATTCTTGGCTCACGCAAACCATCAAATATAATCAGAAAACAAATCAAGAACATCCATTATTCTTCACAACGTACAATACATACAGTCAATGCATCTCACACAAACTGAAAATAGAACCAAAATGAACTTTCTAACATTGTACCTTATGGCGGATTAAAGAACCTGTGCAAGTTTTGATAGGAAATTCTGAACTTGAAGTGTCAAAGTTACAAATATAGTGACAACAATCTTCATTTTTAAAACATATTTACAGCTTGAGTCTTTTATGTCCGCTACATCAAATTGACCATTGCTTCTATGACTCCCAAAATGCATCCCTGCGGGATATTGCTTTCATCTTTCCCCAGTACAAAGAAAGACAGGGAAATCCTCCATGGGCTCCTTTCTCTTTTATCCATTTATCTTCTCACTACATACAACAATGATTTCCCTAGAAAGCACAGATGGTGATTAGGACAAACAGTTTGTTGCACTCCTAATCAAATTCACCCTGTAACCAGTCTATCTTTTTCTTCTTTACAGACTTTTGGTGTAAGGGAAAAAGAGAGAAAGCAGCAATAAAGAAAATACAGGTTGCAAAGGAAAACCATACAGTCTAGACGAGACTCCATTATGAAAAAAAGTGGTGAATTCAGGGAGAATATTTGTACAAGAAAAGTCATGTCTGGAAGTCATAACAGCAGGAAAGAGATGCCTTACAGCAAAAATAACTACTTTTCTTGCAAAGGAGAGGGACATTACCTTACAGCAGCTGCTACTGATTTTTATGAAGGCCAGACAAATACTTTCCCTATCTCATAAAAGCATCATGGAATCTCTTTTGGAGGCAAATAGTTACAAAACAAGGTTTGCAAATCATAATTTGTTCTCTTCTATTTCCCACTTCTCACTTGGCCATGGCCAAGCTCTCCCCTGGCACTTCCTTTGAGCCTCCATCTTTCATCTAAAAACTACAAGATATAACATGGAAGTAATTTAGATCTGTCATTATGTTCATTATACTGAAGTTAGAAGGACCTTAAACATCTGTTCCAAAGCTTTGTTTTTCATCACACTGTAATTCAGCAGCCTGCAAACAATAAGCAAGGAGAAGACTGCACAGTCTTCCCTGCTGTATTCTAGCTACTGTTCAGCTGAGCTCCTTGGCTTAGAAATATTACATATTCGTGCAGGATGGAAAGAGTTGTGTAAAGTTAACAAATACCCATTCTTTTCAACTTGTGCAGCTCAAGAAGGTGGACAACGTATGCTCAGTCTCTGCCATTCCTGACTTAACATTAGCCAAGGTGACACTGGCCCTATAGTGACAGGAGGAAATGAGTATCTCTTTAAGTCAGGGATCTGTTGTACAATCTTCATTGTAAAAGTCTTCTGGGAATTTAGAATATGTTATTAAATGTATGCATGAGTCACTCATGCCTTAGTCACTTCCTGCTTGGAACACTGCAACATGCTGTACATGGGATTACCCTGAAAGACAATATGGAAGATGTACCTGGTCCAGCATGCAGTACCATGTAGTTCATGCAAAGTACACCAATTGACAGGGAAAGTTACTATATATGCACAAGGAGCAAACCCCACATTCACTAAGACTGATGATGTTACCTAGTCAGGTAATGAAATAGTTCCAAGCAAACAACAGAGAGCACCAAGGACTCCACAGAGGCACGGTTCAAGTTATAGCACAGAAATAAGGAACAGAAACACAGATTATATTTGAAAGCAAGAAATTTCAGGATTAATTCAGACAAAAATTTAGCTTTGAGGTCTGAGTATCTTCAAAAGAATATTTTTTTCCTACAGTTTTGGTCTTCAAAAAAGAAATCTTTTTGTATTCCACCATCAACTAAGACAGAGAGGGCAACCTTTTGGAGAACAGAACCAGATTTATAGAGAGGGCCAGAATCATCATTGAGTAGACATTTATGCAACTGGGAAGGACATGACAGGACACACATTAGGAGGTGGATTTTCTGTTTCTTCCTTGATTTTGGTGAAAGAAGCTTGAGCATTTTCTTTGTTATAGATTAGACAGCATTCAAATATTTCTCGTTTTCTCCCCCTCCCTTCAGGAATACAACATTTTGTCATTGTTGAGTTGCCTAATAATAAAAAGGGGATTTTATCATAGTGAATCAGTCTAAGAAAGGGAAAAAAAAACTGTGTACGTCCTCAATATAACCTTAAAATCTTAACATGTTCTCAATCTGAAGGCAAGCATTTCACAACAGCATTTCACAATATATCCAAGATAACCACAATTACAATGCATCATTCTTAGAATATTCATTACAATACCCACCCCATTCCTTTCAACCCGTTTATATCAATTTTTAACACAATGATGCCCCATGGGATTTTCCAGTACACAAGGTATTAGTATAATTTATGAGTCATGCTTGCCTAACACACATAGTAAAAAAAAATACACTAGGTAATAGATTGCAAAACAGCAATTCTTTTTTAATACATGCAATATGGTTTTAGGATCAGAGAATTGCATCTAATACGCAGTTTGATCCTAGAAAGAAAACTTAGATAAGAAAATTGCCCTTTTCTAATCACCTTACTAGGAAGGTCTTCAACTAACCACAGAACATTGACCCAACCTTAAAACAAACAAAAAACCAAAAAACAAACAACCAGCAGTTTCCTGATTGTGGAAGGCTTCTATCCTTCATTCTTTTAGGGAATATCCAGTCCAATATCCCCGAAGTGTCTGAAGTCACCTTCAATAATTTTCCTGAGGATTCAAATTAGGATTGGCTCTGTAAACTCAAGGGAGACTGTATTGATGCTTTAGCAAACAGTAGGAATTTCACTGTAATAAATGAGTAGCAAGTCCCAACTTGAAAAGATTATCTATTGTTAGCTTAAAGATGTTTTGAAATCTGTACTGATGGGTATATGTGCTAGCTGGGAGTCTTTTGTTTCCCTTTACTAGCCTCTAGTCATGTATTCTGAATATAGCTGTGATCACATTTTAGCAAAATGGATAGCTATACAGCAAAGTGGAGAATTAGATTACTGCATCATCTAGGTTTCCCGTTCTTCTGACCATTCTTCCTTACAGCAGTGTTAAGTAATTTTCCACCTGCTGATGGTTAAAGAGACAGCCACATACGGTGTACGTCAGTGCTGTTCAATGAAGCCTTAATCCACTTTGAAATAATCCATGATGACTGCCAGTTGATGTGTTAATGGCTGCTCAAGGTACCTTTGCAATTGCTGCCCTGGGTATGGAATGCAGAGGAGAAGCAAGGGGAGTTACATTAAGGGAACTCTAATTGGGTCTTTTATCGCTGAATTCCTCCTTCCTGTGATTACCCCTTACGCAGTTTTCCCCAACCTTTCTGCTGGAAGAACTGCTGCAGTTTTCTCATTCCTTCTCCACGTTGCAAGTGAGAAGAGTAAGACAGCACCTGCAATTCTATTTGGTGCTCACGGGGTGGCAATGCACTGATTGATTAGGCCTTAGGAATGGGAACATCCCAGAGTCATGTTTCCAACTCATACCTTGTCTCTATGGCATTGGAAGCACAGTTTTTGTACTGTCCTGGGCTGTATGGTAAACGAATCGTTTATCATACTCAGGTTCCACAACTCCTGGTCTGCGACCCAATGCTGGAATGTAGTCCATTTGGAACCGGGCCACAGAAATGGTGGGCAACAGTGATGTATGTGCAAAGCTGCCTTTGTGAAAGCAGTATGTGCATGCAAAACCACCCCCTCTCCCTCCCTCATTGCTGGTCCACCGAGTGGAAAGATTGGGGAACCACTGCTCTATATCTTCAGGCAATTATAAATTTGGACTAGTGGTTAGGAGACTATTAGTTCTAGACCCACTTTGGGATGAAACATTGACTGGGTGATTTGGGGCCAATCCCTCTCTCCTTCTCAGCCCAACTCCTGTCATGGAGTTATTGTGGGGAAAATAGGAAGAGGAAGGAGTATTATCACCACCTTGAATTATTTATAAACAATAAGAAAGGCAGGATAAATATCATATAAATAAGAACAAAATAAATTTACAACTTTGCTTCAAGCCCAGGGGCTTCGTGCCACTTTCACTAGTATGATGAAAGCATCATCATAGTGCAAGCTCTGCCCTTTTAGGGCTGCAATATCATGATGGATGTAGAAAATGGATGGGTCATGATGCTGCCTGCACTTAAGCCATAAAAGTGGCTGGTTTTTAGTTGCACATATTGTCTGTACCCAGCCAGTCACTATCGATTGTGGCAAAGCAGAATCGCTTGGATCCACCTTTTGAATATGCATCTTAGACATCCCTATTTCTAAGACATAAGGCTTATTGGTTGTGTCTTAAAATCCAAACATTACTCTTCCCATCCCTTGTGTCATTTCTAAAACCCAAATGACTCGCAACAGGCTATTTTCGGCGACCATGGAAGACTGATTAAGAAAGGAGGGGGCTTCCCACCAGACTAGGGCAGACATGGTGTTTCAGGGAAAGAATTAATACCTCACACCTGGCAACAGACAGAGGCATTAAGCTGTGACAAGATAACAACACCTGGCAGTCAATAAACATTATATCCCAAGAACAGCAGGAGAAGGCTATAAGCAGACAATACTTTAAAACCATACAGAAAAATGGAGCAAAAAGGAATGACTAATGCTATAAGGGGAGTGGGAGTGGGGTGGAAAGGAGTGACCAAGGTTATTACAGAGAGGAAAAATCCCAGACTGCAACTTTAAATCCAAGCTGCACAAAATACCCCTCTGCAATTTAGCTATCACTGACCCCAGCATAATGGGAACACAAAAACAGTAACAATAGTAATTCATTACATCTGTGTTATTAAATATATGCCTACATGCATTACCCTTTATTGGGAAGGGCTGATTCAGAATGGGGGGCTACCCCTGCAACCTACAGCTCAGCCTGGCTATGCCAACGCTGAGAGAAGGTGGAATCTGCTCTGCAACCTCTGTGTGATGAGGATGGATTCTTCCACATAAAAGAAATGAGGAAGAAACTGACGTGTCTATATTAGTCATTTTCTCTCAAAGACTGCCTTTCTCTCTCCGAGATGCACCCGTCTTCTCCATGAGAAAAATTCAAGGAAGTCACTGACAAATTCCTGATCACAGTTGGTGGAGCCATTGTTCAGAGGCCCCATGCAAATCATATCACTCTAATGCCACTCTGCCATTTCAGCACGTCATTGGAAACCAATTATCAGTCCAAATGATCGAGCTATCTTACAAAATGTCTAATAAATTAAGAAGCCTGGAATTATTCCTTGGGTTTTTTTCCCCCCTGAAGGAGACAAAAAGACCACAATAAATTGTACTAGAGGCCCTTGGGCCAGAGACACCCCCATGAAAAGCTTGGATGAGAACTCAAGAGCCTCCCATCCCCCACCAATTTCCAGAAATTCCTTTGCTATCAATTAAAAAAAAAAGATTAAATGCACCAAAAGTAACTGCACGAACGACACTGAATTCACTTCTGTATCCTGAATCAAATTTAAACAGGTAGCTATTTTTTATGTTTGAGGAAAAGGTTATGCCCTCAGTAGTAGGGTTTGCCATTATGCCTGGGTCTCCACACCATAAACAAATGGTATGCATTTAGGTTTCCCCCCCATCAATCCTCATGCAGATAAACAGAAACTATTGGAATTCTAGGAGTCAGCTAACCCACGTGTCACGAATACAACAATGATGCAGCAATTGGAAGGAAGCAGACTACCTGGATCCGTACCAATCGGGCTTCCGACCCGGTTATAGCACGGAGACGGCATTGGTCGCACTGGTTGATGATCTCTTGAGGGCTCGGGACAGGGGATATGGGTCCCTCTCAGCAGCTTTTGATACCATCGACCATGGTATCCTGTTGCGGCATCTCGGGGGGCTAAGAGTGGGGGGCACTGTGTTACAGTGGTTCTCTTCCTACCTCTCGGGACACTCGCAATCGGTGTTGGCAGGTGGGCAGAGGTCGACTCACTTCTGGGGTCCCCAGGGTCGGTCCTCTCGCCCCTCTTGTTCAACATCTACATGAAGCCATTGGGTGAGATCATCCGTGGCTTTGGGGTGAAGTATCATCAGTACGCTGATGATACACAGTTGTACATCTCCACCCCAGGCCACATCAGTGACGCCCTCTCCGTGGTATCCCGTTGTCTGGATGCGGTGCGGATCTGGATGGACAGGAACATGCTTCGGCTCAATCCGGCTAAGACAAAGTGGTTGCGCATACCAACATCTCGGTCCAGTCAGGAGATTCCACCTTTGGTCATGGGGGGAGAGGTGTTGCCCCCTGTGGGCAGGGCACGGAACCTGGGGTCCTTCTGGATTCACGGCTCAGGTTGGAGGAGCAGGTGGGAGCTGTGGCCAGGGGGGCCTTTGCCCAGGTGGCTGGTTTGCCAGTTACACCCATATCTGGACCGAGATGCCCTGCACATGGTCACTCAGGCACTTGTCACCTCTCGATTCGACTACTGCAACGCTCTCTATTTAGGACTGCCCTTGCATACCATCCAGAGGCTTCAACTGGTGCAGAATGCAGCCGCGCGGGTTGTGATGGGAGCCTCCCGGTACTCCCATGTTACACCCCTCCTGCGTGACCTGCATTGGCTACCGGTTGCCCTCTGGATGAATTCAAGGTTTTGGTATTAACATTCAAAGTCCTACAAGACATGGGTCCGGGTTATTTACGGGAGTGTCTCCTGCCGGCATCAAATGCCAACTGCTCTGTACAAGCGCACAGGCAGGGACTCCTCGGGGTGCCTTCTGCAACTCAGTGTCATTTGGCGGTGTCCCGGGGGAGGGCCTACTCTGTAGCGCCTCCCACTTTATGGAACCAACTACCCCTGGGGCTCCATTTGGCCCCCGATCTCCGCACCTTCCGCCACGATTTAAAAACCTGGTTGTTTGAACAGGCTGTGCTGTGCTGACTTCTTGGGGGGGGGGTTGGTTTTTATATTTTAAATTAGTAATGGGTTTTTAGTCGAATTTGGCTTGTTTAATTTAATCTTATTTTAGCTAAGTAACTTATTGTGTTGTTTTTAATTGTGAGCCACCCCGAGTCCTTGTTGGAGAGGGGGCAGCATACAAGTCAAATAAATAAATAAATAAATAAATAAATAAATAAATAAATAAATAAATAAATAAATAAATTTCATGAAGACTGGTTCAAAGCAAAATGCGTCATACATTTTTATATTCGTGGTTTTAGGTTTTTACTTACAGGGCACTCGGTAATATTTTGACTCCAGAGGCTCATATTGGAGCTGTCCTCAATGGTTGTGCATCGCTTTTGCTTTTTATCCCAGCCACAATATGGGTCCCTTGCACCCAAGCACTCTCTGATAGGGAAAGAGAAAGAGATTGGTGTTCTTTCATTGACCGGAAGTTCTAAAACAAGTTATTCACACACACACTTTCTTATGCAACAGCTGTCAAGTGTGCCGAATTGCAGCAACAGAAACAAATTTATTTTAGAACAAAGTTTCACCTGCAAGGAAGGTTTTCAAATTAGCAGGCTAATGAAAGCCACTATTTCTCCCCAATAGAAACAAACAAAAACCCCTATGCTTTTCACTATTCTTTCAAACCCAAAGTATAATAAAGTGCTGCTTTTGCCAATTTAATCAAAGAATATCTTGCTGTAAATAACAAAATGCAGAATCCGATTGCCTATAAAATAAATATATTTTGGAAAAACAACTTATAAAGGTTAGATAAACATAAGGAGCAGGAATAAACCAATAGAAAATTATCAGGTTTTTTTTTAAAGAAAATACAATAGTAGCCTTTATAATGTAACATTATATAAGCAGTACATAATTTATCTCTTTTTAAATTAAAAAATGGTATTTAATGATCTATCCATTTATTGGGATCCATTTTTAGCCATCTTTATTAAAGAAAATAACTGGCTAAAACTTTCAAAATTTGGTAAAATTGTAGGTTGAACTAGATCTTATTTAGGTGAGCGATGCCAGTACACTTTCAGCCTGGAAGGAATCCCTTCTGACAATTGTTAATATGTTGTAGAAAGTTTCAAATTGAATCCAGATGCTGCTAAAGAAGACGTTTCATCTACCTTAACTGCAATAAATTTGAAGCTGGTACTTAGAGACACATGTAAATATATCGCTGGCTAATTAAGTTGGTGCTTTCTTTACCCATTTATATAAGTAATCTATAGTAGTCAAAGCAGATCACCTTAGAGCAGAAACAGGACTACATAGTATACAGAGTGGCTTAAAAAAAGGGGGGGGGTTCTGTTGTATCCCTATCATTTAACAAGCAAATCTGGAAGGGATTTAACAAATATTCATCGATGAAAAAGACTCAGGTTCTTCCTGTTTTTAGTTCTATCGGTGGTAGAAATAATCTTCCTTGTTCTGTTCCTTCTCAAGTACTTGTGAGGATGACAACAAAAATAAACCACAAGCTGAGATTCCTTTATTCTTAAGGATAAAAGTCTTCCAAATTTCTGAACAGTTTTTTCACACTTACAGATCAGAATATTATTATTGTAACAATGACAATGATGACGATGACAACCGTAGAGTGGAGTGGAGTGGAGTGGAGTGGAGTGGAGTGGAGTGGAGTAGAGTAGAATAGAATAGAATAGAATAGAATAGAATAGAATAGAATAGAATAGAACAGAACAGAACAGAATAGGTTTATTGGCCGAATATAATTGGAAGGAATTTGACTCCGGTGCATAAGCTCTCAGTGTACATAAAAACAACAATAAACAGGCAATTTAAAAGTTCTGTTTCTAAGTGTTTCTTTTCTTTTTTTTCTTTTTTCTTTTTTCTTGACCTGTAATAATTCAATCAGCACTTCCAGCTCTAATCCATATACCCCAAAAGTTTTTGCCATTAACCATTAATATTGTGAAATGCAGTAGGAGAATAATAATCAAGATACAACTCGGAAAATAAAATGAAAAATGGGAATTTTGCCAAGTGCAGACATTGGTATGATAAGTTAAACATTCACATACACTCCCATATTCAGGAATATTTGAAAACCCATGAGTTGGTACTAAAATGACAGAGTTTGTCTCGAACAGCATAGTGCAAACCACACCATACCCACCAATGCCAGTTATTACCACTGATACTATTAATAGCAATATTAATCAATGCCATCTCTTACCAAAAGCGGAACATTGAAAGCAATGTTCCCTTCAGTTGCCAGATTAAGGATTTTCTTTTATGAGTCTTCAATTTGTTCTTCCTATTCAAAAGGGATCCCTAACTTTGTAATTTAGGCACAATCTCTTGGAAGTTTCAAATAAAGAGCAAAAAGAAGCAGTACTCTACTCTGTTGCCCTTGAGAATCTCTGCGGCAAAACAAACCACAGTAATGGAAGAAGTAAGGAGAAATAGTCCTTCTGTGGCAGCTCAGTTCAATCATGCCTCTCAAGAATAAATAACGGTGTAGGAAAAACTCTGAGGTTCTCAACACAAGGACTCTGAAACAAATGTGTGTGGGTTTTGGGGGCGGGTAGACTAATATGGAAAGCTAGGTCGGCCCATATTTTTCTAATCCACAGTACAGAATAAATTAGAACAGAATTTAGGGGGAAAGTACTGTAGTTGCCTGGAGTTACTGATCAGACAGATCAGACAAAGAGAAGTATAACCAAACAGGCCTTGAAGCATGAAGTAACCTAGTTGTTCCAGGACAGTTTCTTGGATCCTCAAGGTAAGGGGAGGAAAAATTAGCAGAGAAGTGAATGAATTTCAGTCAGAAATCCCAGCCATCATAGAGAAAATCTATCCATATGGTTGCAAAAAGTCACCATAAAATTTAAATGCACATATTGCAGTACTTTTATACAATCCATTAAGCAGACACACCCATTGAGCATCCAAGGGATGGCAATACATTTTTTTTAAAAAATGAGTTGGTAGTAATTAAAAAGTAGGAAAGAGAACAGAGCACATCTGAGTCATTTCAAATCTCAGAGCAAAATCAAAGATTCCCAAGCATAACATTTCATATTACTTATTTCTCCTTGGAAGCTGCAAGGGAGGAGATCAGAATAACTCTTTATAGGTTTTTTTTAATGGGGTCAGCAACTGTATCTTAAAAAATATAATTGTCTTAATGTGGAGAAGCAAATTAAACTTGGCTGAATGGTAAAGCATAAATATAGCACAAAGTTATCTGAAAATCATGGTTAGAATGTCAAGTTTCTAATTTATCATTTAAAAACCCATACTTTAAAAAAAAACAGAAGATACACTTAAACAAGCATAAAGAAGAGGCATCCTTTTCACACAGAAAGAACATTCCGGACATAATAAAATAAAATATTTCTTTGAAAATAAAATCAAAGTGCTTTTAAGACTTATTCATTGTGGGCAGTGTCGCAATCAGTGAAAATGTTATAAAACAATGAATCTAAGCAACTCAGTCTTGCTCCCTAAGAAGAGATAAAACATCAAGACTTTATTTATTTATTTAAAAGATTTGTATGGCTACCTATCTTAGAGCAAGGTGGCCCATAATCCCTCCTCCTCAAAAAATAAATCCCATAAAAGAAAGATGCCATCCTCCTGGACTGTTCCCAACAGCCAAGCTCAAATATCCTAATTCTAACCTAGCACCTGGGGGAACACCCAATTCTTTATGACCTTTGAAAGGCTAAAAGAATGGGGGTGCATTGGATTGCTAGGGGAAGGGTCTTCCACAGAGCTATGGAAAAGACACACTTCCTAAGCCACCTAGATGGCAAGATTTAAGGGGAGGCACCTAGAGCATGCCCACTCTGATCTGGTGGGTGAGCAGATACCTTCAGGGAGAAGCAGTCCTGCCCCAGGCCATTTAGGGATTTAAAGGTGGTAATCAACACTTTGATTTGCACCAGAATAGAAGTTGGAAGCCAGTGCAAGCCAATAATCTAAAATTAAATCACTACTCAGCATTGGGAATAATGGTTTTGGGGACATCTCAGTATTCTAGCAACCACTAACTTTATGCAAGCTGTAGTGAGCTCTTGTGTATACCAATTATCTTTAGTTGGGGCTCATAAAAGATTTACTTAGGGTTCCAGCTTTTCAGATGAATGTTAGTTTCCTTTTACAAAGTGACCCTTTAAACTGATAGGGCTCCATGTTCCTTATTGCGCCCTGAGCCTCAGTGGTGCAGTGGTTAGAGTGCAGTACTACAAGCTACTTCTGTTGCAGCCAGTTGCCTGCAATTTGGCAGTTCGAATCTCACCAGGCTCAAGATTGACTCAGCCTTCCATCCTTCTAAGTTGGATAAAATGAGGACCCAAATTGTTGGGGGGCAATATGCTGACTCTGTAAACCGCTTAGAGAAGGCTGTAAAACACTATAAAGTGGTATATAAGTCTAAGTGCTATTGCTATTTAAAACTGCCCAGGAAGTAATATAGCTTTGTTACTCTAAAGCAATTTAGAAATGCATTTTTATACAGGAAATCACAAGATGTGGACACGTGTGCAATAATTTCTAATTGGTCTCCATAAGATTTTACAGAATGAGAATGAGATATAACTTCTTAAATTTGGTGTCTACATTGCTGCTATTTGGTGTAGTGGTTCAGGTGCTTGCCTAGAAACTAGGAGACTGTGAGTTGTAGTTAATGGTGGGATGCTGCTGGTGTAACAACTGGTTCGGTGATCGTGCGAATCGTGTGTGCATGTGCCTGAACAGCATTCCAAAAAACCTTACCTGCTATGTTACTACTGAGAATAACACAGCTGAGGAGTAGCAATCTGATCTGCCACACAAATCAGCTGAGAGGATATAGGTAAATACAGTGCAGGAGTGGGTGGGTGTGATCGTCAGTTTGCTGCCAGCTGATCGTCAGAGCTAGGGGTTTGCCTGAATCAGTCCAAACCGGGAGAATCCCATCCCTGGTTGTAATCCTGTCTTCGACATTGGAAGCTGACTGGGTGTCTTTGGGCCAGTCACTGTCTCTCAACCCAGCCTAACCCAGCCTAACCCAAGCCACAAAAATACATGATACAGTCCCTGCTGTGAGTTCTAATATCTATCAAGGCTTTGCCCGTACCGTTTTTCCACATCTACTTTTTAAAAGCTCGTATATTCTCAGCAGCCGGCCAGCCAGCCAGCCAGCGAGCTGCCAGGCTCTGGACAAAATGCAGATTATTTTGTTATTCAAACAGTTTGCACTCCAGTTCCTCCCCAATGAGTGGAGAAGGTGTGGGGCAGCACGGGGCAAGGACTTCAAGGGAGGCAGAGGAGGCAGCAGTCTGTTGCTGGTTGTGGCTGGTGAGGCTGCCCCGTTGAGGCAAGGCGAGGGGTGAGCAGGGAGGTGCAGCTGCAGGAATGAATGTTCGGGGCCTGGGGAGATGCAAGGGGTGCATGAGGGTGTGTGCGGTGTTTGTTGTTAGGGCAGAGTGTTTTGAGAGTGAGTATGGGCGGCGGAGCAAGTGGCGCCAGCGCCTTGAAAGGGAAGGTGGGAACTCCTGGGGCTGCTTCCCATAGCCCCGCCCCCTGCCGCCGCCACCCGCCGGATCACCTCTGAGAGCTTTCTTTGTTCTCCTGCTACTCTGGAGCTTGCCAGATCAGTTCATTCCAGACCAGATGGTGTGTATCATGAGAAAGAGTGGTGTGTGTGTGTGTGTGTGTGTGTGTTTGTGTGTGTGTGTGAGAGAGAGAGAGAGAGAGAAAGGAAGAAAGGAAGGAAGGAAGGAAAGAAAAAGAAACAAAGAAAAACAAATAGAAAGAAAGAAAGAAAGAAAGGAAGGAAGGAAGGAAGGAAGGAAGGAAGGAAGGAAGGAAGGAAGGAAGGGAGAGAAAGAAACAAAGAGAGAGTACAGCATTTCAGAGAAATGGCTGTCCAGTCTTTTCTTAAAAACCTCCAGTGTTGAAGCACCCAGAACTTCTGGGGACAAGCAGGTCCACTGGTTAATTGTTCTCACTGTCAGGAAGTTTCTCCTTAGTTTTATGTTGCTTCTCTGTTTGTTCAGTTTCCATCCATTGCTTCTTATTTGCCTTCTGGTGCTTTGGAAAATACATTGTCCCCCCTCTTTCTGGCAGCCCCTTAAAAGCCTGTTGCCTATCACACTCTTGAGCAAAGCATGTGAGCCATTTCCTCCTTTCAGTGATCCATGAAAGTACATCTGAAGTATGTAGATAATAGTCAAAAAAAAGGTGAACAATATTTTTACAGAACTGTAGATACCTTGAGGCTGGGTGTGACAAGAAATGGCTGGGAGGGGAGGGGCCAGGCGAGGTACCCCTTGACATGAGTGACATTGAGTTGGCCACGCCCACCCAGACGAGGTACCCCTTGACATGAGTGACATTGAGTTGGCCACGCCCACCCAGTCACATGACCAACAAGCTACACCCACCAAATAAGCCATGCCCACAGAACCGGTAGTAAAAAAATTTGAATCCCACCACTGGTTTTAGGTACAGTATGTTTGCTACCTTGAGTTACTTATAAAGTAATAAAGGTAGATTAAAAAGTTAATAAATTTAAAAAAAACATGTAGGTCTACCAAACTTTCAAAATCTTCCCTCAAACTTTCCTAATTAAGTAATCCTCAAACTTCCCTAATTAAATAGCCCTCAAACCTCCTTAATTAAATAACATTAATTGCAAGAATGCAAATACACACCCACACAAATACACACACTTCTTAACTGCCCATTTCCCTCAGAGATAATGAACATCTTGATCATTCTGTTAGGTTGCTTGACAGTTAATGTTATATGGATAAGGCGATGTTTTGCTTTATTGTTAGGTGGTGGGTTGTTGTTGTTTTGGCTGTATGCTGCCCAGAGACACTGGCAGTTTGAGTTGGGCAGCCTTATAAATCTTATAAATAAATGAGGATTTTTTTTAATACACACACAGAGCTGCAAGAGGGATAAGCAGTAAGCAAAAGGGAAACATTTATCACCCCCTTTAGAAGCATAAAGTCTAGAATCCCGAATTACCACTCATATGGATAAGTTATAAACTATAGGAAGGAGGCCTGCAATTGGCAACTTGTGGACCATGAACTACCTCCAACTACAACAGCTGAAGAATTATAGTAGAGCTTCCCACCACTCTGAGAAGAAAACAAATCAACGAGGTACGGAAAGCCTTAAACTAGCTTTAACTATTTAAAATGGTTTTAGGAAAAGATCTCTCAATCCTTTTTGCCCCATGCATGTGGATTTTCTCCTTGCTCCATCTACTGCAGCCCTCTTTTTGAAATGTAGGGCATGGCCCACTGTACCTTTGATCACCCATTGCCCCAACAGCTTCTCTTGTGATGCAAAACAGCAACTTAATGGGATAATGTGTAGGAATGAAAGTTAACCTCTCTCCAATTCCTGAAGTCTCAGTGCTTCTTAATCTCTTTGCAGGTCATAACATTTAAAAAAAAAAGCCTACAAATTACTGCATTCGCACAATCACCAAGATGAACGGCATATAAATTTAATAATAAATAAATATAAACACGTGACATTGATACGTGCCTTAATTATGGCTTTTTCAAAAATCATTTTTCAAATGATTATAATGCACTGCAAAGTCCATTTTTAAGACGTTCTAAAACTTTCACTGATTCCAAACAATCCAGGCAAATTTATGGCATTAAACCCCCGTTTCTTTTCTTTTTCTAGCACAATTTAATACAAAAGTTATTCCTCCATGCATGCCTGTTTTGATAGAAGTCCTTCTTCACAGCCCATCAACATTTGAAACAGACTTGGGACAGGCATGAAAGAAGACCTCTGAGGATGGGGCTTCTCAATTATTCACACGATTATGGGGATGCTGGAAAGGTCATAACTATGAAAAAAGGTCACAAGTCACATTTTTCAGTGCTGTTGTAACTTTGAACTGTTGTAAGTCAAGGACTAACTGTATACTGTTTTTTGTTTTCTTTTATTGATATTTTTTTCAGCAGGGTTTGGGTGGGGATTGATGGTGAGTCAGACATTGGTTTGTGAAGCACTGCAATGGAACTATCATCCAGGAGCCAGTTTCTCGCTGACAAACATTGGAGAGGAGAGATCTTTGGGATTGGCACTTTGTGCTCTGGAGAAGCTGTTCCTCACAAAGAGACCAGAGGAATTGAGTTTCTTGTGGTTGATCACAAATTGAGTTTCTCCCACCCAAGGGATTTATAACACATCCTTAACCTATAATATGCCATTAACCACTGTGCATCCTTAACTGGACATTTGACAGACAAAAGCCTCACTTTCTTAATCACTTTACAATTTAATTAGTTTACAACCTAAGAGAGCTATTCCAAATGGCAGTGAACATCAAAGGCCTTCTTTCTTCTTAATCCCTTTTTAAATTATTTTTATTAGTAACTCAAAGCTGCCCACATATCTAATACTCCTTCCTCCTATTTTCCCCATGACAACAACCTGCAAGGTGAGTTGGGTTTAGAGAAACTTACTGGCCCAAAGTCACCCAGCCAGTTTTCACACCTAAGGCAGAACTAGAATTCACACTCTTCTGATTTCTGGCCTGGTGCTTTAATCACCGGACCAAAATAGTTCTATATTTTCTCTATTTTTGAAATAAAAAATGGTTATTTTTCAAGGATTTTAATTTTAATTTATTATTAAAACAAGAAGGTGATAATATGAGTGGGACTGTAACTATGGAGAGCTGAGACTAAGGTGTGGAAGAGAGAGAAGCAAAACAGGAAAAAAGAGCAGCCTTTCTTTTACTTTCACCATAATAACTGAAAATGCTCTTATTTTCTCCCCATGGCAACTACAAGAAAAGCTGCTAACCTGGCAGGAGGATACAGGGGTTCATTAGAACAGCTTACAGATAAGGGCATTTCACCAGATTTATTGCAGAAGATGTTTGAAGAATTTGGCAAAAAGATGACTTCAACAGTAAAAACAGAAATGGAAAAAGGATTTGCAGGGATAAAAAAAGATATCAAAGAAGAAGTTAAGAAGATTGAAGTAGAGCAATTGATTGGAGACTTAAAACAAATTACTGACAAAGTGGAAGTTTTGGAAAGTAAGATAGAAGTTATAAATAGTGAAATTGAGAAAGATTTCGATGACATGGTATTACTGGAACTGAAAGAAAAAGAATTTTGTTTAAGGTTTAGACTTGGAGCAATTCGAGAACACAGAGAAGATAATTAGACAAAAGATTGTTAAGTCTCTAATTGGTTTGATTGGGAAGAAAATGATACAGGCACTAAGATGTACAAGGTTTATAGAATAAATATACATTTTGCAAAATTAAGAAAGTTCCCCGGGATATCCCTGTGCCCTTAGTCAGGTAGAAGACCGGACATCAAGTTTTGCAGCAGTATTTTAATAATAGCTTGAGAATTGATAATATAGATGGAATTGTACGTAGAGAAATTATAATTCTACATAAGAAAAAAGAGCATTTTTCCTAACAGAGAAACAGAAGAAACTTCCATTTAGATGGGATAAGTTGCAAGGAGTGGTTTTTATTTTTAAACATCAGAGATTTATACTGAACTCTATGCAGAAAGCAAGAATTTTTGGGGGGAAAATTAAAGGAAGAAATACAAATGGAAGTGACAATGATAGACAAGACCAAACAAATGCCACATTAGGCATAATAAGACATAGAAAACGATTCAATGTTGGATGCTATTGGAATTCATTTTTCTAAAATCCTAGTTTTAATTATGGATTATAAATGCTTAAACTGAAATATAAATATAGTTTGGATTTTTGTGTAAAAATAAAAAAGTACTTGTGATTTCCAGCATTGATTTTAAGATAGAATAAATTATAGGAAGAAGAGTAATATGGTAAGTTTAGAGACAGAGGTTAAATATATTTGAACTTATAACTGCTGTGAAGAGTATCAGACCCCATTGCTTTGTATCTTCCTTCTTTCCTTATCTTTTATCTTTCCCTAGATAATATTTTGCATCTATTTTTATTTTCTTTTTTAAATGTTTTAATAAAAATTATATTAAAAAGGGTTTTTTTCCTCCTGTATATTGCTGCTTTAAATGCATACTTGTTACGATTAATATAATGTGGTAAAAAGACAAAAAAAAAATAAAGAGGTGAATGACTAGTTTTTAGAATTCAAGCAATTTTTAACATGTAGAAAATATATAAATATGAAGTATCCCAGCTGGAGTCTGAAAATAGAATTTTACCTTAAAAAAGATAGTAAAATCTAGTTTTAGTTTTTATCCTTTAATCTGCAATACTTGCACATGCAGTCGTATGTATATGACAATCCCTGAAGATGTTGATCTTTTAGGCCAGATTTTCTACAAAATACAGCATAAATTGACAGACTGCCCAAGAATACACCGTGAACATAAAAACAGGTATAACAAGGAAGTTATGCTAGCTCCTCTTACCAACAATAACATAAAATAAAAGGTCCTAAATGTAATAATGAAGAACAGAGCAAAATCAGTTCATGTCATAAAATTTTTGGTGGAATAGCTGAAAATATTTGAGAACCGTTTAGGTCACCAAGAGACATTAAACTAGCTTGCTCCAGCCTGCTATTTCTAGATATACTGGGGACATTCTGGAAGTTGCAGTTCTAATTTTTTTTATCTAGAAAACACCAGACTGGGGAAGCTGATGTTAGATATTAGAAATGAAATGCTTCTTAACTGGGGGAAAAAAACTTACTAAAGGAATGTACCTTGGGGAAGTTAAGTTCAGAATGAAATCATGGAGACCTTAAAATATTAATTGAGCCTTAAGGCTTGTGTCTGTAAGCAATGATCTTAGAGCATTCATTACTCACTGAACAAAAATTGTCTTTGTGGGTGTAAGAAAACCTTAAGATACTTTCTTACAAGTCTATAAAATATAGGAGACATCCAGGATATTATCAGTCCAGCAATTGTTACCTTTTCAAAATTCAACTTAGTTTGAGTTTATCTTGCCTGAGATCACACCCAATGTATCAGTTTCCAGCAGTGGTGGGATTCAAAAAGTTTTACCACTGGTTCAGTGGGTGTGTCTTGGTGGGCATGCTTTGCACACATGCACTTACTTTGCGTGCATGCGCATGTGCCAAATGTGCACTTTGTGCAGGCACAGAGGCATTTGCGCAGGCGCAGAGGCATTCCAACTCATGTCCTGTAAGCCTGCACTCGCCCAGTCGCTTCAGCAGCTGCCGCGCAGCACTCTGCTGTGCTACGCAAAGCAGCTGTGCTTCAAAAGCAGAGAATAAAGGTGACTATGGGAGCCTGGGCAGGTGGGTGGGCCCAACAGCAGAGCGGCGGAGAGAACTGATTCGGTCTCCGCTGCTCATCGCCACTACTGGCAGAACTGGATCAAACTGGTAGAATACCACCACTGGTCTCCAGGACAATAATTTATCTGGATTTATCTGGATATCCTCTGTTGGATCAGTAGGAAACTGCTGCTGTAGGCATCCAGGCTGGAACTGGTATTAGCTACGTAATAAAGGGAGGAGGCAGCACACAAGCCAAACAAATGTACAGGTAGGCCTCAACCTACAACCATTTGTTTGGCAACAATTTGAAGTTACAACAGGACTGGAAAAAGTGACTTATGATTGGTCCTTGCACTTACGACTGTTGCAGTGTCCCAGGGTCACATAATAGACATTTGCAATCTTCACAGCCTGCTTCCGACAAGCAAAATGAATGGGGAAAGCCAGAGTTGCTTAATGAATGGTTGTGTCATAATCACTTAACTGCAGCAATTCACTTAACAAAAAAGATTGTAAAACCAGGTGCAACTCACTTAAGAACTGCCTTGCTTAGCAATGGAAATTCTGGCACCCAATTGTGGTCCTAAGTTGAGGACTACCTGTAGATATAATAATTGGATGGGAAATCTGGATGTGGAATAAGTTACTGCATGAAGTGGTTTCTGCCTCTTCATTTTCAAACAGAGGCTGGGTAAACATCTCTGGGGTTGGTGTCAGGAATCTTGGGAGTGTATGTGGGGGGTTGGACTTGGTAGACTGGGAAGGATAGATTCCAAGTCTATGATTCTATGATTTAATCAGAGGTGTCTAATTATGGCCTAAAATGCCTTAGTTAAATATGCATTATGGCCCTAAGAAAAGAGCTCATTTCTATAGCTATGCAAAACTCAAAACTGCATCTTTAATGGAAGTCCCCAGATGTGGATGTATTATAGGAGATAGCCATTAATAGAAGTTGATGTTGTTCAGTTTGTAGAGGAAAGGATATTTCCTCAGACTCTTTATAGAAAGCAAAGGCAGCAAGAAAAGCTTGCAAGGTGTTTGTCTTTTATAAAAGCCTGGCTTTTGAGACTTTGCAAATATCGCATGTCCTTCTGCAGCAGCTGTAGAAGGGATGTTTTCTATCACTTCACACCATGCCTCTAAAAAAAAAGAAATGAATGAATGAATTCTCCACTCCTCAGTGCCTCTTACTTTGCATCGTACAGTGGAGAAGGAAAAGGGCAAGCAAAAGTATCTTGTTTATTTCCTAAAGAAAACTATGACATTGAGCACAAGTAAAACATATTTTACTTGTGTTTGTTTACATGTCAAAGGACAGTTTTTGTGACTGACAGGTCTGAGGAAGATGAAGTCCTATACAAAGCCTCTGGGTGAGCAGTGAGAATGCTATTGATATATTTTGCAAATGTATATTTTGCAAATATCCACAACACACACATAAAGGTTGCTTCTAGTTTGCTTGAGGCAGAAATGTGCAGAACGGTTAAGGAATTTACAGTTCGTGTTGGGGAAGTAAGAAAATGCTCTTAAAGGAGGAAAGGACACAACTTTCAGCTCCAACTGAGTACTGAAGTATCTCACTAATAAATCACTCTACTCACATGGTGAAGTTTATTACAGCAGTTCCACTCCTGATAAGCAACATCTATTTTTGAGGGGATGCAGAGAAGAAATCATACAATCCAGAGTTTGAAGTGAGCATCAGAAAGAAACTCGGAAAAACCATCCCTTGATTTTGTTTAGTATGGTAGTTCTCTACTTACGACCACAATTGAGCCTAACATTTCTGTTGCTAAACAAGACAGTTATTTTGCCCCAGGCTCGCCACAGTTGTTAAGTGAATCACTGCAGTTATTAAGTTAGTAACATGGTTGTTAAGTGAATCTGGCTTGCCCAATGACTTTGCTTATCAGAAGATTGCAAAAGGTGATCACAAGACCCTGGGACACTGCAATTGTCATAAATACATGCCAGTTGCCAGGTATCCGAATTTTGATCATGTGACCATGGGCATGCTGTAACTGTGTAAAATGGTCATTAAGTCACTATTTACAGTGCCGTTGTAACTTTGAAACAATCACTAAATGAATGGTTGTAAGCCAAGGGCTATATGTAGAACAGGGAACAGACAGGAATTTGGTCAGGCTTCAGCTTCTGCTGTTACACCCTACAATAATAAAATCATATTCCTGGAATTTCTGGGTATCTGTTTCTTGACCTGGTATATCTCCAAGGCTTGACAATAGCACATCAGATAATGCTTCCTGGACTGTACTGGAGATCATTTCAATCTTCAGACGGGCTTAAGCGCCACTCTGATACTGAGCAAATTCCCACTTAATCCAGCATTTTGTTTCCATCTGGACTGGTCAGATATTAATGGAAAGCCATAAGCAGAGGAGGGGCACATACACTATCTTGGTTATCAATTTTGCTGGGAAACTTACAACATTCATAAAGCAAACCTTTTTTCCACTCCTTCCAACCAGAGTTAATGGAGAAGGAGAGGAAAAATGAAAAATTCATGAGTGGAGAAAAAGAGAAAGTGAACAGAAACTAAATTCAACTGACACCTTCACATAAGAATTCTGCTCCAGTTCAAAAGTAGCGCTGGTCAGCTCTGGTGACCATGGAGATGCTGTAAGTGTGAAAAATGGTCATTAAGTCACTATTTACAGCGCCACTGTAACTTAATCTCCAAATAAATTGTGAATAGTTTTTGACTAAATTTGCAGAGCCTTATATATGTACTCATTAACTCATGCATCTCAAGTATTCAAAAGCTGAGCCAACTTCATTTACTATGGCTTTGTGGATGATCCACTAATCCATTCAGATGGATTATGAACTATGACCTCATTCTGGCTTTATTTATGCACACACATATGAAAAATGTATATAATATGAAGTAAGGATATGGATGGTGTTATGTATGTAGGTTTGAAGTCATTAGTTTAGTTTGAACTGTTCTTGTAAAATGTTGGAAATGATTGGTTTAAAAGTGCGGGAAAACCCTGTACTCTGATTGGCTGGCAACTGTGGCTGCTGGCTATAAGTAGCAGCCGCAGCCCAGCCAAATTGGGTCCGTTCTGAGCTGTAGTCACTAATAAACTAAGAGCTTGAAGCACTCCGCGTCTGTCTCTTCATGCAAACTTAACACTGGCGATGAGGGTGGGATTCCCCTGAAGAAGACGGCAACGCAGAACAGAAGCGAGATGGTTCAGTGCGAGATGGCTGCACTGAACACCCCCCCAGCCCCGTTCGATCCGACGGCAGAAGACTGGGAGTCGCATGCAGATCATTTCCAAATGTATCTGGAGGGAAACGATCTTGCCGACATTTCCGAGAAGCGGAAGAGGGCGGTCTTTCTCACGCACTGCGGTCCGGCAGTTTTCAAGATGGCGAAGGCATTTGCGGGAGCTGCAGACATGAAGGTAATGGACTGGCCTGATTTAGAAAAACTGTTAAGAGCCCATTATGCGCCACAAGTATCGTGCCTCATTAAGAGACACGAGTTTTACCATCGGGATCAAGGGGAAAGTGAAAACGTAAACGACTTCGTGGCAAGTTTAAGAGACATTGGGGGTGCATGTGAATTTAACAATTTAGAAGAGGCCATGCATGATCGATTTGTTCTGGGCCTTAAAGACAAGGTGCTACAGAGCAAGTTATTACTGAAACCTAAGATCACGCTGAAGGAAGCAATAGAAGAGGCCTCTTCAGCAGAAGCTACCAAGTCCTCAGCAGCAGCCATGAAGAAAATCAACAAGGCCACAAGCCATCCTGATGTGGAAAAGTCCACAACAACTCATTGTGAGCAAATAGATTCTGAGTCAGACTGTAGTGAGGTGGAGGAAGGAATTTACAGACTCAGAATGGAGCGGAAAAAGAAAGACCTGGGAAGAAAGAGGCAAGATTTCTACTGCAGAGGTTGTGGGGAAGCCACCCCGCACTGAATGCAAGTTTTTAGACACCATTTGCCTCCGTTGTGATAAAAGAGGACATCTAGCAAGAGTCTGAAAATCATCCAGAACTCCACCCAACAGAATAAAGTTTGCTACAAGCAAAGACAAAGAATTCAGGCCCAACAATCTCAGTGAGAAAATGGGGCAGCACAGAAGCAAATGGGAAGAATGAAACTCATCAAACAGTAACTATTGGTCATTCATCACCTTTAAGAAGCAGAAAAGTGCATGTCAAGGTACTTATTGAAGGAAGGCCTTGCCAAATGGAAGTGGACTCAGGCTCATACCTGTCTATGGTGTCATGGGACACTATTCACAGACTTCTTCCCAACATCCAGAAGAAGCACTTCAAGAAGCAAGCATTGACTCTTAAAGACTACCAAGGGAACAAGATTCCAGTAGTTGGAACAAGAGAATTCAACGTGAAATTCAAAAGCCACACCAAACGCCTACCACTGACCATCGTGGACAAGGACCGCCCAAGTCTGCTGGGTCTTGAGTGGTTCAACCCGTTGGGCATCGAGGTGACTGGCATCAATCACGTGAGCAACACTGAGTGGGAAAAGGCCTTGAAGTCTGAGTTTCCAGAGGTCTTCAGCGACAGATTAGGCAAGTACTTGGGGACCTCCATCACATTTAACCTAGATCCCAAGGTACAACCAATCCATTTAAAACCCAGAAGGGTCCCATTTGCCTTAAAGGAAAAAATTGATGCACAATTAGATAAACTAATAGCCCAAGGGGTTTTAGAGCCCACTGATCACTCCAGGTGGGAGACACCCATAGTCACACCAGTCAAGGCTGATGGGTCTGTGAGAATCTGCAGAGACTACAAGGGAACATTGAACCATGCGCTACAACAGAGTGCATATCCAGTTCCAGTAGTGCATCATTTATTACACTCTCTTGGAGGGGGCACAGTTTTTGCCAAGTTGGACCTGGCACAGGCATATCAACAATTAACAGTTGATGATGCCACTGCTGAAGCCCAAACCATTGTGACCCATAGAGGTGCCTTCAAATGCAAAAGATTGCAATTTGGAGTAAGCGTGGCACCAGGCATCTTCCAAAGCCTTATGGAAAGAATGTTACAAGGGTTTGCAAGGGTGTTGCCCTATTTTGATGATGTTTTAATTTCTGCTGAAAATGACACTCAATTACAGCCAACTGGACAAGGAAGCCTTGGCAATTGTTGCAGCTGTCAAGAAATTCCATGAGTATTTATATGGGAGAACATTTTCTATTGTCACAGATCACAAACCTCTGTTAGGCATTGTGGCAGGGGACAAACCAACGCCCACGATCCTGTCACCAAGAATGCTGAGATGGACTGAATTTTCTTGCTGCTTATTCATACAAACTGATCCACAGACCTGGTAAAGACATTGGGCATGCAGATGCTTTGAGTCACTGCCCACTTCCTTCACACATTGAGGACCCTGTTCCTGAGACTCACACCTTTTTCTAGAAACTGTTGCCAAACTTCCAGTACATGCTGCTCAAATTGCCAGAGAGACTGCCAAAGACACTTTATTGGCTCCTGTCATAGGCTGAATTAAGAAAGGTTGGCCACTTCAAGATCTATCTCAACTCGCCCAACCTTTTAAATCCAGGCAAACTGAATTATCTGTATTAAGAGGATGTATTTTGTGGGGTAACAGGGTGGTTATTCCTGCAAAACTACAAAAAGAGGTTTTGGAAATGTTACATGAGGGTCATCCGGGAATTGTCAGAATGAAGGGATTGGCCAGGAGTTATGTATGGTATTGACAAAATGGTTGAAAACTGGGTTGCATCTTGTCCCAACTGTCAGGTAGTCAGGCCTGCCCCACCTCTCGCCCCCACACAGGAATGGGAATGTCCTAGGGGCCCATGGTCCAGGATTCACATTGATTTTGCTGGCCCTACCAGAGGGCACACTTTCCTTATTATAGTAGATGCATATTCCAAATGGCTAGAGGTTATCCCTATGGCATCCACCACAACTGAAGCTGTCATCAAACAGCTTAAAAAGCTTTTTGTAACTCACGGGTTACCTGATGTGCTTGTTTCTGACAATGGTCCTCAATTTACATCCAACCTTTTTGAATCATATCTAGCACAGCAGGGTATCAGACATGCCCTGACAGCCCCTGGGCATCCTTCGGCTAACAGCCGGGCTGAACGTATGGTACGATTTACCAAGGAAAAACTTCAGCAATTGGGTCCAGGGGATATCACTGAGAGAGTTGAAAAACTTCTCAGTGTTCAGCATATCACTCCCAACCCTCAATAATTTAACCCCAGCTGAATTGTTGATGGGTAGGAAACTCAGGTCTCCCCTTGACCGCCTCCATCCCACTTATGCACCCAACACACCACTAGATTCCTCTAGTAAAATTCGCACTTTCACTGTGGGTGATTCTGTTTATGCTAAGAACCTCAAGGGTGAACCATTATGGATTCCTGCTGAGATAACCCAAATCACAGGCCTCAGGTCTTACAGGGTACAAACGGAGGATGGTGTCCTCTGGAGCAGGCACATTGATCAGTTAAGATCCAAATTGCCTCAGGAGCATCGCTTTTGCTCCTCTCTGGTTCCCATACCTACTGCCTCTTCTAGGGGAAGGGAGGATTATGAGAGTAATCAGCAAGTAAGAATCAACCCCATGTGTAACGAGCTAACACGACAGGAACCATCCCAAAACCTGTCACAATACCAACAACCATTTTCACAAATGGAAGATTGCACATTACTACCTGATTTAGGTGCTGACATTGGGTTGGAGATGGATTGGGAGGAGAGACCAGGTTGTAGTAACCAAACAGGTTCTACCATTACTACAAGTCCAAGTAAGGAAATGTCAGCAGACACATTTCCTCTCTCACAAGGTGAGAACCTTAAAACATCTGAACCACGTAGGTCTCAACATACGTAAGAGCCCCACCTATTTAAAAGAATACATTAGATAGGCTGGGGTTTGAGTATGGACTGAACCTAGTGGGGAGGGGTGTTATGTATGCAGGTTTAAAGTCATTGGTTTAGTTTGAACTGTTCTTGTAAAATGTAAGAAATGATTGGTTTAAAAAGTGCGGGAAAACCCTGCACTCTGATTGGCTGGCAACTGTGGCTACTGGCTATAAGTAGCAGCCGCAGCCCAGCCAAATTGGGTCCGTTCTGAGCTGTAGTCACTAATAAACTAAGAGCTTGAAGCACTCCGTGTCTGTCTCTTCATGCAAACTTAACAGATGGAGCTAACATTCATCTATTAGCTCTGTAAGAATCTCTGTGAAGATAAGATACAAATGTTTGATTATATTTAGTTGGTTTCATGTTTTTATATACTGCAATGTGGCAGTATACCAAAATGGTTAAATAAACATTTGTAGTGTATTACCATCTGAATGGAGGCACACATCACTGAACATCATTAAGACCTATATATCATAGTAAACAGAGGTTAAAACAGGAAACTGATGTTAGTAACTTCCCTATAGCTACAAATGGGAGTAGATGACATATAATTTGTTAAAATAAAATAAATTGTAAATAGTTTGTGACTAAACTTGCAGAGCCTTATGAACGTACTCATTAACTCATGCATCTCTCACCCATAGTGAGCTCTTTGGGTTCTCCCATTTTCCTCATAGGCAGGCTTCAGCTACTATGGAGGAATACTTAGGCATGCAAGAGCTGTTAACAGAAAGCAAATAAAAAAATTCTAGAGACAGGTTGGATGAACATTGAATGCTTGGTTTTCCCTTTGGAAGACTTACAAAAAATCAATGAGTCTGGAATATATTTTAATTACAGAAGTTTGCCTTTTTAAATGTTTTCATTTGTTGTGCTTAAATCGTTCCCCGTGCATAAAGAAAAAAGGAAAAAGAAATATAAAAATAATAAATGTATGTTGATTTGAAAATGGAGTATCGTTAATAATAGTAATTTTACAAAAGAGAAAATAAACGGCCGTCTTGGAAAGGCAAGAGTGTGAGGAGATTCAAAATATCTCTGCCTTGATTCTCTTTAAGATAGGACAGAGAAATTCTGACAGATTTTTCAAGATTCTGTTATTGTACCCAAAACAATAATGGAGCATTCCTAATAGTCTTTGTGGTGTCTGTTTCTAACCTAACCAGCCCTACAGAAAAATCTGCAAATTTATTAAAATGTTGCAGGTGCATTAAAAAACAACAACATTAGCTTCATCTTATCTAGCAAAAATATTTTTTTCCTCTTGTTAGATGAAAAACAATATAAAATGTTTTATCTTTGGTGTAGTTTTTTTTTTTTAATTACATTTATATGCCGCCCTTCTCCGAAGACTCAGGGTGGCTTACAATTTTTGGGATACAACCCAGTGTGCTCAGCAATAGCCTTCATTCCATTGTATATGCCTGCTTATTACTAAGCGGCATTTTTTACAAGGTCAGCTAATTGCCCCCAACAATCTTGGGTCCTCAATTTACCTACCCCGAGTGGATGGAAGGCTGAGTCAACCTTGAGCCTGGTGGGATTCGAGCCTACAGTAATTGTAGACAGCTGGATCTTAAGAGCAGGCATTTAACAGCCTGAGCCACCAAGGCTCTTTGTAATAGTTTGTAATACTCATAAACAGATTAATCTAAATTTAATTAACTAGCAGTACCATTGTAAATAAGATCATTTGAAAGTATATTCCATGAGCAAAACAGTTCTCAGTCTCTAATAAGTATGTTTAGAATTGGAAAAAGAACATTATCAGTTAGTCAGTTAATTGTGTGGCAAACCTTGATGTCTTGCTTTTTGCATGTAAACTTTGGATGCGGCCATCATCCAAGTGATTCCAGAATGTCCATACTCCCTTCCATAAATATTTGACTATTTAAATGTGGTCAGAAACTATTTAGTGAAAGATATCATAGTAGATTTATAAAAGGTGTGGAATTATAGTTGAATCATAGAACTGTAGAGTTGAAAGGGATCTTGGAGATCAACTAGTCTAACTTCCTATTCAAGAGATTAAACAAAGCACCAGCAGCATTTCAGAGAAAACTTGGAGATGCTAGAAACTTTAAGCTATAGTAATCCCTCTTATATTTCCAATTAACTGTTAACCATGCTATTATTCCATTGGGGATTCAAGAAAATTCTTCTCAGAAAGAAATTAACAGATGGGATTTATTCTGACAAAAAATTAACATCAACAGGCATTCACTCCCATGTTCATTACTTTGCAATAAATGACTTATCTGATGCTTAATAAAATATATCCCAAGCATGGTGTTTATAAACAATTGAATCTGTCCCTTTAATATAAGAGTGATTTTTGCCTCCTGCTCCTTATTTTTTAGCCACCAAAGCCATTTGCATGAAAATAGGACTTTGGCTCCTCAGGAGTTTTCTTGCCATCTGCTGCTGTGACTCTTCTGGCTGATTATCCTAGCTTCCAAAGTCATGCAAGGGAATGGAAGCAGAAGGTACTATTTCAGATTAATGCAAGGAAAAAGCAGTCAGGGCATGAGTGTCAACTTGGTGAAAGTTAATTTAACCAAAAATTCTTAAGCAGGCAGCTATGCGCAATTATATCCAAAACTGTTTTCATTTGGAAACCATCAACAACTTTTAGTCCTTATTAAAAATTACGGTCATGCACTGAACCAATGTGTCAGTGGATCTGAGACAACTAGGCATATGCAGATATGGTGCTAGAATGAGCTCCATTTTCTACTCAACTAATGACTGAACATGCAGATATAATTTCTGAAGAGAATGAATTGCTCTCAAGTTGCTTGATCTGTCAGTTCTCTTAGGTCAACAAGGCTATCTGAACTACACAGGATGTAGGCTGTTCTTTCTTTTGTGTGTGTGTGTGTCTGTGGGTGTGGGTGTTATATCTTTAAGATAGAGTTGACTACTGGCAACTGGTCTGGGCATGTCCCTGCAGTTTTCTTGGCAAGATTTCAGAACTGGATTGCCTTTGTCTTTTTCTTCTTCTTCTTTTGTATCTAGACCAAACTTTAAATTGCCAGAATGAATCCACCTTCTTGGCTTTGTTATTGGCCAAAAATAAAGACATTATTAGTATGTGTGTCTGGTAGTAGCCAAAATACTAACAATTGGGCTGGACTCTGCTTCTGAGGGCTGACAGAGTGACTGGCCCAAGATCATCCAGTTGGCTTTATGCCTATAGTGGGACTAGAACTCATGGTCTTCCAGTTTCTAGCCTGCTACCTTATCAGTACACCAAAATGGTCTCCCAGACTGCTCATTCCATTGGAAAAATGTCCTGGAGTGGGAGAAAAACACGGGTTTCTCACAGAGTCTTCGCCTGGGTACAGAAATTAGAATCATGGGAAATTCCCATTTGTACTTGTAATTCTCACCCATTTTTCTACTATTTATTTTCTTCTCTCCTACTGGAATTTGAGAGCAGAAAACTCATTCTGGCAATTTAAAGTTTGATCTAGACATGGAAGAGGAAGAAGAAGGAGGAGGAGGAGGAGGAGGAGGAGGAGAAGAAGAAGAAGAAGAAGAAGAAGAAGAAGAAGAAGAAGAAGAAGAAGAAGAAGAAGAAGAAGACGACAAAGGCAATTTTAGCCTCTTCCACTAGACTGAGAATAAAAAAAACATGGAGGAGCTGAACCCTTTGCTTTGCTGGAAGAACATCATGGAAAGAAAAACAGACCACATTGGTCTCTGATACTAGCCAGAGAAGAAGTGGCTGGAGGGAACTAATTTTTCATCTTGGTGCTAATCTACAAAAGCTTAGTCCTTCTCTCCTGAGAGATGGCCTGAAGGTCCTTATCCTTCAGCAGAAGCCACAAGTCTGATCAAGCAAGAAGTCCCAGAAAAAAAGTCAACCAGGGTCTCCTGGAATTACATACACATGTCAGCTCAATTCTTTTCTCTGCCCTTGAAGAGCTGACCACCCTTCTCTGTCTTCTCTCTTCACCCTCCATCTGTTGTGTGTCTAGTCTCTGTGAGTCTGTTTTTTAATTGCTCTGAGACTTCTGAGAAGGTACAGGTTGAAAAAAAAACAGCATTAAAATGCAGCAAATAAATTAAAATAAATTTAAACATTCATTCTGGAAGAAAAAATGGATGTACAGTGTGTTTGACAAGGAATTCAAGAAAATATTCCTCTGAATTGATTAATGGTTATATAAAAGAGATTTTAAATCCTCATGAGAGCAGAGAAAAGCTTTGAAACGGGGAGCTGATTTTTAGTAAAACCACAGAAATCCAGGTATGGCTAGACATGGTTTAGGTGACAAATTACAGTTACACTCATCATATTTTAAGAATGTCATTTTAAATTTAAAAGAGAAACTGCTGCAACAGGAGATACACTTATTTTTCACTAAAATTCCTTCTGGAAGGTTAATTAGGTTGTCCATAAACAACATCACTGAGTAACTCGGGCCATGCTATTTTAAAACCATCATTAGAACAATTGACTAAGGCCTCCTAGCTGCTGTTGTTCATATTTATGCTTAAAATATGTCATTATTGTAATAAACTTGAAGCTTAGCTAATACAGCAAAGGATAAAAATATAGTATTCTGTATTACATTATTCCTAAGTAGTTATTAAGAGCCATGATGGTGCAGTGATTTGAACGCAGTGCTGCAAACTACTTCCGTTGATTGCCGGCTGCCAGCAGTTTGGCAGTTTGAGTCTCACTGGTTCAAGATTGACTCAGCCTTCTGAGGTCAGTAAGATGAAGACCCAGATTGTTGGGGGCAATATGCTGACTCTGTAAACCACTTAGAGGGGGCTGTAAAGCACTATGAAGCAGTATATAAGACTAAGTGTTATTGCCATTTTTCCAGAGGTGGTATTCAGCAGGTTCTGACCAGTTCTAGAGAACCGGTAGCGGAAATTTTGAATAGTTCAGAGAACCGGCAAATCCCACCTCTGACTGGAATTTTACAGTATCCTTCCCCTGCCACGCCCACCAAGCCACACCCAGAACTGAAGTAAAAAAATTTGAATCCCACCACTGCATTTTTTCCCTCTATTGCACTCCTCATTTTAAAAGAAAGCATTATGGTATGGTTTGATATGGTGATTGTAATGTTGATTGAGGAAACAGAAATCCCAGGTTCTAATCCATAATCACCCATTAAAAGTCACTGGACAAATTTGGGTTTGTCACTCTCTTTAAGTCCAACTGACATACTATAACAGGTACATCCATCCTCCTATTTTAATTAATTCGATATTCATTTTATCTGATGCAGAATTGTTACATATTGTAACACCACATTACAGTGGATTTTATAAAAGTAAAAAAGAAAGAAGAAAATCTGATTGCAGTGATCATTTACAAAGCAATATGGCTATTGACAAAGCAACTCATTTTACAAATATCAGAGGAGTGTTAGATGTCTGTCTAAGTAGTTGGGAGCAAAAAATTGAGTTTGGCAAAAAGGTACTACTTACAAGATTAGTTTATTGTGCCATTAACATCAACCTGCAAGAGAAGATGAGCTGAACAATCAACCTTATTAGTTTTCAGCTAGCTAAATTCTAATTGCTGACAGCCCCAATGACCCACATTTAGAACGGAGAGATTCTGTCAGGCCCCAAACCAGATGGTGCAAAGAGAGCAGACAATAAATCCAAGGATGTCAAAGACTTATGAAAAATAAAATTGTAAAAGTCCCACAATCTCAATTTTCTAAGTACAGACAAACCAAACCAAAACCCAAATTGCAGAGATAAAACTAAACCAAAAAAGGTTTAAAGAAACCACATGCCTCATGCCCACAGGAAAACCAACTGAAGCAGAAATTAGAAACCTGATCCAGAGACCAGTCAAGTGAAAATTTTCCAAAGAATACAACATGTTTCTGGCAATCGAACACCAAGAGTCAGTTCTGCTTAATGGCAACTGATTCTGTTTCAACAGTGGGATTAGCATAATGAATTAAATTTTGAATTCTGGATAGATCAAAGGTTTCAGAATACATTCAAATATATTAATTGTGTGGCTCAGGGAGCTCTATATGGAATGCTCCCATACCTCAAATATGAGTTTAGAAAAATACACTGGCTCCCAAAATGGAATGGAATGGAATGGAATGGAATGGAATGGAATGGAATGGAATGGAATAGAATAGAATAGAATAGAATAGAATAGAATAGAATAGAATAGAATAGAATAGAACAGAACAGAATAGAAAAGAAAAGAAAAGAATAGAAAAGAATAGAATAAACAGAGTTGGAAGGGACCTTGGAGGTCTTCTAGTCCAACTCCCTGCTTATGCAGGAAACCATACACCACTTCAGACAAATGATTATCCAATCTCTTCTTAAAAACTTCCAGTGTTGGAGCATTCACAACCTCTGGAGGCAAGTTGTTCCACTGATTAATTGTCCTGTCAGGAAATTTCTCCTTAGTTCTAAGTTGCTTCTCTCCTTGATTAGTTTCCACGGATTGCTTCTGGTCCTGCCCTCAGGTGCTTTGGAGAATGGCGTGACTCCCTCTTCTTTATGGCAGCCCCTGAGATATCAGAACACTGCTATCATGTCAGCCCTTGTCCTAGACATACCCAGTTCCAGCAACATACTGAAGTTCAGTTCCCTATTTAAAGGGAGTCTAGGGTAGCAATAAGGGTTCCCCTCTGTAAAGGTTATCCTTCTAACATGTGGCACGTGAACTGACTGCAGTGAGCACTATCCTTCTTCCCCTACATTTTTAGGCTCATCATGTGGACTTGGTGGTGGTGATGGTGGGGAAATCAAGAGTTTCTGATAGTCCAGTCTCTCATCTCTGTAGAAGTGAAAATCAAAAGAGTTGAACATCTTGTGAATATTGTTTGCAAGTCAAGCCACAGCACTGACAGCGGTGGATTCATTGCAGCATTAGTACTCTAGTCAATATTTATACATCTGCTGGTAATGTAGACTGTTGTTTCCTTCTTATAAGACACTGGAGTGCTATGAACTGGTCTGGTCACTTTTATCATTAGCAATAGTTGGCTGTTTATACATGCCAACTCCAGAAGAAAATAAACAATGAAATGGAAATCTAAACAATGTTAAGCAAACTTTTCTCTTCCCATCTGAAAAATTGCCATCCTATGACAACCTGCAAAATTATAAAACATTTGGCTACAGTAAACGAAGGACAGCTGTTTGCTTTTTTTGCATGATGTAAGAATCAGGGATGCATATGATAAATACTCAGCATGTTTATAAAGACATAAACACGAACTGCTACAATAGCAACTTGACTAATTAAGTAAGAATATATAATAATATACGGCTATGACTCTGGGAAAGGAGGCAATGATTCCATACAGACATAACTTGCATCTCATTTTGGTAAATGAGGAATTTGCAAGATTGCATTTACTACAGGAATTGCAAGGGTCAATCTATTTTTATGGATATACAGGACTCCTCGTCTTACAACAGTTCATTTAGTGACCGTTCAAAGTTACAACAGCACTGAAAAAGTGAATTACACAGTTACAACCATTGCAGCAGCCCCATGATCATGTGATCAAAATTCAGATGCTTGACAACTGATTCATACTTATGATCGTTGCTGTGTTCCAAAGTCATGCAATCATCTTTTCTGACCTGACAAGCAAAGTCAATGGGGAAGCCAGATTCATTTAACGATCAGGTTATTAACCTATCAATTGCAGTGATTCACTTATCAACTGTGGCAAGAAAGGTTGTAAAATGGGGCAAAACTCACTTAACAAATGTTTCACTTCACAACAGAAGTTTTGGGCTCAGTTGTGGTCTTAAGTTGAGGACTATCTTCAACAGAGCTTAGCACAGAGTCCAGGGAGATAAAGGAGGCCTCAAATTAAATCACAGAAAACCATGCCCTTCATCAGAAAACATGACAAAAGAAAAATGAAATAGTTGTAAGCTTGAGACAAAAAAAGAAAATTAAAATTAAATTGAAATCTTTCAAGTCCCCAGAGATTTTGTCTATAAGAACAATGTTGTTTCCTGTCAATTTACAAATGCTTTCACTGCCTCAAAAACTTGTCTAGTAACAAGCTCATCTAATTAACAATCGTGATAGCTGTTGCTGGTAAGAAAGCATTAAATGGAGAATGGAGTACGCATAGCTAACCCCAGCATTGGCTATACATGAAAATGGTGTGTTAACAATACCAGTAGTAATAGTTTTTAGACTTATATACAGCTTCATAGAGCTTTACAGCACTCTCTAAGCAGTTTACAAAGTCAATATATTGTCGTCGTCCCCCCTCAAACAATCTGGGTCCTCATTTTACCGATCTTGGAAGGATGAAAGGCTGAGTCAACCTTGATCCAGTGAGACTTGAATTGCCAAATTGCAGCCAGCAAAAGTAGCCTGCATTCTAACCACTGCACCACCGTGGCTCATATAGTACAGTACAACATTTATAAGGGGTGTCCACCAGAGGTGGTATTCAGCAGGTTCTGACCAGTTCTAGAGAACCGGTAGCGGAAACTTTGAGTAGTTCAGAGAACTGGCAAATACCACCTCTGACTGGAGATTTTGCAGTATCCTTCCCCTGCCACACCCACCAAGCCACGCCCACAGAACCAGTAGTAAAAAAATTTGAATCCCACCACTGGTGTCCACCCCTGTATATGCATAACTGAGTAGGTGAATGCAGGAATAAAAGAAAATGGATAGTGAAGAATGAATCACTGCAACCCAGAAAACAAAACATCTGGTAAATGGGTAGACTTTTTTTGGAATATTTTTATTCCAAAGTTACTGTTGAAGATGAAAAGTCTAGAGACAGGCCCTGAAACATTTTTACTTTTTGATACATGCAATTAAAGCATCAAAGTTAATGGTACATCATTAATCTGATTTCCATTTCCTTTGAACTTCTCTGAATCTTTTAGGATTTCCATTACCCAAGAGTAATATGGTATTTTGTACACACATGTACAGTATTCTGATGTATTTATCAATACGATTATTCAGCTATTCCAGTTCTTATCCCACATACACCTTTCCATCATTTTACTGAGACAACAGGTTATTCATGAGGTTATTTATTTGTTAAAAGGAGGAACACCAGAACACAAAGAGCATTTTGCTTAGATATGAAGATGAATAATTATATTGAGGAAATTCTGATTAAACTGGAGTTACATCTATACCACTAAAGAGAGCTATTAAAATATATATGAATAAATGCTACTTCATAAACACTATAAAATTCCTGTTGCCTTGCCAAGCACAAGTAACTTAATAAAAGCAGAGATGTTGTGAGCTTCCTTCAACCAGCTATGTGGGCAGCCATCCAAATGAAAATTCAGGTGCCATAAAAGCATTAATGAAAGAAAACATACATCAATCTGAGTAGTGGAGTAAACTCCCACTCCTGATCACACAACCTTAAAACTTAATGTAATATTGCTTATCAGAAAAACATCCTTGGCAGCAGAACAGAAATTCAGGGATGAAAACTGCTGTGACATTTTTTTTTGAAAAGTGAACTGTTCCAACCCAGTCATCTTAAAAGGGTAAAATTTTGTTCACCTGCAATTACCATCACAATTCAATTTTGACTTCCTCCAGGTATGTGAATGAGAATTAAAGAGATGGAAACAAAATTGCTATATTTCCAGAATACTTCAGGCTGTTGCAACTAATATCAGGGAAATCAAAATTTCTTTTAATTTATAATTCATTTTTCTGTACAGGTCGTCCTCAACTTACAACAGTTCATTTAGCGATGGTTCAAAGTTACAACAGCACTGAAAAAAGTGACTTATGACTGTTCTTCACACTTCTGATCATTGCAGCCCCCCCATGGTCATGTGATCAAAATTAAGATGCTTGGCAGCTGATTCATTTTTACGACGGTTGCAATGTCCCAGGGTCATGTGATCGCCTTTTGTGACCGTCTGACAAGCAAAGTCAATGGGGAAGCCAGATGCACTCACCAACTGGGTTACTAACTTAACAGCTGCAACAATTCACTTAAGAATGGTGGCAAGAAATATCGTAAGATGGGCAAACAAATGTCTCACTTAAGCCACATAAATGTTGGGCTCGACTGTGGTCTACCTGCATTCCCCAAATATAGACTTGACAAAGGAATCATCAACTAATTTTAATATCAAGTCCTTGTCCATCCCCTCACCCACCCCTATTTCCACCTCCCTTCATCCTTATTCCTCCATTCACCCATATTATTATTTTTTCCTACCCATTTCCTCCCCACATACAAACTTCTCTGCTTTTCTCTTTCCTTTTCAACAGCCATCCTGGCTTCTTTTATTTGTTTTGCCCTCCTGTGCTTTCTGTTAAGTTTGCATGAAGAGACAGACGCGGAGTGCTTCAAGCTCTTTGTTTATTAGTGACTACAGCTCAGAACGAACCCACTTTGGCTGGGCTGCGGCTGCTCCTTATAGCCAGCAGCCGCAGTTGCCAGCCAATCAGAGTGCAGGGTTTTCCCGCACTTTTTAAACCAATAATTTCTTACATTTTACAAGAACAGTTCAAACTAAACCAATGACTTTAAACCTGCATACATAACACTTTCCTTCTCAGCTCCATGGTTCATTTTCTATGTTCCTTTTCAGCCCTCCTCCTCCTCTGAGCCTGTTTTTGCCAGGGGTCCCTGTCAGCTACCTTAAGTGAGTATTGCCTAAGATGCGAAAGCCATCAAGTACACCTGTAAGCAGAACCGATGCTGGCTAGGGGCTCACTTGAATGCATTGAAACGTTGCAACAATTTTGCATAGTGGAAGCATTCCTACTGCTCTGGAAGGAATAGCAGAGCATCAAATTAGATGGAGTAGCAGGCCTTGGGGATATCATGGGTTCCAAAAGAGCGGGTAAAATGTTACAAGATAAGTTATGAGCCCAACTGAATGGTCTTATAAGCCAAACCCTGTTGTGGGCCTCTGGCTCCCACCTCGATTTTATGGGATACTTATTTTCAGCAGACCAGAAAAAAGAATATATCCACTAACTCTCAGAGGACTTGTGGGAACACTTGACAGATGGAAACATAAATATATTTTGGATATATCTGGGACATCTTGCAAAGTTCACTAGAGTGAGACATTACAGTAGCTCATTCAAGACACCAAATTCCATGGAGGAAAATCATAAGGAAAGAAATTTACAAAGGAACAGAACATCTGAATTTTCCATATAATCCTGTCTGGTTGAAATGTGCAATAAAGATTTTTCAACATAAACTTTGTGATAGCGTGTTGTTTGTAATTAGAGCAGAGCAAGGCAGGAAAGTTGTGCTTTGTTAAAAGTTACAAAAAAGATATACATAGGATACCCAGTCAGATTGGCCTACAGTGAAGGCTATTGGGAGTTGTAATTCAATTGTATTTGGAGAGTTTTAAGTCCTCCAATTCTCAGGAAAAAAAAAACTTTTTAAAAAATGCTGTCCCACCTAGGTTGATCTATATGGGCATTTTATCAGCAGTCTGACAACTCATGAAATATACAATACATAGAATCCAACCTCTTGAAGCTATTTCCTCCTCCTTCATCAGTTTTTCTTCTGCTTTTATGAACGATTTTTTGACAACCAGACACTTTGTCAAAAGCACACGTTTCAACTATCAGTTTTACTCAAAGAAAACTGCTATTGTTTTATCTGCTGAACTGTTTGTGGAGGTTCTTCTTTTGGGGTGGGGAGGTGGTTGACTGATAAACAACCTTCTTGGTTGTTTAATGAATGCTTTTAAAAATTTTTCAAATATTTTAATATTGATTTTCAGCTCTACAAAGACACCTAGAGAACAACAAAAACCTTTAAAAAGCAAGAAAATCAAGGCTATTAAAAAAAGATTTCTAATATCCCCTTTTTTGGATGGGGCGGGGGGAAGAGGAGAGATTGATATAAATGATGCCCACATTTTTTTCTCCTAGGAGCAAAAGTAACTAAGAACGAGACTTTAAATGGTAAGAATAAAGTGGGAGGAGAAAGCTTTTAGACTGGGATGACAAATGGGGTCTTCTTATTAGAACTTCTCTCAGGAATGCCAGGGATACAACTTAGTACTTGGTCTACTCTGCCAACAACATACACATTCATGCTTTGTTTTACAGCATAGGTCATTTCAACACACACGAACAAAAATGCTTTATTTTACAGCATAGGAAATTACTGTGGCTGCCCATTTTACTGTGGACAGGTACAGTAAAAAGAAGTGACTAACTCTGTGCAGAAGCAAAATTCCGTCAAGTTGTGAACGTCTACACTGCCTTTCAGCTCAACTTCTGACATCTACCAAGCTGGTACACTAGATGGAGATTTACTACAGGCAATTTTTGGCAACTGAATTCAGTCTGGTAATTTGGCTTCTGCTAAAATAAAACAAGAAATAAAATTAGTAAGGCCTCTCATATTGGGCCCTTTCATCCTTCATATTTACATTTGTGTATCTTGGGGCTCTCATCTTTCATGTTTACATTTCCAGATTCATTTAAAATACAGCTTGCACATATCTTCCAGGGAATGAATAAGCCTATCAGTAGAGATAAAGATGTTCTATTCCATCAAACAACCATAGGAGCATCTCTAAGCTTAAGTTATTTTAATCTTGGTGATTAGTGCTCAGTTCTCTTTATTTATTATTTTTGTTGGTGAAAAATAAAAATCCACAGGGTGTACTGCCCCTCAGCATGGGATGTCTACTTCTAATTTGATTATTTTCAGCACTGTTGATGAATTGTAGACAACATATGCTAACCAAATGTTTGTAAGCTAGCTGATGTAAGACAAATATTAAGAACATATGTAAAGATTTTCTATTGAAATTTATAATTATACTGGGGTTTTTTTTCTTTAATTACATTTATATGCCGCCCTTCTCCGGAGACTCAGGGCAGCTTACAATTTTTGGGATACAACCCAGTGTGCTCAGCAATAGCCTTCATTCCATTGTATATGCCTGCTTATTACTAAGTGGCATTTTTACAAGGTCAGCTAATTGCCCCCAACAATCTTGGGTCCTCAATTTACCTACCCCGAGAGGATGGAAGGCTGAGTTAACCTTGAGCCTGGTGGGATTCGAGCCTACAGCAGTTGTAGGCAGCTGGAACTTAAGTGCAGGCAATTAACAACCTGAGCCACCAAGGGCCTTTTTTATTGCACTTTTAACAATCTTCATCAATCAGGATGCCTTTCAATATTACAATTGACAAACTATCCAAAAAGTTGATTTAACTATGATCTGCTGAATAAGCCACAATGGCCTGGTCCAAACTTATCCTTAAGCCTTAAACTCTGGTTTATACATAATGTGGCATGGTTCACACATTATTCTGAGTCAAAAACCAACAAAGGGGTTGGTGGTCCTGACATCCCTGAAGGAATATTCTTCTTTTTGTTTAGGAGCTCAAGAAAGTGTGCACAGCACTCCCTTGTCCCATCCCCACCCAGCAACAAATTGTGAGATAGGCTGGGCTGAGAGATAAGGTGTGATTAAAAACATTGAGGAGTATTTGCAGCTTATACAAAATGCTTTCATCGGAATTGCAATTTTTTATACCTCTCTTTGGCTAACCTTGTTAAGTCAGGATAAGTACTTTATATGACTGATGTGCAATCAAGGCAGTAATAAAGTAACAAAGTTTGAGAAAGATTACATCTGTATCCCATTAGACGTTTTACTGTGACTTTGTGGGACCTATTTCTCATGACTGCTAGCCCCATAAAATAATGGTGTATATTTCTAATGGCTAACTAATTGGCCTCTTCCTTCCTATGTGCAATACAAGTGATAAACCAAAAACACAAGAAAATATACATCTGGGAATAGTCTTTGAAGATGGTATCAATTAGCACAAGTAAACTTTTCACATAACAGATGAGTCTTGTTCAATAAAGACTGGATCATGCTGCCTTTTTAAACATGATTATTTGGACCCATAAATATCTTGTGAAAGAAATTAACAATATGAAACTATTTCAAAAACACTGGAGGATTACAATATTAAGAATATGCAATAGCAAGTGTATCTCAGCAGATTGTTTCTTCTGATGGCTGGAATTCAGAATAGAGATACAGGTTTTCTAAGAATTGGAATATTTTCCTGTTTAAACTATTTCCAATTAGCATATCCATCCCAATATTCATCATTTTCTATAAATATCTGGGCTGCATTATTTGATGTGAGGAAGGGAGGAAATCCCTCCTTTTTAATTTTTAGATCAATCCCCTGAAAAACAAATTCCATATATTTTTTTAATTGGCAAGTTTCCTTATGGAGACAAACTAAGAAGATTACACAGCTAATAGGATCAGAGCTAGCAATGGCTGATAAGGAAAGAGATTTTCGATAACAGCGAACAGTTCAATTAAGATGCTGACCCACTGTGCATCCATTGTGCAATGGTGTAACAGCACATTAGGGATAATAGCATATTGAAATCTGAGATGACAATATCATCATATGCATATATAAATCAATGACGTGATTATAACTGTAATATAGTGTGCAGCTCTGGTTGCCATACCTCAAAGTGGATGTTGGAGAAGTTTCAGAGGATGGCAACTAAGATGATCAAGGGACTGTAAGGAATGAACATCTTGCAAATATTTTTTGCAATATTTGGGGATTTTTATTCTAAAGGAGAGGCAAAGAAGAGGGGCCATGACTGGAGAGTATAAAAGTATGCATGGTGCAGATAAAGTGGACAAAGAGTAGCTATTTTATTCTTCCTCAAATATTAGACCAAATGAAACTGCATCCTGAAAGAATCAGATAGACAAAAGGATTTTTAAAACACAATTTGTGATTTAGCTTTGGGATTCATTACAATGTGACGTGGACATGGTTACCAGCTTGGCTGGCTTCAAAAACAGGTTGGACCAATTCGTGGAAGTTATAGGATCAATGACTAGTAACCTTGGTCGGAGTGTGACTGCCTCTGAAGGCCATCTGCTGGGAACTGGTCAGTCTCCTTGTGCAGATGGTTCACCACTGAGAGAACAGACTGTTGGCTTAGATGGGCCAGGAGTCCGATTCAGCAGGGTACTGCTTATTATTCTCATGTGGAAACATTTCCATGGAAAAATTTTAATCCTGAAAATTTTTTCTGGTCCACATATCTCTTTATAAACCTGATTCCTGTCCTAATGATACCCTCTTCTGAAAATGCAGCTCCAGAAGGCTATGAAAGATATTCCACCCCCACAGACCAGTAGCAAATGCCCAATGGTCAAATCAAGCCAGATATATGCTCTGAAGACAAAGCCATAAGAGAGACATCATCAAGCAGTGCTGTTGGAGCAATTCCGTGCAGGGGAAGTTAAGAGCAAACCGTTTGAGGAGAAAATGTCAACAGCATAGTGCTGCATGTCTATCCCGCTCTTTGTTCATACTATACCTCTGAGAGCTCCCAAGATATCCTGGAGCCTAACATCTGCTGAGAACGCTAGCACGCCTAAGTTTAATCAATGTTAAGATCAATTTGTCTCCTGGGTTTGATCGGCTTTCCTCTCCTCCCAACCAGCCTTTCTCCTCTGTAGTCAGATTGGGAGGATTCCAAAAATCCTGAATAATCAAGACTTCTAATCAGCCTTGAGGGTGTAAACAACTCACTGCTATCCTGAAAGCAAGATGAAGCCAAAGAAAATAAACAAGGTTATGGTATTCCTGTCTTAAGGGCACAAAGTCCTCCGCTATATGAAAACCTTTCTTTCTTTAAAAAGAATCATCAAAAGTTAATGTGCTGAGGATGGTGTTTCTGTAAAAAGCCTCTCTCTCTCTCTCTCTCCCTCCCTCCCTCCTTCCCTCCCTCCCTCCCCACTCCCTCCCTCTTTCTCTCCCTCCCCCTCTCACACACAGACACAAAGACACACGGACGGAAGTAGGTGTGAAAAAGAGGAAGAATATTTTCCTTCCCTTCTGCAACTATGTATTGGCATGTATTAAACATCGGCTCAACAATAGGCTATAAATCACTACCTAGGAAAAATGCCAGGCGGAAAGCAATGGATGAAATTAAAACATCTTTCTTGATACAAACAAGTGCTGAAACTGATACAAAGCTTGTCAGAAAATTTCTTGCCAGGGGTGGGGATAGCAGGAATCTCCCCCCCACCTCCAAAAGCCAAGGTTTTGAATGAAATATCCTTACAAAGCAGTTTTTTTTTCATTACCCCATCTACAAAACAGGGCAGGTCTGCCTTTGTTTTCTTAAAAGATTCTGCAGAAATGGCAATTTTTGCAAAGTGCATTCCCCATTATTCACAACCATACAATGAACTTATAAAAGTTAAGATTGCTGCTCTATTTCTTCCTGATCACAAAGAAGGGATCAAATTGAGTTCAAGGAACTTTTATGTCTGACCAATTCAGCAAGAGAAATGAATATCGTTCACAAAAGCATCACTACATCTGAAAAGGATTTCTAACCATGAGAACTGAGAAACCTACATAATTCTATCGCTACTCAACTGAATAGTTCTAAACTTTTCTTTTCTTTTTTAAATTTAGCAAATTTTATTTAGTTTTCAAAATTTCAAAACATAAAATAAAACTTTATACATCATTATATCAATGTCAGGACATCTTTTACATATCCTTATCATCTTTCTATATACACATTTCTTTCATTATACAATTTCAACTTAATATATAAATAAATATATAAATAAATAGTTCTAAGCTTTTCTAATGGACCAAAATGGACCCAGGATTGTTGGGGGCAATAAGCTGACTTTGTAAAAATGCTGCTTAGTAATAAGCAGACATATACAATGGAATGAAGGCTATTGCTGAGCGCATTGGGTTGTATCCCAAAAATTGTAAGCCGCCCTGAGTCTTCGAAGAAGGGCGGCATATAAATGTAATTTAAAAAAAATCAGAGCAAGGTTCTGCAAGCATTGAAAATTAAGGTTTAGCCAGTATCCATAAGCATCTGACATTGGGAACTGTCAATACAATATCTATCCTTTAGAACTGATGCCTGAAAGAAGAGATAGGAATAATTCAGCAGTTTGAGTAAAGTTTGATTTCTGATGATTTAACAGGAATGTCCAAATACGTTTCTTAGCAACTATACAAAAGAGGGAGCCTAGTGTCTTCTTTGGGGATTTTTAAAAATCTTCCCAGTGTAGTCTACAGCTCTTTCTGGTGGTCTTCTGTCTATCTGTCTCATGGACCTTGGGCTAACTATGCATATTAAAACACTAATATGTTGGCTTGGATTTCTTATTCTTTTCTGGACATGCTCTTTTTGCCTTGTTACATCATTTTTCCTTCTCGTTTTCCGCTATGGAGTTGGGCAATCATATATAAATTTGATAAATAAATACATCCCCGTACTTCTGTTTGGAATATTATACCTGCTCCTGTTTTGAAATTAAGGGTCATAGTCATTACATTCCACACCAGGGAAAATAGATGTTTCAAAAACTGCATGGTGAAAAGATTTCTGAATACTGTGAGAGACAGAATAGAATGCGTCCAGATCCAACCCAAGATTTCATATAATCATAGAGTTGGAATGGGCCTCTTAGACCAGGGTTGTCAAACTGGCGGCCCGCAGGCCGGATTCATCACGTGAAGGCCACACTCACCCCAGCTCCGTAAATGTGGCAAATGTCACAAAACATCACGTGATGGCAACATGATGCAGCGAGTTTGACACCCGTGTCTTAGACCAACAACTCCAACCTCCTTTCAGTCCAAGAATCTAAACTCAAGCACATTACACAAATTGCCATCTGGCCTTCACTTTAACAATTCTAATTGAGCGGGGAGAGGGCAATGGTTCCACAATTACTCTCTTTTTAAAGAATTCAGTTGGAATCTACACTGGCAACTTCAGTCCATTACTTTATATCCTATAGCCTGGAATAAGAGAGACCTATGGACATATTCTCAGATATTTTCAAGTCTGTCTTCAGAATGGTCCCCTTAAGTCCCCTCTGCCCCACTAGGAGGCAGAGAATTTCTGTTTTTACACATTGTATATCCTGTGCTGTATTTTTTATTTACATTATGTAAAAAAAGTTCTGCATTTCCCCTTAGTTTCCTTTTGTCAAGGTTAAGTATACCAGCTCCTTCAACTCTTTTCAGACCTTAATTTCTGGTCCCTTGATCATATTCACTGGTCTTTTCTAAGCCTGTTCTAGTTCCTCTGAATGCTCCATAAAAGTGCCCAAAACTGAACGCAACAGACAGAGTGGGTTCTGACTGAAGTAGAATAGAGTAGAATAACTATTTCTCATAGTTTGGAATATATACTTCGACTGACGCAGCCTAAAATCATATCTGATTTTTTTTTGCAACCACATCACCATATTTACAATAAACTATTATTATAAGATCTATTTACATAAGCCTCTTGAGCATTTGTACAATTACTTATATACATTTAATAACAAAATCACAGTATTTAATTTAATTCTTTAATTCTTATATTTATAAAACTCCATGCAGTGTTTCTGGAAGTTTCTTTTTATTTTAAAATGATTGTTAATGGTTTTTATACATTAGTCTTGATTTTATTGGAATGTTGTTTCTACCTGTAGTGAGATGCTCAGAGTCATTTAAATAAGATGGGTGACATACTAATTGAATTAATAACAGTAATAACAACTACAATGAGAATAACAACAGAGTAGTTGTTATTTATGTAGCTTGTTTTACACTGCCTTTTTCCAGGATACTTTTCAATTTCCACAGCCTTGGGATTTCCTGATGGTGTCCATTTTAGTATTAGCTAGATCCAATTCTGCTTAGTTTTTTGAGACTAGCTTTAAACAGCTTGAAAAATGTCTAACATTTCCATCTCTAGAAACCAGGTGAAAATTCAGAGCCTGTCAGCTTTTTTTTTTGCAAGGGCTTGAAGGCAAGGTCACCAAAGGTACACAAATCTGTTGTCCATGAGGCTTCTGAGAAATAGGAATAAACCCAGGAACGAAAATTGGAAAGAAAACAAATAAGAATCATTCTACTTTCCATCTCTGAGCTGACAATGTAAACACGTTCCTTTTCCAAGTTTCACCTTTGCCTGAAATGAGTGATTGGCTTCAAAAATGCATTAAAAAAACTGGCATGGCTATTTTGACCTAAAAAACTATATCCCATGTAGATGCTGGCAGGGAAACTTTCAGACAGCTTAGAACATTTTTCACTATGATGTCATAGTATGGATGGTTTAAACAGAAAGACTGAAAGATACTATTGTCTTGGACAGCTAAAAAAATTATGATGGAGTCCCAGTTAATGCTTTTCCTTTCTGTCTCATCCAAAATAGTCATCTACTAATGCTACTTTACATCAATACAATTCATATTTTTAAACATTCAACTGGAAGAGGATTTGTTCAGACAAAAATATAATCTGCAAAAGCAATATGCTCATTGCAGGGCATGTTACCTCACATATACACTACAGTCATGTGTTTATTTTTGTGATACTGTAGTGGTGTTTCTGGAGAGATGAGCAAAGAATGCCAGGCATGTATGTCAAGAGTACATCATCTCAGCAGGGTTACTCAAGGTGTAAAGGTCATCCCAGCTGCTCAGATAAAGTAAGCAGTCACCTATATTGGGTAGCTACAAATAGATAGAAAATTATCATTTCATGATTGTTCATGATGGACAATCAACCTGTATTTTGCCATGAAAACAACATGGATAGAAGACATAAAATAATGGAGGGGACAGGGTTGGATGATGAGCTCTTCAACTGTGGCTTTCAACAGGCTACTGAAGAAGAGCTGAGGAATACAAAGGATGTTTACAACATCACTAGTCTAAAGCTGTGGGACATCTAGTTGCCATGTATTGAAAGAAAATCTGATGCTGCTAAGACACAATTCTAGTGGAAAAATGGAGGTGAGGTGCTGGCTTCAAAAAAAATGGTTGGACTACTTTGTGGGAACCATGGAGATTGGTGGCTACCAGCCTTGATGGCTGTGTGACTACTTTTGAAGGCCATTTTCTGGGAGATTGATGGCCTTCCTTGTGGAGTTGTTTGAATACTGTGAAAATAGACAGTTGGATGAGATAGACTAGGGGTGTGATCTAGCATGGTATGCTTACGTATTTAACAAGCATGTACATGGAAAAGTTTAACACAATAAAAGATTAAATAAATAAACCGATTACAGTTTGGCATTTTAGTTATCAGTGAATTCAAATGGACTGGAATTCAACATTTTTAAATCAGAAGGTCATATAGCCACTGAAGACATGAAAAATAAGGAAGGAACAGTGTTTTTATCATCAGGAATTATCCTGGAAGGTCAGTGCTTGAGTACAATGTATTCGATGACCAAATAATATGAATTAGATTTTTCAGACAATGGTTGAATAGGACAGTTGTTCAAGTTTATATTCCAACCACTGATGGAAAAAAAGATGAAGTTAGCCAGATTAATAGTAGCATTTAATTTTAAATAGAATATGCAAGCTGTTGGTTGAAAATTGGAATGCTAAAACATTACAAAGGAAAACATAACTGAACTGTATGGTCATTCCTGAAGTGAAGCAGGAATATTTCTAATCAAATTCTGCCATTCCAATGATTTCTTCGGTGCTAACATAGTCTTCAAGCAACTATATACATAATCTTCATCAGGTAGTATGTAGAGAAGTAATCTTGCATAAAATTACTGGTACAAGAAGATGGAAATTCTCAATGATAATGGCAAAGATGTGGCTACACTGTTGAACAGATCAGAACAGTGCAAGTTCTAAGACAAGCTACAGCACAGAAGAAAGCCAACCAGCTTCCATGGTAGTGTACGAGGTTGACTCCATGCCCACCATTTCCAAGAAGATCATCTGAAATTGCTCTGAAATCCTGAATCTCATTGATATGGAACCAGAAGAACTGAGGAATGAAGCCGAACATACTGTCTACTTTCAAAAATGTTTAGTATTATATTAAATTAGAGCAGCAGTCCAACATAACCCCGAGGAGAGGTTTGTAAGCTTCTGCTTTGCCTTTTGATTAACCACAATTTTGCATTTCATTCAAAGCAACAAGCTGTGGATAATGTTGGCTATGACCCATTTGAATCAAGAGAAATATTCTGGAAAACTTTTAGACGTCCAATGAAGTAGGAAAGAGGTAGTCCATGACTCCACCCACTGCTGCAGCTTCTCCTACTTCACTAAGTATGGCAAGTCCAGTCACACCTATATCGGATCCATTCATAATGTGACCAGGACTGCAGGGTAATAATTATGAGAACAATAATTGCATAATACAGAAGGAGAAAAATAAAACTGGTGTTGATTCAAGAACGTACAAGAAAAAGGAGTAAACTATGTGCCTTTGTACATTGCATCGGTTTCTAATTGGGACTAATGAGGATGCACTAAAAAAAAGAGTTGTCTTCAAATTATTCTCTTTGTTTTAGGACTATCCGCTCAGGCTAATGTTTTCTGCTTTCTTTGAATGATGACGAAAGGTATTCTAAAATGAATCAGTAGCAATATGTTTCCCTAGTGCTTTTCTTTTTAAGACAGTGTAAAATATATCCGACTGATACATTTTCTTACCCTTCTGTTCTGTACATTGAACATCTCTCCAGGGGGATTTTTAGCACTCCATTATTCAAACCAACAAACAACGATCTACCACTGTGCAATATTTGAAGACTTTGGATTGGCTCCTTTTGGCTGGTGGGAAGAATCTGCATTTCCTCTAAATAACAACTCCTCAGGCTCTTGTTGGTAGTAGACAGTGCCTTCAAAATGGTGCCGTGCTCTAGCAAAATGAGAAACACAATACAAGCAAATCACTGTGTTAATTTATTTTAACATCAAGGAAAGAGATATTAGCTAGATTCCATTTATAGGTAGTCCTTGATTTTCAACCATTTGTTCAGTAATCACTCAAAGATACAATGTTATTCAAAAAAAGTGACTTACAATCTTCCTCACACTTAAGACTATCATAGAATTCCCCCATACACATGCACTTGGCAGCCAGCATGTATTTATGATGGTTGCAGAGTTCCGGGATCATGTGAACGTCATTTGGGATCTTCCCAGCTGGCTTCTGATAAGCAAAGTCAAGCTGATTGTACTTAATGACCATGTGGTTCACTTAACTAAAGAAGTGAGTTGCTCAACAACTGGGGCAAAAGTGGTCATAAGATTGGGTATGCCTCACTAAACAACCACCTGGCTTAGCAACAGAAAATCTGATCCCAATTATGGTCATAAGTCGAGGACTGTCTGTATACAGCTGTTTTGCAACCCTGCTTCATTCTCATTTCTTATTTCTTCTCTTTTTAAAATAAAAACACAGGTTAAAAATCTAATTTTTCATTTTTTTGAAAATAAAATAGCATTTCCTAACAATTGATATCCTTTATAACAGGGGTGTCAAACTCGCACCCTGCGGGCTGGGTGCATCACATGCTGGCCACACCCACCCCTGGTTTAGCGAAGGGGGAAAAGAGTCACAATCCATCACATGACGACAAAGTGACATTGCATGCTTGACACCCCTGGTTTATAAGCATAATGTGGCCTAAGCACATATCATAGATACAGGTAAAGCATTTTGAACAAATCAAAGAGTACCAAAAAGTTGTTATTCCCTGAAGCAGATAAATATAAGACTACCAACTATTGGACGCATCTATATTTATCAGTATTCCTTCACTGCAAGCTAGCATAAATGTATCCTACAGAACTCACATAAAGCTGTAATAGCATGTTCTCAATTTGTTTTAGTCTAATATGCTAACATTGAAAATACAATTACAAATTCAAAAGGAGCACTGTACATGATTTCCACCTGAAAATTAGGACAGACTAAACACAACTGATTTTTACATGGCACAGTGACCAATCATGTGTGATAACTGATGGGAAGCTTATATATAGGCTTAAATTATAGTAGACCTCTGAGCTGACTCTAACATGGCTATGACGTTAGTCTTGAATGGACAATTATGACTTAGCAGATTTGAGCATTATGTATCAAATAAAATTTGTAATTTTATTTGCAGCTACTCTTCTATGCACATTTACTGAACTCAACTCAGTTAAGTTAGATCAATATCTAAAAGAGAACATGGTGTAGAGGAGAGTCACTCAAAACAGAGACAGAGCTTTGCAGTGTTTCTGATTGGATCTAGGGAATGTACTTTAGAGCTCAGGCAAGCATAAGCACCTATATGCAACAAACAGCCAACTTTTTCCTGGAATAGCACAGCACTACATGGATTAAGCAGCCATGTTGAGGCTATACATATGGCATTTTAGAAAGCATGTGTCAAAGTTCATCATCAAATTGAGTTAAGTTGGTGGTCATGGGATAAGATGATCCATCCTGTATTGGGGCTCAGAGATTGGAGGAGGGGTTCTGTCCTTTGAGAGGAAAATGAGGTTAAATTACAGATTTAAGGTCAAAGATATTTATGGAAAGTTATTTCTCTGCATCTATGCCCCTGTTGCTTAGATTGTTGCTGGACCTAATTAAAAGTTAAATTGGAATGGAACAACAAACCACATTCTAAACAGCAAATTGCTGGCACAGACACTTCCCTGGAAGAAACAGAGTGGATAGATGCAATTAAATTAAGAGACACAGCTTGAGAGACAAGAAGATTTGTTCTCTCAAGAACTACCACTCCAGAGAACCATGGTGAGTGATGGTACAAATAGTAGCATCTCTATCTACCTATCCCTCTCTTGTAGAAATCAGGCTGGCAGCCTCCCTGATTGCATTCGCAAAGATGCTAAGGACAGAGCGGTTCCGGTTAGCATTTTAATTGAAACAGACCATTTCCGTTTATTTATTTATACAAGTGAAACTCGAAAAATTAGAATATCGTGCAAAAGTTCATTTATTTCAGTAATGCAACTTAAAAGGTGAAACTAATATATGAGATAGACTCATTACATGCAAAGCAAGATAGTTCAAGCCGTGATTTGCCATAATTGTGATGATTATGGCTTACAACTCATGAAAATCCCAAATCCACAATCTCAGAAAATTAGAATATGACATGCAATCAATAAAACAAGGATTGTACATAGAACAATATAGGACCTCAGGAAAGTATAAGCATGCATATGTACTCAGTACTTGGTTTGGGCCCCTTTTGCAGCAATTACTGCCTCAATGCTGCGTGGCATGGAAGCTATCAGCCTGTGGCACTGCTGAGGTGTTATGGAAGACCAGGATGCTTCAATAGCGGCCTTCAGCTCTTCTGCATTGTTCGGTCTCATGTCTCTCATCTTTCTCTTGGCAATGCCCCATAGATTCTCTTTGGGGTTCAGGTCAGGCGAGTTTGCTGGCCAATCAAGCACAGTAATCCCATGGTCATTGAACCAGGTTTTGGTGCTTTTGGCAGTGTGGGCAGGTGCCAAGTCCCGCTGGAAAATGAAGTCAGCATCCCCATAAAGCTCGTCTGCAGAAGGAAGCATGAAATGCTCCAAAATTTCCTGGTAGATGGCTGCATTGACCCTGGACTTAATGAAGCACAGTGGACCAATACCAGCAGATGACATGGCTCCCCAAATCAACACAGACTGTGGAAACTTCACACTGGACTTCAAGCATCTTGCAGTGTGTGCCTCTCCATTCTTCCTCCATACTCTGGGTCCTTGGTTTCCAAATGAGATGCAAAAGTTGCTCTCATCAGAAAAAAGGACTTTGGACCACTGAGCATTAGACCAGGTCTGTTTTTCTTTAGCCCAGGTAAGATGATTCTGACGACATTTAAAGCCCATGTCCATGATCCGTTTGTGTGTGGTGGCTCTTGATGCACTGACTCCAGCCTCAGTCTACTCCTTCTGAAAGTCCCCAACACTTTTGAATGGCCTTTTCCTGACAATCCTCTCCAGGCTGCAGTCATCCCTGCTGCTGGGGCACCTTTTTCTTCCACACTTTTCCCTTCCACATAACTTTCTATTAATGTGCTTTGATACAGCACTCTGGGAACATCCAACTTCTTTTGCAATTACCTTTTGAGGCTTTCTCTCCTTATGGAGGGTGTCAATGATGGTTTTCTGCACAACTGTCAGGTCAGCAGTCTTTCCCATGATTGTGATTCCTACTGAACCAGACTGAGAGACCATTTAAAGGCTCAGGAACCCTTTGCAGGTGTTATGGCTTAATTAGCTGATTAAAGTGGGACACTTTGAACCCACCTTTTCACAATATTCTAATTTTCTGAGATTATGGATTTGGGGTTTTCATGAGCTGTAAGCCATAATCATCACAATTATGGCAAATCACAGCTTGAACTATCTTGCTTTGCATGTAATGAGTCTATCACATATATTAGTTTCACCTTTTAAGTTGCATTACTAAAATAAATGAACTTTTGCACGATATTTTAATTTTTTGAGTTTCACCTGTAGGTGTTTTATTTGTGAATTCTTTTGCCTTATTTTGAAATGTTCTTTTAATAATAATTGAGATTTGATTTTATATTGTTGTTGCAATTACCATAGATATTTTAAATTGTTTTTTGGTATCATGTTAACTGAGAGTAGTTTTGATTGTGTGGGAGATAAATATGATATAGATAGATAGGTGGGTAGATAGATAGATGGATGGATGGATGAATGGATGGATAGATAGGATGGATGGATGGAGGGATGGATGATAGATAGATAGATAGATAGATAGATAGATAGACGATTGATAGATAGATGGATGGATGGATAGATAAATAGATAGATAGATAGATGGATGGATGGATGGATGGATAGATGATTTATAGATAGATAGATGATTGATAGATAGATAGATAGATAGATAGATAGATAGATAGATAGATGATAGATAGATATAGATAGATAGATAGATAGATAGATAGATAGATAGATAGATAAATAGATGGATGGATGGATGGATAGATGGATAGATAGATGATTTATAGATAGATTGATAGATAGATGATAGATAGATAGATAGACGATAGATAGATAGATAGATAGATAGATAGATAGATAGATGATTTATAGATAGATGGATAGATAGATAGATAGATAGATGAATAGATAGATAGATAATAGCTAGCTAGCTAGATGGATGGATGGATGGATGGATGGATAGATAGATAGAGATAGATAAATATATATATCCAGAGTGTGCGGTGGCCTAGAGGTGGAGCTCTCACCTCACAATCAGGAGGCTGTGAGTTCGATCCTAGGTAGAGGCAGATATTTCTCTCTCTGGGCACAATGAGAATATACCTGCTGAACAAAACTCTGCATTGGCGACAGGAAGGGCATCTGGCCATTAAATGCTCTACTAGCTCCATTCAGTTGTCCAGACTCCACCCCGCAAGGGATTATGGGGTCATTATATGATGATGATTATATCATGATGATGATAGATGATAGATATAAATAGATAGACAGACAAGCAGACAGATACTGTATTTTATATTGTCAACTTGACTCTTTCTCATGTTGGATATTACAAGTAAACCAATGAAAAGAAGAACTGTGTTTGGGATTGCATCTTTCTAAAAAAAAATGTTCCAGTGCAGACTACTTGTAGTTGAGAAAATATTCTTTTATCAGACAGACACAGTATGACTTTCAATTAGGTTTTCCCAGCTCAAGAAAATAATGTGTAGTCATGGAATAAATTATAGTAGCACTTAGAGGACCCATTTATCTTAACATAAAATCAACTTTCTCTTAATATATACTCTTTTTTTAAAAAAAAATGGAGCCACAGCATAAATTACATTTTGCCAAAATGTTAATCTTGAATTCCGTAACCAAAGTAAATTATTTTTATAATAGTCCAGGGACTTATGCAGGTTCTTCTATCTTAAAAAAAAAAGCCAACAGCTAAAGCTTAGTAACAAGCATCACATAAGGCACTTTCACTGATTACACCAGAACAGCAACTATTAAGAACATGGAAACTTTTCTGCTAATCGCTACATTAAAATAACTTTAAATTCAGAGAAATTGAAAATGGTTCTGTGGTTTTCCAGAATAAATTTAAATAGATGTGTATAGATTTTTATGTAAATGTTTATCCATATGACATGCATGTTTTAATCAAAACATGCATGAAGGCACAGCAGAATGCTTGTTTTGCAGATCCAAGATCCCAAGTTCGATTTCTGGGGTGGAAATGAATCCGTGATCTTTACCTAATACATTGGAGAGTTGTTGCCAATTAGAATAGATAATATTAAGTTAAATCAAGCAGGATTATGTTAAAGTCAGGCAATTTAGTGTCCCATACATATTTTGAATTAAAATTCCCAAAGCCTCGGCCAGCATGACTAATGAATTAAGTTTCAACCAACTGTTGAATACTGAAAAAAATCAACAAACTGTTACCTTAATTCCTGTATTTCTAATAGCACAAATACACTTTTTACAAACTGTCTATGCTTTTACCTAAATTGCTATCCAAGTGCAAAGCAATTTAATATTCCTTATCTGAGAGACTGGGACTATGTACAAGAAAGCTGACAATATAGAGATATTTACTCTGTGTATTTCCATGCAAATACCTTGCTATCTATTTGCTATCTCTTCTAAAACAGAATCTTTATTTGGAAAACATTTGTCGTTCATAAAAATACCATTTGGGAAAATGCTAAGCAATTCTGTTTTTGTTTATAGTAGGTCTCTTCTCCATTAGCCTTTGATAGAGGCTCTGCTTACTTTTTGGGGAGGTATATTTCTTTCTTTCAAAAGGGATGCCAGCAGGGGTGGGCTTCAAAAATTTTAGCAAAGGGCTCTCTGCCCAGTTGTTGGGTGGGCGTGGCCATGGTGGCCATGGTCTAGCTGCCCTCCTGCACGATGGCAGAGGGAGGGGTGTTTTTGCTCTCTCTGGGCTCCGGAGGCTTTCCTCAAGCCTCTGTGGGGCTCTATGGAAGGCCAAAACGGGCTCATTTCTGGCCTTCCCAAATTTCCAGGAGGCCGGTTTTTCACCCACCCTGAGCCTCTGTGTGCACTCTGCACCTACCTGCATCCAAAACGGGCCACGTGGGGACTCCTGGGAGGGGTGGGGTGGGGTGGGCAGGGCAGCCAGGAGTGAGATTTGGGAGAGTTCTACGAACTGCACAGAATCTTAGCTAGGGGCTCTCCTGAACCCCTGCGAACCCCCAGCAGCCCACCCCTAGATGCCAGAAATGAAAGAATGAGACAAGCTAAACTGCAGAATACAACTATAATTTTGGTAAAAATGAATTACAGACTCAGTGAAAGGGAGGGACCTGGATTCAATCCATGCTCAATACAGGATCGGCTATAACTTTTGGAGTATCCAGCCTCTATCTCAAGATCTCCAGTGACGGAAGGGATGTGGGGGGGGGAGTTATTCATAGCACTTCATGAGACAACTTAATACAATGAGGCAAGTTTTGTAACTACTTGTTACTACTAATTACTATTACAGTAATCCATCAGACATGCTCTTACTATAAAAAGGTAGTCCTCGATTTAACCACAATTTTTTTAGTGACTGTTCGAAGTTACAACAGCACTGAAAATGGGACTTATGACTGGTCCTCACACTCACGCCTGTTGTACCTTCCCCATCATTGCACAATCGAAATTCAGGGGCTTGGCAGCCAGCATCTATTTACAACAGCTGCAGCATCACGGGGTCACCAATCACCATTTGCGACCTTCCCAGCCAGCTTTCAATATGCAAAATCAACAGGGGAAATCAGATTTGCTTAACGACTATGTGATTCATTTAACAATCGTGGCAAAAAAAAAGTTTGCAAAAATCAGGCAGGACTCACTTAACAACCACCTTGCTTAGCGATAGGAATTTGGGTCCCAATTGTTGTTCAAAATTTGAGGACTACCTGTACTCAGTTTCACTCTCATATTTTACCCCCTTAATTACCATCACTACAATCACCACCAGTGGAATGAGCTGGAAGAAACAATAATGATCTAAAAATAAGGTCTCTAGAATCCAGGGTAACTATTTTATTAAGATTGTATTTTTTTTTAAAATTCATATTTATATCCCGCCCTTCTCCGGAGACTCAGGGTGGCTTACAATTTTTGGAATACAACCCAATGCGCTCAGCAATAGCCTTCCTTCCACTGTATATGCCTGCTTATTACTAAGCGGCATTTTTACAAAGTCAGCTTATTGCCCCAACAATCTTGGGTCCTCAGTTTACCTACCCCGAGAAGATGGAAGGCTGAGTCAACCTTGAGCCTGGTGGGATTCGAGCCTGCAATAATTACAGGCAGCTGGAACTAAGTGCTAGGCTATTAACAGTCTGCACCACCAAGGCCACCAAGGTATGCTGCATTCAGGATTCATTGCTTCTTAAAATCATTTCTTACTCTTGCTTGGCTTATATCCTACTCATAAGAATAGTACTCATCATACTCATAGAAGCCGTAGTTGGTGCAGTGGTTAGAATGCAGTATTGCAGGCTGACTCTGCCCACTGCCAGGAGTTTGATCCTGACCGGCTCAAGGTTGACTCAGCCTTCCATCCTTCTGAGGTTGGTAAAATGAGGACCTGGATTGTTTGGGGCAATATGCTGACTCTGTAAACTGCTCAGAAGGTACTATAAACCGATATATAAGTCTAAGTGCTATTTCTATAAGGAAAGGCCAATTTTCATAGTATTTTTATTTTTGAAAACCCTCAGTGTAGAATTTAGATGATAACCTGAACCAACGGAAGATAAGAAAACTCCTCTGGTATGGAGCGCACTCACCTGTCCCAATGTACATCACATGATAGAGTGTATCCTTGCCCTGAACAATGTCAACCACCAGTTTGGAAAAACGGATATTGTCCTGAGTAACATAGGGGTCCACAGAGACGGGTTGCACCACATCATTCATTAGGAACAAGCGCTGAGCATCCTGCAGGATCCTTTCTGTTAGATTCTCATTGGGGCCATCATCATTCAATATGCCACACTGAAGAAGAAGAGGATGGAGGAGGAGGAGGAGGAGGAGGAGGAGGAGGAGGAGGAGGAGGAGGAAGGAAGGAACAAAGGTATTTAGTCTCATATTATTTAACTCAATTATTTAAAAGTTTACCTAAAATATTATTGAATAAATTATTTTGTCATTCATTTGTAAGTACCTTTGGATTATACAGGCTATCGCAATGTTATCTCTAATCTCCTTACCCTATACCATCTGCTGGTATGTTGGTTACTATCAGAAACATATACCGATAATGATTTATTTTTGGCCAATGACAAAGGTGGCTTCATTCTGACAGTTTAAAGTTTTATCTAGACATGGAAGATCTGGCTTTGTTCCTAGCCTGGGGTTAGACTGTTTGTGGAAGAAAAATGTGGTGGCAATTTTTTTCCTATATGTCCTTTATGTGTTTTTGTACAGGTGATCATGCTCCCTTTTCAATTACATGGTCTTTTAAATATTGTAAATTGCCCAAAGTTTTTTGTGAGTCAGGCAGCCTCAAAATCCAATGAACTGAACTGTATTGTACTGCATAGAATTTAACGTTTACTGTCAAAAGTATAATCTTGGAAATGGACAATGCTAACACAGGAAAATAATGTATAGCTTTCCTAACTGCTAACGCGTTTAGTTATTGTAAGATCTGGGATTGCGAAATTGAAGCCTACATTCGACTATCAAAGATCATTGGATGACTTTTGGCCAGCTGGTATCTTTAATCAGCTTCAAAGTATTGTTATGGAAATGAAAATAGAACTGGGAAGTCTGTTTATGTCAGCTCAAATTCCTAAAGGAAAAGGAAGATATAAACTTAATAGATAAATAGATAAGTGAATATTATCTCCTATAATCCTTCTACCTGGCTATATTAAGCTAAGAAATGACACAAATAATATCACTCTGTTACCCTTTATATACATCCAGAGCGAAGCTTCTGTACCTATCCACTAATTCATGCCACCTACTACTGCAGATGAAACAGAAGAGTTTCTGAGTGAGTTGAGATTGTCCTAAAATACCTGAAAGTTTGGGATTGGATTGATTGTTGGGAGCCATGCAGATCTTGGATTTTCCTGGTATCGGAAAGGTCCATTAAAGGCTTGTGTAATAGCACTGAGATTGAAGGCACACACTGCTGAAGCAGCAATACTGTTTCTAGACACAAGGACGGAAGGGAAGAGAAAGGAAGAAAAGCAATTTAATCTTTGGAGCACTGATACTTTCATCATAACAGACATCAAATCTCGGGAAAATAAATGACACATAGATTGCCAAGAAGCAGCAGACAAGGCTACAGGTCTCAGAAGGGATGAAAAGAATCTACATGGATGAGATAACAATTAGGAGATGTTGAACCCCCCCCCCCGAACACCTCATGTGATTTAAGACTGGGAAAAGCAATTTTGACACGGAAAGTCACACACAGTTTAATTCACAAGGAATATTAATACTGATACCCCATCAATCCTGACTGGTGGTTAGTGGGCTTAATTTTTAAACCTCTAGTTTATTTTCCAAGGTGAGATTTAATTTTAAGCTCCACAGGTTCCATTGCAACCTATTAATTCACCCTCTTGATGAAGTCCAGCCACATCTATTAAAGTAGCCGTTCTATTTACATAAGAGGCTCAAGACATGTCAGAAATAAGGAACTTGTCTAATCTTTTACCTAATACTGTTATCTACCAGAACTTCAGAATATGTAACTTTCGGGAAGAAGCAGCTGAACACACTCCAAAGACCTAGAATATGATCTACTGAAGCAGAACTCTGAAGCAAGCCAAATCTTAGCAAAGCCTTATTGGATACCATTAACATTGTTTTGATTATTCCCAGGTTATTCCCATTATTTGCTAAATGTTCCTGTATGCTTTTGTACATTCAAAAAGTTTCTGGTACAGATTTTTTTAATATCCAAATGACTTATAAAACAAAATCTCTACAGATCCTCCCTTCTTCTGCTAATTAAAAAGAGAAGAAACCTTGAAATGATGCTTTTTAAAAATATATATATTTATATCTCTAGGAGTATGCATTCAGTTTTCCTTAACATAGATCCATTAAAATCAAGAACTGCAGTCACTTAATTGTGGTCTTTGTTTAATGCACATGTCAATCATTATCAGATTAATAATTGAAAAGGAAACCACTTAGCCATTACAACACATAAGTGCATTTTTGTGGTTTAAGAATAGATTGGAACTAACAGCTGAAATACAAGAGGAGGTGAGAAAGCCAAACAAAATATTTGACATAAGTTTTCAACTATGCCAGATCTGTTTTACTTTTCTACATAATATTCTTTTCACTCTCTCTTTTCAATCTATTTGAGATAGTCTATCCTTAATCAAATGAAATCTACAAAGGGCTGAGAAAAAATAATTTGGAGAGTAACAGTTTTAAGACAAAGTACTTGGAAGGGCCAAACTGAAGGTTCAAAGCATTTCTGTGTTATTTTAAGTGGTGGGAAGAAGGAGGACTACCATCAAAGAGGAATCAGCGAGTTCAAAATAGTTTTTAAAAAGTATCTAAAAATACAGAAGGCTCTTTCCAAACAGCATGAAAGACATGTCATCCTGCTGTGCAAATATCTGAATGATTGCTTTTCATATTGTGTCACTACTGGAAATAATTTGGATTTCTTTGAAAAGAACAATTTTTTTTACTAAACTAGTAATGTTTTACCAATGGGAACAACTGTCTTCCAAGTTGCCGGAAACAAGTATTTGGGTAAAGTATTTAAAAAGGACCCTCCTGGTCCTGCCAAAAAGAAAGAGAAAGAGATCCTATGAAATGGAGAAAACAATATAAACACCCATTTCTATTATTCTTTACCCGTGTTAAGAAGCATGAATGCATGAATGCATGTATGATATTTGAATTAGTATCCTAGAAACTTCCAGCACGTGCTGTAGGAACTGCTTATGAGTCTAACATTCTTCTCAAAGGGGTTAGGCCACACTTTTAAGAAGACTCCACCAGGCTCATCAAAACATCTTAAGAACTTTCTTGATCTGTACCTGAACAGAAGATCCCTTTTTCCTCTTGCCAAAGCAAAAGCAGTTGCTAAAGGAACAAGCCTGAAGGCTTGCTCTCCTCTCCCAGCCATCCTTCCCTTCCATTGAGCAATGCAGCAGTTGGCTGTGAACTTGTCAAAGCACTGCATGATGAACCTTTCTTCATTCCTGCCTAAGTGTTACTGACATGTTGCATGTTCACAGAAGGCTGCTCTTTAGACAATGCTAATGACAAATGACAACCTAATGCCTTCAGGCACAAGTGGAGAAGCAAAATAATAGTCTAAAAAAAACACCTGTGCATGGTTAGAGGCTGGAATGGGGTTTGTAAAGCAAGCCACTGAATGTTTCACAGCAAATTTTGTAGCAGAAGCTCATATTTGGATGATTCAACAGTTTTTTGCCTTGGTTCTGGCATATTGAGCCGAGCGACAACTCTGCCAGCATGCACAGCAGTTGTGGGCTGAAAAATGCAGAACTGGAGCTTGAACACAAGGAAGCCTATCCTGAAAACAATTGATTCAGAAACAGATATTCCGCTGATTCAAACATTCCAAAATTTCAAGCGAAAAAGACACACAGAAGTATACAAAATACTGTAGTGTTACAGTATGCAAAGTATTCCAAACTGTCTTACTGAGTGGCTAAGTATTATTATAATTATGATTATTGTGATTTTTTCCCCCAACAATGATGATGTTATCATTCAGTCATGTCTGACTCTTGGAGTTTCTATGGGCTAGGTCTCTCCACATCTTCTGATCTTGCATTAGAGTTCTTCGAGTTGTTCTATGCTCTGGTTGGTGTCAGCTTTTTTTTTCAATACTAAGCCTTTATCATTTCAACAAGGTTTCAGGGGTCAAATAAATGTTTAAATCAGCTGCCATTGCCTTAGGGAACCATAAAAAGTCCATGTACTTGGAGTGAGGCAGATTCTGTTCTTAGGATTCTCAAAATCTTTATCCAACTATATTTCTTGAGCAAATCAGCTGAAATGTAGTATCTCTGTATAATTTAGTTTCCTAGCCCACAAAGAACCTACCTTCCTAGCTATGCTAATAAGAATATGAATTGTGAAGAGCAAGGAGCTACTGTATTAACCTATAAGTAGCTAAACTTTTGCCCTCTAAAATCAAACTGGGCAATACATTGCTTCCCAAAAACCGTGCCTGCAACCTTTAGAGATTGAGAATGTTCTGAAGAAACTCTTTGTTAAAGTGACCGAGAACACTGATTAAATACATAAAGAGTTATCCTATAAGCTGCATCTGATTTCATCAAAATTCAGATGTGAAGGGAATGAACCGTGGTTTTTATCCTAGCCCTACTATCACTCTTTGGGGAGAACAGTTTTGGAGATAACTTTTTAGAAATCAGCATGCCTTTCAAAAAGTAAATGTGAGCCCTTGCCAAGAAAAGTTGCATTCTCCAGCTCTATGTAATGGCTATAAATCAACTTCAGGAACCTGAAGATCATGGACATCAATACCCAGAATCCCCCAGCCAGCCAACATGCTGGATGTATATTCATTGTTCACTGAGGGCATGTTCATTGAAACAGCATGCTGGCTGAGGAATTCTAGCAGCTGAAGTCCACACACCTTCAAGTTTCTAAGGTTGAAAAACACTGCTCGAAATCGTTTCCCTTCAATACAGGAACTCACTTAGAATTCTCTTCATTCTCTTCATTTATTCTATTTTATGTTTTGTTTATTTGCTTGTTTGTTTGTTTATGCCGCCCATCTCCCCTACAAGGGGACTCTTGATGTGAAACTGACAATTGGCTAATACTGTATAAATATAGAGGCAACACAACTGCCCCAAGTTAACTTATTTTGCAATTCCATTTTGCAAAATGTTATTGCAAAGAAAAACTCTAAGCATATAGAAGAAGTCCAAGAAAGACTTTTCTGATATACTATTATTAAGTTTTGTATAATCACATTTATGTCATGTGGGTCTCTGAAGAACTGGCGCATTAGATGAGTGACAGATTGTTGGGAAAGCAATGGACATGCAAAACAAAAAAACAAAAAACTCCACAGCATGTCCCTCTCCAGCATTTATGGGTATATTTGATCACCATTTCATTTAAAAGGCAGACTGGCTGTGTAGTTTCTGGCCCACCAAAGATTAATAGGCCGATGAGAAAACATATCATATCCAAAAGCTTGTAAATATTTTTCAGTGACCCATCTGGAAACTTTAATAAAAACTGTTTAAATATTTCATAAGTTGGTTCCCTAAATACCTTTTTTTTCCTGCTGACCTAGCTCTGTATTATGCAAGAATGTACAATCAATTGGAATATAACACATTTTTCCACAATGAAGTGTACCAAACTGGCTGAAGCCTTGGGGTTTTGTTTTTGCTTTTGTTTTTTGTTTTGAAATTGCTATTGACCTCATTACATGAAAGCTTCTAGATTTGTGAGTATAAATACATTTTCCTCATCCCTGAAAAGCAAGTGTTCTTTAAGAAACAAATAAGGTATCTTTAATACATCAATCATATTACTGGAGTGAACACAAGGCTTAATTTATATGCGTAAAGCATAAGCATGACACAAGTCCTGATGGAAGTTAAAAGAATAATTACCATTATTTATCTAGATGGCTGACAAATTGGAACATTTTTCTGTCTTTGAATATTTGAAAGAACATTGTGTCACAGCACAAAATTCTTATTTGATCTAACTTCAACTATTATCAATAATAATTTGTCTATTCACTTCTGAAGGTGTTCTCAAGTTAAGGTGTTCTCATTTTTCTTCTCAAGTTAAAGAAAAAAATAAGACATAATTGCACATAAACCCCGATTTTCTACTACCAGGGGTGCAGTGTGAGATGGAGAAAAATACATTAACTTCTATATATACACTGAACAATGAAAGAAACACACTGTTCCCTGCAGAGGAGGTATTCAGCAGGTTCTGACCAGTTCTGGAGAACTGGTAGCGGAAATTTTGAGTAGTTCAGAGAACCAGCAAATAGCACCTCTGACTGGCCCCGACCCCATCTATTCTCTGCCTCCCGAGTCCCAGCTGATCGGCTGGGTCTTCTTTTGTTGCCCTGTACAGGAGAACAGAGCTGGAAAGCAGGCTAGTGGGGTGGGGAGGGAATGGGATTTTCCAGTACCTTCCCCCTGAAGTGGGGAGGAAATGGGGATTTTGCAGTATCCTTCCCCTGCCATGCCCACCAAGCCACACCATACCCACCAAGCCATGCCATGCCCACCAAGCCACGCCCACAGAACTGGTAGTAAAAACATTTGAATCCCACTACTGGTTCCCTGATTCATCAGAGATATCAACTTTGGACAGTTACCAATTAAGAATCCTTTCCAGCTAATCACACCTCAGTTTAATACACCAAGATATGAACAAGCTTTGTGCTTCTCCATATCAGTCACAGCTTTTTTTTGGAGTCATTCCACAGATAAATCAGACTACAATTTCCAATGTTATTCCTTCTGGAAAACCAAGGTTCATGAATTTGGGACTAGCCACAACAAGAAACTCCCCCCCTCAAATTCCTGCTGGTATTTTACTTTGCTTACGGGAAGCCTGCAGGGAGAAAGTCAACAAGGAAGACAGCAGCAAGTTATAAGTCCAAGGTCAGCAGGCAGACAAGGGTCTGCTGCTGGCTGAGTGAGGGAGCAAAAGTGTTTGTGTGGAAATACACATCAAGAAACATACCTGGAGGTCTGTGAAGGGTGTTACATAAGTCGGGACAGGCACTCGGGTAAATGACATGGATTGGGAATGGTGTACAGAAGTGTGCAAGAGCTGCTGCATAGATCAGGGAAGATGAAGTGATACAGGTCGAGAATGGTGCCTGGGGATGCGTAAGAGGTGGTGCATGGTTTAAGGAAGGGGGGGTTAAGAGGTGGGTGCATGGGTTAACGCAATGGGACAGCAGGATCAGGAATGCTGTGTGAGCATGTGCAAGAGATGCCACATAGATGGGGGAGCGGTGAAGGTCAGGGAGGGTACTTGGGAGTGTGCAAGAGGTGCATGAGTTGGGAAAGGTACATGGGGAGGTGGCATTGACCGGGAAGGGTATGCAGGGGTCCTTCCTCCCTGTTGTTGTTGGGAATAAGGGATTGGAGAGTGTCTGGAAACTATCCTGGAACACTGAAAACGAAGAACATTTGACTAACAGCCCCAACTTCCCCAAATTTCATTCCCTCAGGAGTTCTAGATTTTGGACTCATTCTTTAAGTTTCTTTATTCATTAGATTTTGAAACTGCCTATCTCCTCAGAGAGTTAGTCCATTTGAGGTACTCTGGTTCAAAAATTGTTGCCCGGTGATGTACCATTTCGCCCAGGTATAAAAGATACAGAAGGAAAAGTTTTAGTAGTATATAGATATTCTCATTAGGCATTTTACCAACTTCCTCCTTTGAACTTATTTCATAATGAACAGTAGTGGTGACAATGGACAGCCTTGTCTCGTTCCTTTTTGTATTTGAAACTTTTCTGTAAGTCCCCCGTTAATTAAAATTGTAGCATATTGTTTTTGATAGATAGCCTTAATTACATTAGAGAATTTAGGTCCTAACTTCAAATATTCACTTTGTTGTAGAATAAAGTCCCATTTCACATTATCAAATGCCTTTTGGGCATCTAAGAATAGCAATGCAGCTTGTTCTGCACTCCGATCCTCATAATACTCTAATATGTCCAACGTTACTCTGATATTGTTTCTAAGATGTCTCTGAGGGAGAAAGCCATTTTGGTCAGGGGATATGAGTTTATTAAGTATTTTTTTTAGTCTCTCTGCCAAGATCGTCATAAAGATTTTATAATCTACATTAAGGAGAGAGATTGGCCGATAGTTCCCTGGTTCTGTTAGATCGAGCCTGATTTGGGAATGATGGATATTTTAGCTTCTTGCCATGATTGAGGACAATTCGCTTTGTCTAAAACTTCATTGAAAATTTTTACCATTTCCTTTCCTAAAATTTCTTGTTGTGCTTTATAAATCTCTGCTGGTAAGCCATCTGGACCTGGGACTTTATCTATTTTTTGTTTGTTGATAGCCTCATAGACTTCTTGAAGGGTTATAAAATGGTTGAACTTATTTTTTAATTTACCCGCAGTAATTGTAACCAACCACTCCACTCCAAGTCCTGTTCAGATGTTACAGAAAGAGCTACATTCACCGAGCAAGGAAGGAAGTCCTCTTAAGCTGCAGCTTATCTTCAGGTTATTCTGCAGGCACCTATGCATTTCACCAAGGGATAACTGAAGATACTGGCACAGCAAATATAAGATGATCAACACCTCCCCACAGCAGTCTCCCTCTCTCTCTCTGTCTCCCTCTCTCTCTCTCTCTCCTCCCTCCCTCTCTCTCTCTCTCTCTCTCACACACACGCACACACACACACACACACAGAGGCAATTTGAAGGTAATTGTTTAGGGGAAAAATCCTTGACTTCTTAAAATAAATATAGCATTATAGGAAAAAAAACCCAAAAACATTAGCAACAACTGAGTGGGAAGACAAAAAGAAAATAACAAACTCACACATTGGTTGTGAATACTCCATAGATCAAATCCTGTTCAGGAAGATAAAATGTGCTTTGCAGTTCATTGTAGTAAAAAGGGATTTCTCCAGAACGGGAACAATTCAGCCGAGCCTTCATGAAAGTTGTCCATGTATCTTCCAACAAAAATCGTCCCCCAATGTCATTTTTACAAACTCTGGCCACACGAGAATAGACTGTTTTTCCACAGTCATGCTCTACCGCATTCTCACGGAAAAAGAAGTAAGTGAACAAACCAATGTCATAGGCAGCAATGAAGTTGGGCTCTGGAGAAAAATTAAACCATAAAAAACAGTGAGAAATACATTAAGAAATTGGGCTTTCTGTATGAAGTATGGACAAATGCTCACAAGAGACGCGAAGGAAAAAAACAAATCTTTTCCAGAACATCTAAGAAACACAAGCAAGTTATGGTCTGATTCTTAAAAGCACATCAATAATTGATTCCTCAGCATCAAGAGATAAGTTACATGTTATAAATAAGCCATCAGTATCAAAACATAGAGGCAGAACACATACAATCTCATTGTTGCTTTTGCTCTTTGGTTGTTTTTTTTCCTCATGGAGTTGAGTTGTGCATTCATTTTTAAATCATTATGTTGAGGATTTATTTGGGATGAGATATGTGGGTACAGATACAGCAAACACAAGTAATATTCCTTGCTTGCCTGTTGGCTTGTAGATTATTTATTTTATTTATTTTTTATTTATTTTTTATTTTTTTAAATTCATATTTATATCCCGCCCTTCTCTGGAGACTCAGGGCGGCTTACAATTTTTGGGATACAACCCAATGCGCTCAGCAATAGCCTTCCTTCCATTGTATATGCCTGCTTATTACTAAGCGGCATTTTTACAAAGTCAGCTTATTGGCCCCAACAATCTTGGGTCCTCAGTTTACCTACCCCGAGAAGATGGAAGGCTGAGTCAACCTTGAGCCTGGTGGGATTCGAGCCTGCAATACTTACAGGCAGCTGGAACTAAGTGCTAGGCTATTATCAGCCTGCACCACCAAGGCTCCTAGTTAATCGATGATAAACAGAAATTCCCTGGAGATGTGAAAAGCTACGTGGCACTGTTGTCAGCAAAGTCCACCAGAGTTCAAGGAGACTTTCAAAAGGAGAAAGGTTCCTACTAGTGCAAGCCTCAGAGGGAGGCCCATCATACTGAGTGTTTCAATGTTGCTTTTCAGTCAGCTAATTGGTTAAATGAATAGCCATTAAACTAAACAGCCCCATTAATCACAACAAGCAAGTATTTTAAGGCATTTTGCAAGATTCTTTCAGCTAACACATACAAGAGACATACCTTTTCTCAAATGTGAATATACATTAATGGTCTTTAGCCAAGCGCACCTTCATTCCAGGGCTATTTTATTCTTTTCCTTACATTCAGCTACCTCCAATAAACAGCAATACCAAACTTTCATCATTAAATCTATTTACACTGATTCTCCTATATCCCAGGGATCTGTACCAATGGTGCACCAAAAATGCTTTTTAAAAGGCAACTGGAGTTTGTTTTGTTTTTTCTTGAAGACGTTTTGCTTCTCATCCAAGAAGCTTCCTCAGCTCTTCAACCAAGAGCTGAAGAAGCTTCTTGGATGAAAAGCGAAATGTCTTCAAGAAAAAAACAAAGTCCAGTTCTCCTTTAAAAAGCACTTTTGGGACAACCATGACCTGGATGACTAAGAATCTCCATAAACATTTACCAGCTTTCCCTAACTGCCTAAAAAGCAGTCTCATGAGTTATTTTATTATCAAATTATTTGGGCTGCATAATTCAACACACTGGTGATAGCTGTAGGCCCGTAGTAGGTCTTTTGAGGGATGATTCCATGTGTAGAGGAGATTGAATAAGTAATTATTTGATATTGGAAATGATAAGATAGTTTGATACTTTTCTTTTGAGACAGCAAAATTAAACTGTTCAAATGCAAATCTCCATAACCTGGGCAAAAAAACCCACCAACAACCAGAAAAGATGAAGGAAAATTACATTGACCAAAGTGGTATGAAAGAAAGCAGAAGGGTTTTTAAAACATCTCAGTCTTAAAAAGTACTCAGGGGACATTGTTAGTTGAGTGAATAAGTCAGCCAAAGAGTACAGCAAACTCAGTTCCTCTCTTTCCCACTGGAATTGTTTCCAAACATTTAGAAATGTTCTTTAAAAAAATTTCTAAAGTCAGATGAAATTGCCTGAGTCAGAGCTGCCATTCTGAAACCGCCATTATGAATTGTCTTTCACAACACAGCACGATCTTGATTCAGTAAGAGGACTGTACTTCCACAAAATAGACACAATGGCATTCTTAACAGCCGCCTACACATAAGGAATGGCTGTTCCCTTGAGATTTTGTTCAGGTCTAACCCTGAGAGGTCCTGTAAAACTTTTTTTGCCTGAGTCAACTTTTAATGGAATAGTTAAGTAAGAATAGTTAAAGTAAAAATTCTGAATTTGTATCTGCTATTTGGCTGGTCTATGGCCATGCAACATGCCACAGCAATGGAAACTAGGTACCTACTTACAATTTTAGGGGGGGGGACATTTTCTCAGCTTTCTCATCTATATTTAAAGTACAATGTTCCCAATTGTAAAGAGAAACATATTATAAATGTATCAAAGAACACAAAAAAGTTAACCAATCGTGCATGCATATTAACAATGCTTGAAAGATGTTGCATACTGACATCATGTAAAATGAAAGAAATGTCCCTGATATTATGTAAACTTCAGATCAAATACAAAAAGTTTAATGTTAAATTTAAGACATCTTCAGGAAAAGAGGGCTAAACCTTTAAAAAGCTGAGTCATCATGGAACCTTTAGGATATGAACAATATTTTAAATGAGGGATACATGACAAATGCCTAGGCCATGCAGAGGAGCCAAGTGTGGCACTATGGAGAACAGATTTCCTTATTTCTAAAGGGATGAGAAAGGGGGTGACATGTACTAGCTTTGTGATATAACCATGTAAAATCACTGGGAGGGTGTTGCTTCCACTAAAATCTGGAGCAGCTAGGTTTTAGTGGAAGTGTTTAGCTCTACCAGATCTAATAGTGACAGCATATTCCAGGTCCCTTCTATCGAACTGCTGGGAAACTGTGAGCCTTCTAGACCAAACTAAATAAATAAATAAAACACTAGGGAATTCCTAGAAGCTTGCATTTAGACAAACCAGCTATCATTTAACACACATATGTATACACTATTAAAAAGAGACAATAAAAAAACTAAGAAGGAAACAAAAAAATCAGAATGCATCTTCTTCAGCAGCTTGCACCCAGATAAGTAGGGATTAATGCCAGAGAAACAATCGAGCTGAAAACAATACCCTAATCAAGAAACTACTAGGGAGAAAACCACTTCCCCACCAAAAAAATGGCAGGCAAGCTACTGTATATAAACAAGGAATTAACCTCACACTTGCAAGCACTGATGATGTTACCTAGTTGCATAATGAAATGTCTGCAAGGAAACCATCAAACACTAAAGGCCCCACATTATGGGAAAAGCTAGCAGTCAATAATGTTAAGAAAGGTTGAATGAAGGGGAAAAGGACAACTATTAACAAGGTGAAAAGATTTGGTTCAGCAGCAATGGGGGAAATCTTTAAGAAGCTTAAAAGGCCAACCTAAAGAGCCAAAACAGATTATTCTGGAGAAGGTCTATCTATGTGAACAAAAACTAAGAGTTTTTGGTAAACAACAGTTGTAATGCAGCCATTACTGTAAAACAACCCTTTGGGACTTCATATAACATTAAAGTGCCAAGCTGCCCAGCATAGGCAGCTTCAGTTATCAAATTTACCATAGGGAAAAGTATAGCAAAGCTAGTGCTTTGTGACTTCAGTATAGAGATTCATTGCACCTCCCCAACTATTGGGTGTAACTCTTGAAAGCTTCTGGTGCTACTGTATGACTAAATTGTAATTTTTAATGTGAAGATAACATTCTTAAAGATATAGCTGGAAATTAATTATAGTAAATAAATAACTGAAATAAAAGGAGATTGGTTTTCATGCTTGTACTAGTATGAAGCACTGTTACTTGAAATGTGGCCTCAAAAACTATATATGGTCCCCTGGGGGGAAAAAAGATAGTGGTGAAATCTCTGTTTGAATAGGTTTACAACCAAGGAATCCTGTATTTTTAAAAGACAAATCACCCAACAGGTTGTAAGAAAGCTGTTGCGGCCTCTTATCTCTGCATAATCAAAGGGTAAACTTGGATGCCTGACATTCTGGTGCAAGAAACATGGGTTTCATGGGCTATCAAGCTTTTAAATATATGATTTGTTTTAAGACGTAGTAGGATATCAGCAGTACGGTAGACATGTTTATGCAGCTGTAGGCAGTAGAAACACAAATGGAATATCTGGCAGAATCTGCCCTTGCATCAATTCTCAGAATAAGAAAACATAAAGGCCTATACCCTATCAGTCTTGTTTCTGCATTTTTATTGGTCTTACTTCTGTTCCTTTTTATCAGTGCTAGTGAAGTTCAAACTGGGAGCAAGCTCCTTTCTACTGTATTCAGACTGGATTTTTATGAGATAAGAGAAATAATAGTTTTCTAAGACTGTCCAGTTGAACTAAATGTTCTTCACTACATCAGGAGTTCTTACCGTTAAGCCATTTAGAGTTGTACTGTGCTGTTCTAAGAGGTGGGATGTTTCCAAGGCTGCGATAAATGGCTGGATCCCGTCCAGAAAAATCAATGACTGTCGCAGCATACAGTTCTCCCTGGGATGTGATCACAGCTGTTGAGTTGTGCCGGGGGTCGTAAGGGCAGCGAGCTACCCCATTTATTTTTTCAATTATTTTGCTAACATTTCCTACCTGTATTTCAAAAAAAAAAAGCCGGAAGATAAAACAATGAGGCTAGTGAGAAAAAACAAACAAACATAGCTGACCAAACAAAACATGTATAAAATCTCACTTCACTGTAACTCTGGAAGATGCTATATGCACTCAGGGCAAGAACTATGATAAAAGGATTTTAAGGATTTTAAGGATCTGCCATGGGGTAGCAGACTACATCTGTGCCCTTTAGAGTTAATTATGTTTTTATTTTAATACATGCATAACCAGGACCTAAGGGGCACGGCAGGGAAAATAGTCCTCCAGATGTTACTGAACAACTTCCAGCGGCATTCGTTATTAGCTATTTTGGGTGAAGTAACAGAACATTGTAGTTCAGTGACATCTGGAAAGTCCAAGGTTCCCCATCTCTTTTATAAGGATTCTCAGGCAAAGTATTATTGTCCTAAAAACATCTATTCCATTGCTATTTCTGATTCTCGACGGATTAACTTTCTATGCCAGTCCCTGGACCTATCTCAATTCCAGGGTCATATCTTCATCTTCTCAAAATGGTTTAATGCATTCTTCTCATCTAAGTTCTCATCTAAAAGACTGTAGTTCACCCATTTCAGTGCTTCATTCATACACTGAAGCTGAAGCTCATATTTCATATGGATGATTTTACCTAACCCCTGAAATTCCATTGTAATGGGAAAAGGATGTGTGTCCCTCAGGTAGGGCTCTGAAGAAAAGTCCTACTCCTGGAAATACACTCAATGATTCCAAGTATGCAAGACTGCTCCTGGGGACATTGGGACACACAGAGGAAGGCCCTGACTGATTATCGCAAAGCTCTGGGTTTAACCCAGAAACAACTAGAAGCAAGTTCCAGCAACAGAATTACAAATAGAATAGAATAGAATAGAATAGAATAGAATAGAATAGAATAGAATAGAAAAGAATAGAACAGAATAGAATTCTTTATTGGCCAGGTGTGATTGGACACACAAGGAATTTGTCTTGGTGCAAATACTCTCAGTGTACATAAAAGAAAAGATACATTTGTCAAGAGTCAAGAATCATAAGGTACAACACTTAATGATAGTCATAGGGTACAATAAGCAATCAAATCATACTAGGAAACAGTCAATATAAATCGTAAGGATACAAGCAACAAAGTTACAGTCATAGTTACAAGTGGGAGGGGATGGGTGATAAGGAGTGATGAGAAGATTAATAGTAATAGTAGTGCAGACTTTGTAAATAGTTGGACAGTGTTGAGGGAATTATTTGTTTAGCAGAGTGATGGCATTCAGGGAAAAACTGTCCTTGTGTCTAGTTGTTCTTTTTATGAAATTCTACATTTTGAATTTAGTTTTTCTTCACTTTAAATTTTTGTCTGGCATATTTTGGACCAAGAGTAGTTTTTAGCATTTTTCAGAGCATCTCCCAAGCAGCTCTACATGACAGTACAGACATGATAAACTAATGAATACAGATGTAATTTTTAGTAGAAAGTAGAACTGGCCCTCCTGCTTATATTGCAAAAAAGGTACAACCAGGATTTTTTAATGTCAACAATTGCAACTAGTCCTCTTTGTATGCTGCCCTTTGTTATTGCTTTTTCCTTCTTGTCTCTTACAGTGGCACCTATTAAATTCAGTTAATGCAACATTAACATCGTATCTCATCTCTAGTGTGATTTATAAGAAACAGAGTGTCCTTTATCATACTTCCATTCTTATTCTCCAGCACATCCTGAAAAGGGAAGGGTACAATTTACCTGTCTGCTGGAACATACTGGTGAAAAAGCATTTGTGCCACAAGTGAAAACCTTCTTGCCATAAACAATGAGAACACGAACATAGTTTTGGCATTCCTCCTAAAGCAAAGACAAGAAAAGACACTTTACAGAAAGATGGCCAATCTAAGTTGTTAAGCTTGTTAAAGTTTAGTTCCAAGCAAAGACAGTAACTGGTCTGTTTCTGGGATCTGCTGCTGAGCTGGGAATGGAGCATTTTGAAGAACAGTGTAATTACTTGTATAGTTTAATAGTTTCTAGAGGTGTTCTAGCTCTAAAAAAAAGAAAGCTTGTTTTATTCAGAATGCCATGTCCAGAATATCTCCAATTGCTTTTGATTTGGATGATTTACTCTCAGCAACCACTTCTGTGCCACTGAGTAGCATGCTTTGGGGAAAAATGGAATACTCCAGAGTTCTCTAGCATGCTCTGTTGTGACATTCAAGAATTCTGCATATCCTCCATTTCACACTCTGTTGTAAATATCATGGTACAGTAACACAGATGAGAATGCCTCTATACCAATTGTCTTTCGCTGAATAATTGGAGAAATATAACAATAAATTAAAGAGCATAACTTTTAGAAAAATATATGCTATGTTTAATTTTAAATACTAAATGATGATATTAAGCATGTAAGTGATCAAAGAACACTAAATTCAAGACAGATACACCCAAAATTATGTATTGAACTTTCCCAAGTTGAGAAAAGTCATTTACTGTAGAAAAGATCAAGGTCACAGATTTTTGAGTGTTTGCCTTTCATAAAAATGTACTTTAAGTTTATTAATCTCCCCCCCATTATTTTAAATCTAGTAATCCCAACTGTTTTTAGAACACACAACTATGATATAACTAGATGTTAAATACCATTCAATTTTCTCCCTCCCCATTTATTTAGATTTTTTTAAAAAAATATACATAGTGTAGCTTGCAGCACACAGAATTTGGTAGATTCAGTCTGCCCTCTTTATTAAGGGTTGCAACCAGCTGAAGAGAAAGCACTTGCAAGAAACAATGAATTACAGTTAAGGAAATTCAGATTGCAATGTATGTAAAGCTAAAGTTAAATATAAACAAATCTTTGCTGTAGCATTTGTTACAAATTCAGTATTGAGCAAGCCAGGAAAATTCATTTTCATAAAACTAAGAATCCCCTTGCAGTACATTCTGTAAAAGAGAACTGGGCTATTGGCAAAACTATTGGCATAACTTAGAGCCCCTCTCTGAGGGAGACGGGTGGTTAAGAAGTGTGAAATATAAATAAAATAAATAAACATAAATCTGAGACATCGCATGATCCAATCACCAAAGGAGGTAAATTACCATATTTCATTCAGTTTGATCAGTCTCTTTGTTCAAACAGTCTATTTTACAGAAATTCAATAAATCTCCAAATATAAGAAGTGCAACACTGATAAAACTGCATAATCAAAAACACCCCAATTACTATGTACAGAGACTTCCTATCCAACCCATAAATTATAGCAGCTTTTGTATAAATGTTATTCTCTGCCATTTTAGAGAAATTAGCTGGTTGATTAAAACTATACCTTACTATTCCCCTCTAGGCTATCTTATAAAGAAATGTCAACAACTTTGATTGCAGCCATACAATGGGTCAGAGATTTTGTTTCATCTTGTTTAAACACCTCTAGCTTAAAATAACTGCGGTCTATGGATTTCTATTTGTGCAGCTTCTGGGGAAAGGGGTTAAGTTTGATATATATTCAGGAAACGTAACTTGTTCAAATGATCTTATGTTCAATTTCTTTCTCATTATCTGGAGATTATAAATGGCCACCAACAAGAGACTGCAGCTGAAGAACCAGCTCTTCCAGAAGGTCAAAAACATTGTTTCCAGTTTCCCAACATAGAAGTTTGTGTAAGGGTAAGCAATTCTTGAAAAACATTACAATATTGGGAGTTTTGTTAATACACAACCACTCCAAATGACCCTGAAGGCAGAGAAAGATCCTTCCATAATTACAGATATCACAACTTCCTTTAATTTATGAAATTGGAATCATTTCACTGAAACATTAACCACAATAAGCACTACACCTGTGGCCTACAAGCAAAGTGTCAGATGTCCTTGTTATTTGGGATGTATTTTATAAAGGAAGCCAAGACACTTATTTGAGTAGATAGCAGAATGGGAACTGTCACAGTTGGCCTAGGGAGCACACAGAATGAGTGTGTCAAGATCACAGTGTTCCTTGGAGAGGTTCACATGGTTTACTTTTCATTTCCATTATGACTTGATCAGATATACAGGGATCAGATCTGAAATTTATCTCAGCCTGGAAGCAAAGCTTCAATACATTATCTTTCAGAAAAAAGATAAGCTGTTGTTTGTTCCATACAGAACTAGCAACTGAAGTAATGACAAACAAAAGTATACATGCCTGGAGCTGAATTTTATGATCTCATCCAGTTAATTCTCCTCCAACCACAATGCAAGTGGCATAACTCATCAGAATCAGGAAAATATCAGTTTGGTCTTTTCTCTCTGATGTGTTCACATGCTCCCTGCAAACTGTCTTTTACATAGGCAGAAAATAAAAATGCAACTCTCTATTAGTAGCTCAACAGTAACTAATTTCATTGTTCTACTGCCCTAGTGTTCTGTATGTTGTATTTGTCCTGTTTACATAGCAATGATTAGTTGCTAATTAAAGAAAATGGTTGATTCTCCATAACATTCTAGAACATTTGCTTCTATGAAAACAGCTTTAGCCAGGCTTGAGTTTGGACTATACATAAATAGTTCAAGTCTATAGCTTAGAATGTACACCGCATACCAGTGTTCTCCAACCTTTCCGGGTTGGTGGTCCAGTGTGCGGGGGAGATGGGGAAGAGGGAATGGTTTTGTGCAACGATGGGATTCAAATAATTTAACAACCGTTTCTCTGCCCTAATGATACTTCCAACAACCAGTTCACCAAACTGCTCGGAAAGTTAACAACCGGTTCTCCTGAAGTGATGCGAACTGGCTGAATCCCATCACTGGTTTTGTGTGAGGGGCAGGTACGTGTGCATACAACTTCACTTATGTAAGTGGCAGGTGCATCTGCCCACCATTCACTTGAGTGAGGGTGTGAGCAATGGCACCTGCCACTTGTGTGAGCGGGGCTGCGCACATGTGTGCTGGCCTGCTGCTCATATGGCCTTATTCCAAATAGCCCATGGCCTGATAGTGAGCCACGGCCCACAGATTGGGGACCCCTGCTGTATACTATATATATCAGGAATTGGCTGGCACTTGATTTAAATGCTTGCCTAGCTGAGTATAAGCCAACATTTAATTTATATACACAATGTTACTTATGGTTTGCTGGATAGCTATCAAGATTGCTTTTCCACTTCTTTAAGGAAAGAGATTTGCAATAAATATTTAGACTGCATTGGCATGGAGATACAGATCCTATGAAAACAATTTGCAAACAGTTCTTCAAATGTAAGGAATAAAATGGAAAGAGATAAAATTCACAACAGAATGCCCTATACCACTTTAGAGCCATGGTGGCACAGTGGTTCGAATGCAGTATTACAGGCTAATTCTGCTGACTGCCAGTTGACTGCAGCTCGGCAGTTCGATTCTCACCGATTCAAGGTTGACTCAACCTTCATCCTTCCGAGGTCAGTAAAATGAGGAGCTAGATTGTTGAGGGTAATATGTTGACTCCGTAAACTGCTTAGAGAGGGTTATAAAGCCCTGTGAAATGGTATATAAGTGCTATTGCTATATGTATTAATAAACTGGCTGGTCTTTGGACTGCCATAAGAATTTGCTGAGTCTTCTGCTGAGGACATCTTTTGCTGAGTCCCACTGATTTTAATTTTTCTTCTATAAACAAGACACTTTGTAAATTAGTAGCATTCAATTTATTGGAGAATCCCTCTGCAAACAGGACCTTAATAAAACATAATTAAGAATTGCAAGACACTTCCTCACCACTGCCTATTTAACTAACAACAAGAAAACTAACAAGTCACTTGGAAAACTGTCTTAGGCCCTTTGGACCTATGAATTATGTACTTCAGTACTGTCTGATGGCTCATCAAGACTTTAGAAAGATGTATTAAGAAGCAGATAATGGGGATTTAAGTTTTTTTCCTTTGTTCTCTCCAAGAGAAAGCTGCTCTTCCCATCTTTATTCAACCTAGAGACAGCCAGTAAGAGAAGTGGGTACCTCCAAACACTATCTTTTAAGAATGAGTCACTTGGAGATGGGCGGAGCTGGAGTCGCCGCGAGACGGAGGTGATCTTGACTCCTGAGATCACCTCTGATACTGCCGCTTTGGGACGGTCCCCCGGGATCTAAACTGACTCGTAGGGTTGGTGAAAGTTGGGGGCACCTCCTGTTGATCCCAGGGATGTCGCAAAGTCCCTGGTTGATCCAGGACAGCCCCTTTACCCGAAACGTGCTGAGGCAGCCATCGGGCTGAAGAAGCTGTGACAGCTCCGGAGGAATGAGATCGGAAGAAGTTTGTCGGTCGGTGAGATCATCTTGTTTTTAACCCTTTGGGAACACCCTAGCAACTCTAATGGTGTGAAATTGAGAGTGATATGGAATAGGCGGAAGAGATTGTGTTTGAAAGTAAAGAGTTTTGTTTCTTCTTTCTTTTTATGGCTTTAAAGACTTTCCTTTTACTTTTTCCTCTTGGGAGTCCTTGAATACCTTTTATATTTTTTTGAATTTTGTCTCTTTTTTCCTTTTTTGGCACCAGGGGCTCTAATGTAATTTGGTTATTTTGATCTGGTTACTTTTTATTTTTGCATATAAGAAATGGCCACCAAGATTTTTTACTGTCCTTCTTGTTTTGAATAAGACAGGAAGTGATACATTTTGGAAGTCACTTGGCAAGGAAGTGAAAGTTGGTTGTGAGATACAATATTGCTACTAGAGACCTGTTATCTTATATAAACATACACACTTGCAAGGACTGTATCCAAGGCTCCGTTGATTAGAAAGTGCCGGATAGGTGCTTTTGAATATCTTTGGGCCTTCAGTTTGGAACTGAAGAGTAAAGTGACCTTGGAGAGCTTTTTAAAATAAAAGAATTGGATTTCTTCGAGAGGCAAAACAGAGGAGCTGCTATCTTCCCGCTTTCACTAGTTAAGCTCTGGACTCTGCATAGTGGCAATGGAATAAAGAGTGATATTGCTTCCTGCCAAGGCTTTTTATTGTTTGGAATTTAATTTTTATAATTGGAGCCCCTAAAATATATTTTGTTATTCCTAAAGGGAATTCTACTACTTTACTATTTTTATCCTTTTTTAATTGATACCTTCCTATTTTCAACTCTTAGCCTTTTTTCTTTTGAGAGTTGGTTTTTTTACTCTGCACATTGGAAATAAGATAGTTAATTATTGGACCCTTTTTTATCTTTTTTCCTTTTTAAATTCAAGTTTTACATTTTTGCCTTTTTCAAATTATTGATGTATTATTGATATGTAATTGAACCCCCTTTTTTCCTTTTACTATTCTTTTCCCTTTTTTCTTGTTAAAAAGGATTGTTCTTCTCCCTTTTTATAATACTAATTTTTATTTTTACTTTTTGTTATTGGCCTTCATCTCTTTTCCTTCCTTCTTTTGGAATTGGTTCTGACAATCTCTGCAACAATGAGTAGAAGATCTTCAATTCCACAAGTAACGGCTCCCACAACAGAAGAGGCAATACAGAAGATCTTACAAGCAGTAGGTGAGATTGGAAAAAGAATAGAGATAATTGAACAGAAGCTAGACAAGACAGATAAAAAGTTAGACAAGACAGATGAAAATATAAAGGCTTTACAGCAAACAATGGAGAAATACGGTGAGAGGATGAAGAAAATTGAAGAGCAGCAAGAACAAAGAGACAAGGAAATAAAGAGTTTTAACACCAGATTAAGGGAAGTTGAGAGTGACCATAATGAATCTCTGAAGTGAAATTGATAGATCGAATTCTATTTGAGATTCCAAAATATCGAGGAAGAGAAGGGTGAAAATTTACTGGAGAAAATGACACAGATTTTGGCAGAACTGTTAGAAATAACGAAAGAGAAGATGAGGGATGGAATAGATGAAACATTTCGTGTCTTTACAAGATATGCAACGAGGAATAAACTTCCAAGAGAAATTCATATTAGATTTACTAAGAAGAGTATTAAATCACAAATATTGCAAACAGTCAGAGATAAGACGCTGAAGCACAACAATAAAGATGTCACGGTACTGAAACAGATACCAAGAAGAATAGAGAGAGGAGAGGAGAATATGCTTTTATCCAGAGAATTATTGAAGAGAGGAATAAATTATAGATGGCTAATACCAGAAGGCCTCTTGTTTGTCTGGCGGGAACAAAGACATAGAATCAACACAGTGGAGAAGGCAGAATCATTCTATGAGAGCTATTTTAGAGGAAAAGAGGGAAACGGAAGACATGAAGAATTGATTGTGGAACTTCCAAAGGAAGGTGCAATGATAAGTGAAGAAGAAGAACAACTTGGAGCAGTAGGCGGTCTACCTAGAGAACAAAAAGAAGTTAGAACGACTAGAGCAAAACAACCTATATACAAGACCTAAAATGTGGCTGAAAGAATGGATAACATTGAGAAATAATAGACTGTTAACTTTAGAGGGTCATGATTTATTATTAGGATGGCATGCTTTCTTATGGTATAAGGGAACAAAAAAACAAGGATATTTTAGAAGACACTATGTTCGAGAAGCTTTGTTTTTAAATTGGGAAAAAAAACTAGAAAACAACATTATATACAAATTCCATTATGGGTATCTACTATTGAAGCTTTTCATATGCAATAATATACAAGAAGGAACAAACAGTTAGATATGGAGAGATTTTAAATGAAAAGGGTGAACTCAAATCGATGCAAACACTACAAGAACAAGGTATAAAATGATTGGTTTTCATATTTGCAAATACAATCTAGATATGATGAGGATGTTAGGACTGAAGGGATTTATAAAAACCAACTGAATTAGATAAAATCTTGATGGGCACGAATGAAAAAATGATTAAAAATTTTATGGTTATCTATTAGAAGTTAGAATGGAAGAGGAGCAGGTTAAGGAAACAATGATTGCTTGGGGAAAAATTTGGTTATGGGATAGATCTAGAGAGATGGCAAACACTGTGGGATCAGAATTATAAAATGACAATGTCAACTGCATATAAAGAAAATTTGTATAAGATGTTTTACAGGTGGCACCTATCCCAGAAGGATTGCAAGAATGTTCAAGGATAAATCGGATAAGTGTTGGAAATGTCATCAGATACCTGGCTCCTACTACCACATGTGGTGGACTTGCGTTGATGCTAAAAGATACTGGACTAAAATCCACATGTGGTTGGAAAAAATGACACAACAACATATAGACTCGAAACCTGAGATATTCCTGTTGGGAATTGTACCAGAGACATTTAACAAAGAACTGAAATATTTGATTGTTAATGTATTGACAGCCGCTAGAATTGTATTTGCTAAAAACTGGAGAAATTACAAGACACCTATGCAGGAGGAAGTGATTAAGAAGATTTTGGATTGTGCAGAAATGAGTAGATTAACATTTGAAATTAGGGATCAAGAAGAAAAGCAGTTTTATAAGATATGGAATATGTTTTATCAATGGTTAGATAAAAAAGTTTGGTAATATATTTTTGGGAATATAAAGATAGATAGAACTGTTGAAACAATTAGAGATTATAATATGATAAAGGATTAATAATAATGATTATAGTTTATCCTTTTTGAAATATTGAGTATGAATAACGAGGGGAAGGCACTGTGACTTTTGACCGACCGACATACTTGAAATTGATATGGATCTATGTGGTGTATGTTTGTTTGTTATGTTTGTGCTTTTGGAAAAATAAAACCTTTTATAAAAAAAAAAAGAATGAGTCACTTCATAGCACTGTAGCATCCTAATAAATGCCACAAATTCCTAGGAGCAGAATGATGTCACTGAGTTGGGGCATAGGTTGTATTTTCACTTTCAGTAGTGTCTGGTCAGTGTCAGGGTGGCTAAATAAGGATCCTATCTTTGGGTCCTACATTCTCTGTTCTATAGGCTCCTTTATGGCATTGAAGAATTCAACAGAGTATAGATGCCTAATGAATCGTAGCACATTGGTTGAGGAATTAGAAAGTCATTGCCACTCTGGTTAACAGTCCACAGACAAATGCCATTTTATTAATCCAGATATTGGTACCACATTTTTAGACCAGGTGTATTAAGTTCTCACAAGCTCACTCAAGCAAACTCCTTATCCTTCTAGGACATAGCACTGCTGCCATGATTGCTGCAACTGTGTAAAAGAGTGATGAATTAAAAGTAGTGATTGTATTTCTTGAGAAAAGAGGCAGTCATGAGTTCCATGCTGGAGTTGCTGAGTTTGGATGGTGGCACTTTCAATGGGATCTTGGGGCTGGCAGATTGTTTGAGATCAGGTACCATTAAGGGTTTTCTACTAACATCTCAGAAAAAAGAAGCAACAATATACAGTACATAGAGAGCTGTATGACAAAACAGGAAAAATGGTAGTTGCAGCACTGTGAGTGACACTCTGTTCCTCTGTATCTAAATACAATGCCAAAAGAGGAAAGGCTTGGATTTCAGTGCTATGATCACCATCTTGTAATCAATGTATATTACTGAGCATTATCTCCAGGGTTAGTTAGACGTTTAGCTGTGTCTAAGAACAGAGGAAGACTATGTTCCGCAGTCTTTTCAAAAGAAATTCATTCAGGAACAAAGAGACAATTTTAATATATTTGCTGTTGTCTGTGCTAATTTTCTTTCTGAGTATCTTGCAGGCTGGAAAACACTGTTATCAACATGTTCTCAGATACCTATGTTTATTTCTTCAGACACACAATTTGATTAATCAATGTTGTGCAGCTTGCAAAAGGTCCAGAAAGACTCACCACTTTTTTCTTCTTTTACTGTAGTTTCTTTCTGCTTTATTGGTAAAGCTTACAAGCAGTTTTTTTAATAGGAAGACATAGAATATGGGCCGCATTCTACCTTGGTAAAATAAGGACTGAAACATAAACATTTGGAAAACTAAAAAGATAAGAATTGACTTGTTAAGGCTTGTTTCGTTGTCATTCTTGCTGTTCTTCAAACTCTGCCTTGAAAGAGTTCAATCTTAGCCATCAGCTTTTTTGAGTGGTAAAGTGGTTTTGAATTTGGGGTACAATTTGCTGAATTTTTTCCTCTTTGAGTTAACCTATAAAACAGGCATCTGATTTTTACTGAGGAAAGATCCAAGATGCTTGGATGTGGAAGCATCGGTAATATGTCCATCAAAAGATCTTGCCGAGGATCTACTGTATTCAAGTGCCAACTAGGAGGAGATGTTATGCCATGCAACTTCAAATGGCTCATTTCATGGAAATAAAGGCACACGTCACAGATTTAATTCAAATCAAGTAACTGTATTCTGTGAACCTGGTAACTTGAATACAGCTCTGCTGTCTGGAATCCGCACTGTATATTAGACATTAATACAATTGAGCGAGTCAAGAAGTATTTTACAAGAAGAGTACTACACTCCTCTGTTCGCAACAGAATACCCTACACCACCAGACATGAGATTCTAGGCTTAGACATCCTTGAACTATGCCAGCAAAGATTGGACTTAAGCACAGTACATAAAATCATATGATACAGTGTCTTACCAGTTAATGAATATTTCGGCTTTAACCACAACAACACAAGAGCACACAACAGATATAAACTTAATGTAAACCACTCCAAACTTGATTGCAGGAAGTGGTCAATGTCTGGAACTCACTACCTGATTCTGTTGTCACATGCTCAAACCCCCACTCCTTTACCCTCAAATTGACCTCACCCCATTCCTAAGAGTACTGTAAGGGGTGTGCATAACCACACAATCGTGCCTACTGTCCCTGTCCTATTGTCCCCAATTATTAGTACCTATTTCATGTATTTATACTTATGTTTATTCTTATTTCTATTATATTGTAAGCATTTGAAAAATTAAATAAATAAATAAAATAAAACTTTTCTGAACCAGAAAATACTTGAGAAGGAATTGGTTGGGTGGGCACCATGGTGATTTAAATCCAAAAGCATGCTTCCCTGAAATTATGGTAAAACCAAACTAACTCTTAATCAGAAATTTCAACTAACCCCTGCAAGTAGATATTTTATCTAAGTAGATCTTCTATGGGTAGATAGACCCATCTATCTCACAGAAATCCATTTTTCTTAGTCTGCTCCAAAAAAGTGGAGATTAACTTTAATTTTCCTTGAAAACACTCCTAAAAGACTATAATCCAGAATCTGAAAATATGCCATTAGAATTAACACATATTTTACCTTTTTGTTATAATAGCATCCTTTTAAACAACTCGTATCACACATTTTCAGGTGAAAATTCCCCATAAACAATTACATGAAATCATTAATATTAATGACAGAGTCTCCATACGTATGAAGAAATAAGATAGGAGACTTACCTCAGTTTTTCCTTTACTTTGACATGATCTTCTGGTGTCTTCATCTGAGCCCCATTCTGTTGCCTAGGGAACCAAAACAGCACCATGAACCCTGGGATCAGGCTTCCTTTGGAGTCACAGCAACATTTAAAAGGGAGCCATGCAGGTCAGTTTGCAGCAGATCCTATGATAGATCTCTTGCTTTTTTTAATGCTCTCTTGTGAAGTACAAAGGAAAGGCAGCAGATGACAGACCAACCCTTGAGGGGCCAAGATAGCAAATGTAGGAATATAGGGAAAATAATGATTATATTTTCATGTAAATGTACTTACCATACAGGTAATCATTGGTCAACGACAGTAATTGTCACTGGAATTTCCATTACTAAGCAATGTGATTATAAAATGCAATGTCATGTGCCCACATTGTTTAGTGACAGCAATCTGGCAGTCCCCATTGCTAGCTCAGGGGTCATTAAGTGAGGATTTTTTCACAGCTTCCTGCTGGCTTTCCATCAAGTGAAGTCAATGGAGAAGTGGCAGAAAGTTGCAAGCCACAGGGGGATCACAACAAGTAGGTAAGCAGTATCTGCCAGGTAGGGAAGGATAAACTAGGTGTGCACGAAGGGCTGGTTTGGGGTGGCTGCTTCTGGGTGGGGGAGGGTGTGAAAATGTGCTCAAGGGGCTGGTGCACCATAAGGTGAGGACAATGGAGTTTGGGGTGCAGAGTATGGAATTGCGTGAAACCATGGTAGTTGATAGTCACAGATGAACTGATTAACATTCTCCAAGTTAGTCCTTCCCAAACAGAGAGCATCTATAAACTAATTTTGGTCTATCTTTGTATCCTCATTGGGGCAAATAACTTTTTGTGATGTATAATGTACACATGTGTTTAAGATAAATAATTTAGGAAGAGTTGGGGTTCTCTCATTCAAACTCAGACTAATAAGTTTGTGACTGCCATTTGTTTTAATTTGAGCAAATGAGAATCATAATAATAAATCTCTTCCATATGACATCTATTTCAACTCTCAACCAAATTCAGTGTTGACTCATATTCAGTTAGCAAAATTAACTGCAACTGAGTTTTATGAACTTACGTACACCAGTTAATTTCAATAATTTTAGATTAAAAAAAAATCTTAACTGACTGATGTATACACATTACCTAATAGAGATTATATGTCACAGACAGAACCTGATAAAACAAACCCAATTGTTAGAATCACTATATTCCTCAGTCATTTGGGGATATCCTCTACACATCTCCTGAATGCTGCAGCTTACAGCACCGATTAGATTTTTCTCTTCAATACATTCACTTTGCTTTCAATTTTATAGGACTGATTCAAAAAGAAAAAGCTTATGGCTACATTCATTTCAAATTTTCCAAGCATCTCACAGGATAGTAAATCAGGAAATCTATCTATTTTTGACCTAAAAACTCCATATAAGGTATTCCAAGCTAACAAGAAATGACAGATCAAAGTCACTCAATTAAAATTAAATTATTTTTAAGTGTTGCTACTTTCTCCAGACTTGTACCCGTGACTTGTTAGGCTAAAGTAACTTTTTGACCCATCCAACACAACGTTATAACCTCTGGCTGTTTTTATGGCAAAAATAATTATCACTTTCAACAAAACTATTTAAAAGTAATGGAGCTGGCAAGTAGGAAAATAATTAGCTGAGTAATCAAGAATTTTTGTCATAGTTAAAACGCATCACTGCGTATAATAATCTCAAAAGAAGGTCAGAAAAATTAAAAGAAAAATGTGCTGATTGAAACATATAAATAGTCTAAAATTTTGTTTGTGTGTGGTTGTGTGTGTATATTTTCCCCACCTCACCAAAAGCCAATTGGTCATCTTTGGGCTGTCATTCTCTCTTAGCCCTGGGAAGAAGGCAGTAAGAAACCATTTCCAAAAATGTGGCCAAGAACACTGCATGGATTGTCTAGGCAGTTACCAGAAGTCAAAGTTTACTTGCAAGACCCAAACATTTATTGCAAATTATGAACTTTCTTTGCATATCTTTCTCTCTGTTTATTATTTGCCATATGCAGAGGTACATTGAAAACTGCCCCACTGATCACTCAGCAGAAATACTTATTATTGAAGTACACTGAAATACCCAACTAGGCACACAGTGTTTGAGCTTATCATTTTACCAGTGCTTTAAATATCATTGTCAGCCCCCCCCCCCAAAAAAAACAATTCCAGGACCTCATCTCCTAAAAGAGCCATAAGATAAAATCTGAAATTATAAAAAATTCTGAATAAGGTAGATAGATGGCCAACCATCTGGATTCACCTCTATATGATCTGAAAGTAGAATCACAATCAATAACTATCATTCATTCAGTGGCCATTCAAAATTGTGACAGCACTGAATGAGGAAACTTATGGCCAGTTCTCAGAGTTATTTTCCAAAGCACCAGAAAGCAAGATAAGCAACAATGGATGAAAACTAATCAAGGAGAGAAGCAACCTGGAATTAAGGAGAAACTTCCTAACAGTGAGGACAATTAACCACTGGAAGAGTTTGCCTTCAGAAGTTGTGGGTCCTTCATCACTTAGGTTTTTAAGAAAAGACTAGACAACCACTTATTTGAAATGGCATAGGGTTTCCTGCTTGAAGCATGGGTGGGCTGCTGGGGCTTAGCAGAGGTTCAGGAGAGCCGCTAGCTAAGATTCTGTACAGTTTGGAGAACCTCCAAATCCCACTCCTGGCTGGTCATGCCCACCCTGCCCTGTCCCTCCCAGGAGTCCCCATGCGGTCAGTTTGGAATGCAGGTAAGTGCAGGGCATGCGTGGAGGCTCGGGGAGGGTGAAAAATGGGCCTCCCAGAAGTTCAGAAAAGCTGGAAATGGGCCCATTTTCAGCTTCCAGAAAGCCTCCAGAGCCCAGGGAGACCGTTTTTGCCCTCCTGGAGGCTCAAGGAAAGCCTCTGGAGCCCAGGCCCACCTCTACCATGGTGCAGGAGGCTGACCATGCCACGTCCACAATGACTATGCCCACCCAGCAACTGGGCAGAGATCCCTTTGCTAAAATTTTTGAAGCCTACCCCTGACTAGAAGGCCTCCAAAGGTCCCTTCCCGCTGTCTTATGATTGGTTAGTTATGGCTGTCCCAGCACCCCACGATCATGTGATCACCATTGGTGAACTTTACTGCTGGCTTCTGACAAGCAAAATCATTGGGAAAGCCAGCAGGAGATTGCAAATGGTGAGTATGTGACAACATACCTAACAGCTATGTGGGATTTGCCTCATGACTTCAACTGGAATGGCTGGAACAACAGTCATAACTCAGCACAATCATGTGACATCACCTTTACAACCACTTCATTTAATGTGTCAGAGTTCTTAATCCCAATTATTACTGCTGTTAACCAAGGACTACCTGTAATATTAAGAGTGCCACTTATTGATGAGATTTTTAAAAATGAAAAAATTTGTCCTGGTCTTACAAAATCAGGATTCTGTCATCCATGTTAGAAGAACTGAAATAAGCTTAAGAGCATTGTCTGCTCTTAAGCTCTATATTCACCATAGGGATTCTGCTCTGCGATCACCATAGGGATTCAGATGCAACTAATGGAACTTCATAATGACTGTTTAGAGCTTTATGAGCAACACATTAATGAGCACAATCATTATATAGACCTGGTGAGAGGAACTTCCTCAGTCATTCTGATCCCTGAAAAAAGACACCAACAGTGAGTGTGAACATCTCAAGAGGAAGTTCAAGGTAACATGCCAAGTGTTTAGATTAAATCATTCCATGGAACATCTTCAACTGTTAATTAATTATTTAAAAACAGTGTCAATCCCGCCTGAGAGCCACAAAGGAGTGGCAAAGGCTGATTAAGTTAGTTACAGAAAGAAACGCCTTCCTCTTCTGGCAAATCATTGCTCCAATTTTTAAGGGAAATCTTGAACAAATCCTGCATCAATTACCAGGACAGGTTTGGCAGAATTTGGCTGTCAAATTCAGACAATCATCACAATGAACTTGATCCTGACACTCTTTTGGCCACCAATTTCTTCTGAAATGGTCAAATGGATTAAAATCTTAGAACACAGGGGCTCAAGGCACCAAGTGTCTCCTACTTAAATTACTTAAAACCAAGTGGGTTCATTAGGCACATTTTCCTGCATCCTTTTTTTGCTAATATTGACAAGATAGGGCATATGCCCAAGGACTGGGATATTGTCGCAATAATCCCACACACACACACACACACACACACACACACACACACGGGGCACAGAGAAGACCCAACTAACTACAGATGCATCAATGTACTGAATGTAGTAAGTAAATTAAATCTTCCCTCTATGTGATGTTTCTGATTTTAAAACTGAAGTTCAGTTCTATTGGATTAAAATATAGAAACGCTAACCCTAACTCTCTCTCTTTTCTTTTCTTAGTACAAAAATTACACTTGGACCCCATTCCTAAATCAGGTGCTGCCCTTACAGGCCACTCTCCAGATCAGCGGTGGGCAAACTTTTTGACTCGAGGGCCACAATGGGTTCTTAAGCTGGACCAGAGGGCTGGAACAAAAGCATGGATGGAGTGTTTGTGTGAACTAATATAAATTCAAAGTTAGATTACTTCACGTAGTCTTCTGGGAGAGCAAGAGAACCCTCCGCTCTTTCGGCTCCATGGGCCGGATAGAACAGTCAAATGGGCTGGATCCGGCCCCCGGGCCATAGTTTGCCCACAGCTAGTCTAGACCCATACACATAGAAAAAGAAGACAGCAGGCTGTATCCTTGCTCCAGACCAGTTTCATTTTTATATAGCTCAATGCCTGACTAGTTTTGACATTCATGTCCCTAAAATTTTATAACATGGAATTCCTCCCCTCTTTGCAAATGATACAGAAGTTATCTTGCACATTCCCAGTGGACTTAAAAGGGCTATGGGATCCATAATCCAATAGGAATTAGGAAAATGAATAATCTGATTATAAATTATATTTTAAAAATGGTAATCCCAAGGAAACCAAAGAACACAGATAAATAAACGAATAAATAGAAATAGGATTGAATATAGGAAGTTTTTGCTTAATAACCAGTCGTTTAGCAACTGTTTGAAATTATGATGGACTCACCAAAAACTACTTGCTCACTTTTACAACTGGCTGCAGCGTTCTGTGCTCACGTTACTACAATTTAGGATATTGTTTGCCAATTTTCAGCCTTTTGGGATTGTTTTTGGCAAAAAAAAACACCCACAGGAACAGATTCATTTAACAACTAGGATGTTTTCATTTAATGACTGTTTTAATTTAACAACCATGGTGCTTAATGACTGTCATAAAAAAGTCATAAAATCTAATCATTAGGTGCCTCGACTTACAACTTCATGACTTATGATGGAAATTCCAAGCTCCAATATGGTTGTAAGTTGAAGACTACCAGTACAGGTAGACCTTGCTTAACGACTGCCCTGCTTGAAGTTATGGCTGCACTGAAAAAGCCATTTTATGACTAATTCTTGCATTTATGACTGGCACAGCTTCACAACCAGCGAGCATTTATGATCATCCAGCATCCCAGTCATATGATCATCAATTTTTTTTGCTTTAAAATCAGCTTCTGAGAAGCAAATTTAATGGAGAATTCAGCAAGTTGTGGACACATCTCTTGCTTAACAACCAGTGACTTGGGAAGTGATGTCATAAGTGTCACAGCTACATGATAGTTTGCTTAGCAAGAGAGATTCCAGACCTAATTGTGGTTGCTAAATGAGGACTACCTGAAGGTGCGTACTTTTCAATATTTGGGTGTGGTGTTTCATGCACAGGGGACTTGGAGAGCCTTCCAGAAGTACACTGTCCAAGCAGCTTCAAAATCCTCAGAGATTCTTTTACACCAAAGAAAGAACCTAATGCAAGGCTAAATCTCCTTCAGGTTGAGGAAGGTCTTCAGGGCCAGGCACAATGGACCGTCATTGGCATTATTACAAGACAAATGTATCAAAATTCCAATAATAGAATGCACCTGCTCTGGGGAAATAGAAATTGTCCAACATGTGCTACTTCTCTGTGACTTCTACAAAGATTTGCATGGGAATTAAGTATTATCCTTGCTGCAATATCTCCTAGGAATGACAGAAGCTTATTATGCCAATTTTCTTCTCTGAGAGCCCAGTCACGCTTTCATCAATACCGTAAACCAAATGTTGTATGGCTGCAATGAAAACACATCAATTTATACAAAACTGATAAAAGTTTTCCCCACAGACACATTTTATTAATTTTATTTTTCTTGTTTTATTCTTTTTGGTTGTGCTAATCTTTGATTGTATTGCTACAAATTTCAATTTGATACCTTTTATCATTCATCTCATTCTAAGATTTCTATACTACTCATGAAGCTCTCCCTGGCATAGGGATTTGCAACTCCATCATTATCACACATACACACAAACATATCTATACATGGACACACACACGCATTCACACACATCTTAAAGACTATGTCTGGCAGGTACACATTGTCTATTAAACTGTATCTGCCCCCGTGCAAAAAGTCTATGAAACATACAAAACAATTCCAAAATAGTGTATTCATTTTTGGAATTCTTAAATTTGTATCCTAAGTATGAGCATCCAGAAAATTTGAAAGCATGCATTTCATAATTAAGCAAATGCTTACAGTGGCAAGAATAAAAATATGGCAATAATCATTAACATTGGCCCACAATGGCTCGTCGGTTAAAGAAGGTGAGCTTGTCAGCTGGAGAGCTGACAGCCTGAGTTCCAGACCCAAGCTCTGTGCAAGAGCGTGAACTGCCGTTACTTGTCCCAGCTCCTGCCCACCTAGCAGTTTGAAAGTATGCGAATGCAAGTAGATTAATAGGTACCATCTGGGTAGGAAGGTAACTGCATTCCAGGGCCTTTGGTGTATAGTCATGCTGGCCACATGACTATGGATATTGTCTTTGGACAACGCTGGCTCCCTCGGCCAAGAAACAGAGATGAACACCGTGCCCTACAATCGGACACGACTGACAGAGAAACCTTTCCTTTTTAATCATTAGCAATCACAAGTTTCCTTAAAGATATGTATTGTATCGCTCACCTAAACATAGGAAGATAAGAAACATGAGGGGTCTCCTCAGGAGAGGCATTTCATAATTTTACCACTTATTAACAAAGTTCTTGACGCTTATGCTTGCCCACATAAGTTCTAATGAAATTAAGATTCAAGGGAAGGATTTTTAGTCTCAGAGCATGAGTGGATTTACAAGGTGGGCATCCCAGCCCTAGATCACTAGAAATCTAAGCCTTTAATCTTTAAAGCATTTAATTATCAATGAAGATCATGTCTGGTGCACAAACAGTGCTTAGATCCCATTTTTTTCTAGAAAAGGGAACATCTGATGAACCAGATAAAATTGGTAAAAGGTATTGATACCTGTTATCTGAGGAATACTGCAGGTTCCAACATCTCATGAACCCAGCATGGGGGAGTGTAACCACGTATAAGTTCTATAACTGTGCTTCAATCAGCAGAATACCCAAAGCAACTTAAAGTCCTCCTTGTTTTGAGAACAAATTTGAATAGGAATGTAGCTGCCTTCCCTTGGTTTACTCCAAAAAGATAGCCTCTCATTCAGTGAGAGTTGGAGGGAGGCTCAGAAAGCTTGAGTATAATACCAACAGCACTTAGACTTATATACTGCTTTATAGTGCCTTACAGTCCTCTCTAAGTGATTTTATAGAGTTGGCATATTGCTCCCAAGAATCTGGGTCCTCATTTTACTCAGCTCAGAAGGATGGAAGACTGAGTCAATCTTGAGCCTGGTGGGATTTGAACTGTCAAATTGCAGGCAGCTGATAGTCAGCAGAAGTGGCCTGTAGTACAGCACATAATGAACTTCTCCAACTGGGTACTCGACAATAGTAAAGCATTGACTTTTTAAAAAAAGATTTTATGACTAAAATCTTTTTGGAAAAGTTCTGACTCTGCATAGAGAAGTCCACTGATACTATATCCTGGTAATAAAATTTCCCCCAATTTAAATAGGTCAATATTCACTGCTTTGAGTTATTTACAAAAATAATAAAGGTGGGATAAAAGTAAAATAAATAAAATAAAAATGGCCATCTCCTGCCATGTTGAAGAGCTCAAAAATCCATTTTATTTTTCATTCACAGATACAGAAGGAAAAAAAGAAATGCCTTTCCTAAAAGTCATATCCGTTGCCAGCAAACTGTGATATACGTTAACTTTGGATCAATTTTTGACAAGCTAAAAGAAAACACTCCCCCCCCCGAAACTAACAATTTCTAGACATGAGATGGTTTCTTTTCTCATTCAAGAAACACCCAGGAGCTACACTTTCCATTACTAACCCATTGTAGTTTGACAGAATTTGACAGAGCAAACTGAAACAGGGGAAAAAAATATTTTGAACAATCAATACAATTCAGAAGACAAATACTTTCACCTCTCTGGGAACTGCACCAATGAAAGTAAAAGGACTTCTATAGGGGAGAAAACAATTTTCCACATACCACGATTCATGTCAGGGAACTGCATTCCCACAACTGTGCCTGAGCAACACTGCTGTTCCGTTCCTCTAGTCTAACAAATAAACCAGTGTGAATCTGATGATAATAGAAACCCTTGACAACGGGGAAAATTATGAGAACATGTTGCTGGTGACTGCTCCATTACTCAGTTCAACTTTAATTACAGTCAAGGGGACAATTACGTCAAAAAGAAGGGCAAGCTATGTTTTACTACGCCTCAGCACATGCCTAGAGTATGTTGTAAGGGAAACAGCCAAAGACTAAGAAACTCTGAGACTCAATAAGAATATTAATGCACTTGGGAAAAAACACCCAATGAGCATTGACCATAACAATGACCTAGCAAACATGGCACAACTGCCCAAATCTCTTTTTCCACACAATACAGTACTGACATACAGTCAGTTCTTATCTAGAAGTTTCTCAAGGAAACATAATCTTCATTCATTTAACTTATTTCCTTAGCTGCCTTTGTTTCTTTTCTGCATTTTAGTATCTTTAAGTTCCTCCAAGAGACCGTTTTAAAACTAGTATACATCTTTTATAGATTCTACTAGATCTACTGAACCTCAGCAACCCATTATGTAATAAAACTTTTAACACTCTCATTTTCACATATTCGATGGACTGAAAGATCTTGTTACACCCCTGAGAATTTCCGCCTGAAATGTTTCCAGTTGCTATGTCTACAGAAATATTTCTTTTAAAAAGAATGACACCGATCCTATTACCACTGCAACTGCCCAATGTCTGTTTATTTAATACTAACAAGATATCTTGCTTATGTAATAGTAAAGCTGTATTACTTGAACAGGATATACAATGGTCCACCTCATTTCATTCCAAGTTGGACAAACAGGCTAAACTAAAGAAAAGGACTTGAGAAGTGAGAATTTGTGCTTAGAAAAATAAAATGGTTATTGCATGGAGAACAATTTAAATAGTAAAAGGAAAGATAAAATTCAGAATTGTACGATTTTTGCCTAGATGGATAAGCCTTAATCATTCTGAAATGAGGGACAAGAAAACCCCAATCGAGCCTGGCACAATTTAATTATGCATATATATCCATTAATATTTATATTAGTAGATTTTTTTCAAGGTAGTTCATGATACATTGAAAGTAAAAGAGCAAATTGGGTTTTTCAGTGCTTAGAAAAATAAAATGGTTATTGCATGGAGAACAATTTAAATAGTAAAAGGAAAGAAAATTCAGAATTGTACGATTCTTGCCTAGATGGATAAGCCTTAACCATTCTGAAATGAGGGACAAGAAAACCCCAATCGAGCCTGGTACAATTTAATTATGCATATATATCCATTAATATTTATATTAGTAGATTTTTTCAAGGTAGTTCATGATACATTGAAAGTAAAAGAGCAAATTGGGTTTTTCAGTTCTTCACTTCCTCACTATTTACAGATGCTTTGTTTTTCTTTGCAGTTTCTTATAACAAACACAAACAGCACTAGGGTGGGAGAGGATAAGATAATTACAAGTTATGTCAGATGATTCAGTGTATATATTTTAGTTAAAATAATATAATTAGTATCTTATGTAGGAAATTAAATTGCAAACCATGACTCATGCTTTAAACCAGAGATTATATAGTGATTTGTGAAACTTTGGATTCTATCAATGTAAAGGTCAGCTGCCAGAATCTTGATCTGGTTTAGATTTTTCCATCTTTGACAGACAACTGAAATGACTTGATCTCAACCTTTGTCACAATACCTTCAACGTCCTCCTTCAGCCAAAATGCCAGTTATACTTTGGGTTATTTTGTCTTACATAGTGTTGTCAACAAACTGTCATTCAATATAGCCTTTATAAGAATGTAATAGCAAAGACAGAACCCTTGATTGAAATGTCACAGACACCAAACAGGCTACCAGAGAGGCTCCTTTAGGCTAGAACTGAAATCCCGTAGGCTAAAAATTATGTTGAAAATGGAAGTCACTGTTTGTGGATAGATTTTTGTTTGCTTCGCTAATAGTTTGTATTACATAGGGATTGAAGGATAAAATCAAAATAAGTAGTGAAAACATAAGGAAAGGAGGTGGCATTATGTGGGAAGGAAGTAGATGGTGTATAGAAATCTAGGAATATAGAGTATAAGGGAACCATTCTAGAGTACATGGGAAAAATACAGAAAATGATATTATTGTGAGGGTGTTCTGTAGGCTCCAAGCTCAGTAGAAGTTTTCATCCTTCTAGGGCCAGATTACAAAAGTTTCAAGAAGAGATGAGCTAATAATTGGAGATTCCAGTTATCTGAAGACCAACCAAAGCCAAAATTGAGAAGTTCCCAAAATTCTACAGAGATCTGTTTTATTTTCCAGAAGGTGACTAGAGACAAAATAATGAGCCAACCAGTTAATGAGGAAAGAACTCTTTCAGGAGTTTGAAATAATAGTAAGCTGGGGGTGGGGTCAGGAATGACAATGTCACCTTATGGATTTCAAACTGTTACAGAAGGACCATAGGTCCTGAATACTAAATTTTGGTAAGCGAATAAAGGTACTAGATAGGATCCCTGGACAAGAAATCTCAGATCAAAGGAAGTACAGAAGAGTTGGAAACAGGGGCAGTTTAGAAAACCATTATCAATGCATACAGAGTTTTTGACAGAACTAAAAATGAACAGAGATGTGCACAGGAAATGAAATGTTAGATTTATTCATCAAGGAAGAATAGAGCAAGTACCTAAAGGCAGAAATGGTAAAACACAAAAAGAAACTTGGGCTCAAAAATAAAGCTAAAAACAAGGAGAACTTATTTGGACTTATCAATAATAAGAGGAAGGGAAAAAAGAGTAACAGACTTAGGTTTGGAAAAGATGGCAGTGTGGTATCAGGTGGTAGGTAACAGGTCATAGTAGGAGAGGGAAGAAGTCTTCGTATGCTGTTTTGTTTCATTCTTCTGCTGAAATGCAAAATGAAACTAAACAGAATGCCTGACAGAGTATGGCAATTCAAGGTAAATATAGGATTAACTAAGAAATTTTGGGATATCATAAATGAGCTTAAACCTCCAGTACTGGAAAAAGTTGAAGGAACTTGTGGATGCTATCTAAGAGCCCCTTTTTTTGAGAAACCATGGAGGATGGAAATGCTGCTAAAGGAATTGGAAAGGGATATAAAGGACTGTAGAGATAACCCTAATGAAGGCAGGAACCTGTTAAGAGGGAAAACGATACCTCAGTACTGGGAAAATGGAAAGAATGAGAAAGACACTCTGAGTGGTGTTAACATGGGGCTGAGTGAAACTTTGACAACCGTTCAAGACTCTGTTATTATACCCAACAACAGTAAAGTACCATTCTTGGAATCTTTGCAGTGTTAATGTTGTGTTTTGCCCTATCTGGAATAGGTAAAACAAGTAACAGCCAATGTTTATTGTTGTTTGGTTGTATTTTTAAATCCTGGAATTGTAAAATACTAAAAACCTTTCATGAACTGAATTAAAATTCAGACAGCTAAATATTATAAACGGGTGGAGCTACTCTTTGAATTACAATGCATACTTCTATTAGAACTACAACACTCTTTCTGTTCTGATTCTCTTAAATCCAAAAATTCACAATTAATTTTTGGGGTTTGTTATATAGAAGTTAGAATAAGCCATAAAACCTAGCTGCTGATCCCACCTTCATCTGTTTTTGACCATCGCTAAGAGTTTTTGACCATTCCTTAATTTTCAAAAAGAAGAGAGTGCAAGGATATCTTACAGTCACAAATTTTATGTCAGAACAACTTACATTTCTGAACTGAAAGTCTAGTTTCAGTTCCTGATTTTTTAAATTACAAGGTTAACCCATTCTTGCTTATGTTAAATATGCATTTCCACACATATTAGTAGGCTTTAACGAAGTTTGGAAGAAGACTGTTCTCCCATTCCCTAAGAATCTGAATGGGTAGATAAATGTATTCATGTTTCTGCCTAATCCTGTGTGTTTTTTGTAAGATGCTCAGCCAAATGGGAGGAATAAAACATATTGTATGAATTTTGGAACACTCCTACAGCGGGCTTCTTAGGTCACGCATTCTTCTTTTCAGTCAATCCACAGTAAATGCATACAAAAAGCTTAAGCTTAACAAGGCATGTTAATTCTATGCTTGTTTGAGTTAGGAAATTCAGAATACTGGTTGCCAGCATCATCAGCTTGTAATGAGTTATGTATGTGTGAGGGAGGACAGGAGGTGGAGTAATATGACAGCAACTGAACACAGGAGACTGGCAAAGTATCTGCTCTTCTTTATGGCTTCCTTTTCCACACATTGTACTGTAAACATAAATTGGGGGTGGTATAATTTTTATTTCTATCAGTGAGCTACAACAAAGCATAGTTTCCAATATTTCATTCAAAACATAAATATCCATCTTCCACTAGATTAGTCTTTTCAAAGGTGTTCATTTCTCACTACTGACTCATTTTAGTTGTTGAGCTATTTCTGACACATCCCTTAGAACAACCTTCTGTTATGTGGACTGAATTTCTGGCAACTCACATATAGGGAGGACCCAGTTGAAAACACTTCCTTCAGTTGGCAGGATTTCGTTAAATTAATCATATTAATTCAAAGTATTCAGAACTTATTGCTCTAAGTTGGATTCCCAAAAAAGGACATAAATAGGATATCTGGGGGCTGCCAAAACCCCTAGCAGGCAGAGGTCAGCATGACATTTGAGAATTTGCAGCAAAACTCTGAAATCTTCTGACAGAAAGGAGTGCCTGGTGAAGGATTGTTTATGCTTATGTATAATTTTTATGTATAAAACACAATCTTTCCAAGATGTTATAAACATTTCTAAAGACTTTTATTCAACAGAGTAACTACTAACAAGAATAATGACATTTAAATTATTCAGGATTTAATTGCTGCAATCATGAGCTTTATCTTCACCTGTGGGTACGTATGGTAGACCTTGCAGTAGATAAATGATTGTTGGAAAACTGTGGTGCATAATATTTTTTCCAAATCATATGGAAACTAAGATTGAATTAAAATTCCTAACTGCATGTATGGAAAAAGATGAAAATTTTGCACATCCCACAGAGATCAGTCATTAAAATTTTGGAACTAATTTTGTCGCATTGGCTGTGCTTTCTGTGAACACCTACAGTAGGTGAGTATCGTGCATATGTAAAATATATTATCATCTAGAAAGGACATGTAACTGTAGGAAAAAATGTTTAAAAGTATATTCAGCTTCGATTTTCACTTAATGTAAATTAAAAGTATGTGTCCTCAAGAATTCAGGCTTTCAATAACATGACCAAAATTGCCACCTTAAGCACCTTTAATAGGTGTGAGTTTAAATTTCATTTCAAGTACAATGTCCAATTCTGACTATTTTAAAGATGACTCAAAGTGGCTGAAGTAAGTATAGGGAAAGGCAAAAGAAATAGATGAGAACCAAATGCTGTAAGAAAAGAGAAGTATATTTAGATTTGAAAACAAAAGACTGATGCAGAGAGAGAAGCAATAGTCATCTGCTACAGAATTGTTCAATAATTTCTCAACATTAAGGAAAACTTCCTAACAGTCAGAACAGTTCAATCAAGAAACCAATAACTTGGTGCAAGAGTTCTTATGCTGTGAAATGTGAGGTTCCAAGAAGATCAGATGCAACTGTGGGGAGGAAGGTCCAATTTTTATCTAAAGCTTGTAACACCTGTGCAGAGAAGTTTCATTCATTTTGGTTTGCCTTGGCAAGGTCAATGAGTGTTTCTGCAAGCAGAGCAAGGAATAAAGTCGAGTGAGTTTTGAGTGCTCTTGGTACTCAAGTGTTTTGAAACTTGTCAAATTTGGTACTCAACACATTTTGATATGGAACTTTTAGCCCGGTACTCATCGTTGGTTTGGTACTCAATGCACAAGCTAGAACTTTTCAATGTTCACACCTCCTGGAACCAATTAATGAGTACCAAGGTATCATTGTAAATGGGTCCAGCCATATAACAAGCCTGCCTGAAAATGGCTGCCCACAGAGTGGCAACTTCTGATGTGATATGTAGTACTATATCTGAAATTATTGGAGTATCTATAGAGATATGTCTCAGTGAAAAGAGTATTTTTAATGTGCAATTTTAAATGTTTAGCCTTTCAAAATGGAAAAAAAATTGGGTGGTTGTGGTGGAAGAGAAAAGTCCAAGATGGCCAATATGAGGGTACTGCACATCCTAGAAACTAGAATGAAGTTTACATACTATTGTTTGGTCAGTATTTATTTCTGGCTCAGTCCTAATCATAATAAACATTTTAGTTGTGTTTATGAAGACCACCATAGACATTCATTTGTCGTTTTAGGGGGTTACAATACCGCAAAGTTTAAGAAGCCTGACTTAGGGGATAGCTGGAGTATTTTGCACTAAGAAAGAAGCTCGATTTCATGACCTAAACAGTACCTTTCAATTCTGTATTATGAATCTATGAAGCAAATAAAATAACATTGGCACAATACATTTGAAATGAAACAAAATGTTCTTCTAATATCTATCATGATTGTCTCATATACCTTACAGCTTTTCAGAAATAATTTAGAAAATCATAACCATCTGGAAATGAAAACAGCCATGCCTGAGGGAAGAAAAACCTAATGTAAGTTCTCAGTACATAAACAAATTGAATACATATTATACTGAACAAATAATAAATCACTGCAACATTCAGTGACTTTCTTGAGGGATAGCAAAGAAATCGTTCAAATATTATTTTTTGATAGTAACTGAAGATATATGAATTATAATTCAAGTTTACAACTTCCTTCTAAACAATGCAAAATTAAGGTGTCCAATTAATATGCATAAAAATCTTTATGGACCATTGAACTAAATTCAGCCTTCCTTAGTCTAGATCAAGGGTCTTCAAACTTGGCAAGTTTAAGACTTGTGGACTTCAACTCCCAGAATTCCTCAGCTAACATGACTGGAGGAGGAATTCTGGGAGTTGAAGTCCACAAATCTTAAATCTGTCAAGTTTGAAGACCCCTGGTTTAGATTCATGATTCATGTAATTTTCATCTGTACAGACTTACATAATCACTTTCTTCAGATTATGCAGAAAATTACCATGTTTTAATTTTCCTTAGCAATATCTATCAGTTCTAACAGGCAGAAATATTCTATTCTATGACATAAGTAGAATTCCTTTAAGAGGATGCAAAGGCAATTATGATTCATTCTATCTATCTAGGTTGGTTGTGTTGAGAGAGTGACTGGCCTAATGTCATCTAGCCTGCTTTCATGCTTAAGATGGGACAGTCTCCTGGTTTCTAGTCTGGTGCCCTTAACCACTAGACCAAACTGGCTCTCATCGTTGATCATCATGTTCATTGCATGACTTGAAATAACATTAAATGTTTTTTCTTTTCAATAATATAAGATCTTAATTAAATGATACCTCTATAGCAAAATTGCTGTATCTAAAAACAAGTGATGTGCTCAAAACAGGTTGTTTTGCTGAGTCTAAGACTATTGCAAGAAACCCAGCAAAACTAAAAGAGCAAAAATATAGGTATTCCTCAACATATGACTGGTCACTTAAGACTGATATGCAATGTGTCCAATCGAGGAACCACCAAAATCATTTCCACCCACACCAAAAGGGCAAGCCACTATAGTAGTACATAGAATAAGAGCAAAACTCACTCTACCAGCACTGATGAAGTTATCTAGTTTGGTAATGAAAAGTCTGCAAAACAACCATGCTCAGATAGTACCAAGGATCCCACATTTCAACCCTGAGCAACAAATATTATCTTCTATTGGTCTCCTTCTTCTTCTTGTGCCATATCCACCATCAGATGTTGGCGATCATGTTGATGATCCTATTTTCATCAACAACCACATGAAAAAGTGCTGTTGAATTTTGTCCAAACCAGTCTCTTAGATTTTGAAGCTATGATGTTCCTCTTCTGCCTGGACCTTGTTTGCCTTCAATCTTTCCTTGGAGGATTAAGTGAAGTATGCCATGTTTTTTCTGGGTATTACATCACCTATTTTATTGGACTTCTATTGGTACTGATGTGTCAATTGGAAAAGTTATATTTTTCTAAAATAATTGCTAATGAATCAGAAATGAAACATTTATGTGCCCAGGAGAGGCTGTCATTCTATGTAACTTGCTTCATGTGTCACAATTATATATAATTAGTCAAAAGTTAAAGGAATAAAACAACATTGTATTTTGATCGTCACAGGAAACAATGAATAAAATTTGGATAAGTTAGGAGTGATTATTTAGCTTTTAGATTATTGTTTCTGAAATCCCAAACAGACTATTCCTTTCTGTTCTAAGTAAGTCAATTTAGAAGCTGCTCTGTAAGATGAATGTTGCTGAATCTGTTCATGAGCATCTGCTCCACATTTCTCTTTGCCCTATTACAAATCCCAGTAGCTCTGGGAAACTGTGGAGTTCCAGGTATGGCTGTTGAACTACAACCACTGATCACAAATGCTGGGAGTTACGAATCAGAAACTTCATGAGGGCCCTTGTTCCCCATACACATTAACTGTATTATGCTGCAAGTTCAATAATGAGAAGATGCATCTTAAGGCTATTCCACGTAACCTGCTGCTTTCAACTAATGCTTTAAAAAAAAAACCCTATAATTTTGCTTGCCATGGAAGCATGTACTACATTGCACGGATATGATTGAATTCTGTCCAATTATTTTTTAAAAAACCAGAATTCTGATTAAAAATTTAATTCTGTCATCTTACTTTTTACTCTGTTGTGACTATATATGAATATATTGTAAACTAGAATTTTGAATATATTTTCTGGGCATAAAAATGAACATACTTAGTGCCTATAGCATTTAAAATAGAAATTGGTTTGGTGCCAATAGAAATGAAAGTTTGGCTTTGGGTTGAGATTCTTGGAGGACGTTTCTGATTGATTATGTGAAGTGTGAAGATGCTTAGAGAAAGTACTAGGAGAACTTCCTGGAAAATATAATGTTCTCTCTTACAATTTGGAGTCCTGTGACTTTGTAAGAGGGCAATATAATTATGCAATTACCCAACATCATTATTAATCCCAAAATACTGAAAAACACTTGTATTAAATTTGTTTTAATATCAACCCTAAGCTCTTTTGAACAGAAGATATAATGGTATTCCCTTGCAAATCATGAAATTCTTAATGGATAAAAATGAAAGAAGCAAACTAAACTACTCTTTTCATTGTTCTCTTCTGATTAGCATATAGCATAAAATCTTCACAATGGCATAACAACTTCCTCATCCCAGATATAAACATGTTATAAAACTCAATCATATGCAAAATTCATATTTCACAGATATGGTACTGCTACACACAGTAGATATTGCATAATTGTTGAGAATCTTGACTATTTTATCCTTGCTTGGGTGTTTAATGCTTAATGCCTTCTTAAAGACATAATTCTGATCCACTATATCACTGAATGAAAACTATTATTAGTAAACTTGATTCTATATTTTAATGTCCCTTAGAAAAATTATTTCAAATGGAAAATTTAATGTACAAAAAATCCAGTCAGTATGATATTTTGCTCTAACACCCACAATTCATTCCTTGCATAGCTGATCCTATTGTTTTATCCTGCTTGCGTTTTAAACTTTTTACTTCCATTTACAACCTCAAATTTACAAACAACTTAATTTCTGGGTTCCCAATGGAATCTAATGGAATGGGTAAAGAAACAAAGGGAATTCTTTTGTCCAACACCACAAGTATTATAGTTTCTTAGGGGGTGAAAATAATTTCTGGAACAAACCAAATCCCCTGAAACTATAAAAAAATTAAAAGGTTATTTGTGGAGTATTTTCTCATAATTTAAAAGGTTAAGATATGTGACATTCAACATTTTGTGTTGCTTTGTAAGGATTGATTAATATGCCATATTTCCTTGATTGTGCTTTTGGGAATCAAATTTGCTACACTCCTTGGCCTGATTCATTTCCGTATGACATACACAGTAGCAGTATATTCTTCTGTGATACATCAGACACTTCACACAAGTTTAGTTTGCAATCTGTTAAATATAGGCTAGGGTAAGTGAAATAGCCAATTTACAGTATAACCCTCTTCTCTTTGAAAACTATCATGGACAAATACCAAACTAGTCTCCTTCCCAATAATAGGAAAGGAATGTACTTATTTCTTCTCTTGATAAGAAACAGTAATGTCAAGGCTGTTTCATAAATCTTTTATTGCCAAATATTTTGGTCTTTTTTCCTTCAATGCAGTTACGTCATGTTACAATTTCTCTTATAATCTTCTTCAGTCCTATTGCCACCTTTTTTTCTCACTTGCAAATATATATTACTAAAGTGATAATGAAGGAAAAGACCAGAAAATCAAAATGCAAATTTAGATGTTAGGATGGGAGAAATTCAAATGTCAGAGCAAAATCTAAGTTATTGTGGTTTTAGCCTGCTCTATTTTTTTGATCAACTCTATTAGATTTATATCATATTGCTCTTTATTTTATCCAATCTAAGATTCTTCAAATATCATGTATCACTTCTTCCATAATCCCCAACCAGCACAGTCAATATCAGGTGCTCTCTGGAGGTGAAATGGGCCAATATGGAGGTCACTTGAAGGGAGAAGACAGATTTACAAGTCCACAGAAACTTATCTGTAGAAATTTGTATTAAAATGCCCTAAACCCAAAACTATAACTGTAGTGCCTGGGAATTCACAGAAAAAAGTTCCTTACCACCAACTGGGTAAAGAAGACAGAGTTCAAAGAAAGAGGAAAATAGTTTGGATCAGTGTATATACAGTATGTGTGGGTAGGAATAGGATTTTTGCCAAAATAGTTATGATGCAAGGAATTAAGGCAACTTTAGACAAATGGGCCCCAAGCTGGAAAAGGCAAGCCTTAGTGCCGAGCAAAAAATTAAGTTAAAACTGATACATTTATTGTTTCCTTTCGATTAATTCAAACTATATAAGAGTTTGAAATATATAACTGAATGTCAAACATGCAACGGCCTACTGGATCAGGATGAAAATCATTTAGGAGGGCATCTGGATTCTCACCACAGCCAATCAGAATTCAGCTAAGCTTCAGATTCTGAATAATTGATATTGAAACACAAAACACTCACTCCAATAAACAATAATATTTTTATCCAGGAACCCAAAAAATACCAATTATGTGCTAAAGAGCATGGTTCATTTCCATAACATCTAATTTGTTACCTAGAATGGAAAGATTTGAATGTCCCAGAGATGTTTCAGCTATTTCCTAAAATGAATACTGTACTCCAGAATAGAAAGGAGGTAAAATTATTTTGAATGTGACCAACCCCTTCCCCTAAAAATACCTTCTAAAATAGGTAAACCTATCCTTGAACACCTGCATTGGTCTGTTTCAGGACTGGCCCATTCTGTTCTGCACAATCTGAATAATGCTCTATGATATGCGATAATTACAGTACGTAAAACGTTCACATCAAGAAGCAGAGTAGTCATTCTGGGCAAAACCTGTTTCTAGTATCTCTACATACTTCCCAGGGACATTTTGCTACACATAATTGGAAACTAATACGTATGGGGGAGGATAGGTTCCTATATTATAGCTCCTTAATCAACAGAAGTAATGCCAAACTTATTTGTTGATAGACTTGAAAATTATGGATTCAAACCAATATATTTTTATAAAAATAGACTTGATTAGTGTTTATTATAGCTGCCCACTTCAAAAGACATTAACAGAAAACTGTTAATGGTTCTACAGAAGAAGAAGACAAGCAGTGAAGTAAATGGAATACTCATCTCTCTGAAGCAAATTTATGCCTCTTTAAGTACATAGATAAGTTATCCTGGTTGGTACATTTATGAATCATTGCTCAGGATCTTCTGCAATTCCTTTCACAAAGTAGTTTTTCATTAAGATTATCACAATTTTAGAAAATTTCAAAATAGCTCCTAGCTCCTTTAGCTGGCCTTTATTTCCCTACTGTTCTGCCAGCACTTCATCCTCTCAGGTATCTCATAAAACATGTATCTCTGACACATTATCCATAGTTATATTCAGTAAAGCTAATTCCTCTATTGTGGTTAATAAAGATAACAGAACTGGCAATGATGGCCAAGCTAACGGTCTCATGAGAGAAAAATCACTTAAGAAATTCATCTATAATTGGAAGTCTGAGGAGATTCTCAGTCATTCAGGTCATAGTTCTCATGCTGATTTTTCAATAAGCAACCAAACTGTTTTTTTCTTTGAGGAGGAAGAAGAAACCTTGGATGAGAAGCAAAATGCTTTCTTTTTCTACCTCAAGAAAAAAACAGTTCAGTTGCCTATTGAAAAAGCAGCATGAGACAGAAGTCCTTTTCTGGATTTTTTGCAGAAGCTGGAGAAAAATCAAATTTTGACTTATGGATTTGAAGATTGTTAACATTTTAAAAAAGGGAAAATATTTTCTAAATTTACTTCCCCTTTTCTTTGGGAAGGAGAGGAAATGGGCACTTTATTATAGTTTTAAACTAAGAATCAAACATAGTCATCCATTATATCCTTGGAAGAAGAAGTCAAAAGTTATTATTTGTATAAATTTGTGTTTTCCTTTCTTTTTCTTCATACTTTTCATGCTTCTATCCCCGGTCTTTTTTTGCTCTTTATTATTTCTCTTATTTGCTAATTTATAGTTTAAAGTGTATGCTTTGTAAAACATAATAAAATTGTTTGGAAAAGTTATACTCAGTGAAGCCACAAACAACCATAATTAAAGAATGGAAGATTCACATTTTCCTCATCCTTCATACATTGCAAATATTTTATTCAATTGGATAGTTCTTTGGATTTATAAAGGTTCCTCTGAATCCAATGGAATATGTGCCTACTTTTCTGCTATAACTATGGAAGAATTACTACAGTTTTCAAAAAGGAGAGCACTTTACTGCAGCAACAATTCCTTTACAACTCAGCACAGATAAAACTCTAATCATGCCTTCCATAAAGTTGAACTACCTGGGCCAGAGTCATCAACTGATACACTCAGTGGTACAGAAGGCAACTGATGGGAAAGGCAGACCTAGGAAAAGACTATTTCATATGAAATCAGCCTGACTTTTCTTCTTAAATTCTTTTCTCAGAGAATACTGTGGGAATATAAAGCAGATTATTCACTAATCTCTTGGAAGAAGACTGGATTTGAAATTTAAAATCAGCTGTAACCACAATGTCAATATATTCTATATGAAACCTGTATCACTCTTCAAAGGCATAGGAGACTTAATCAAACCACTGCAACAGACTACCTTTTTATTCAACACGTTCAAATCTCATCACTTGTTTCTTCCATTTGCTTGTTTAATTAATCACTCTTTCTATCAGTAGCTAAACAATCATTATTTAGGAAAGGAAGGATGCTGCTGAAATTCACTACATCAGAAACCAAGGCAATTACTGAAGTACCTCCTGTGAAATGGGGACCATGATTTGCTATCTTTTCTTTCTTCTGGTGATGCAACCTTGAATCATGTAGTACCTGTCCTTTTCATTTCTTGTCTTTCAAAATGATGTTCACATGATGAATGGTTGCAGAAATTTAGTTTGTCTAAGAATGTACGGAAATGGGATTGGGTGTATGTAGCACTTATTTGTCTTGTGTATTAAAATCATCTTGCCTGCCAAATGCCATACATCTTAACTAACTCCTAATTGAAGAATAAGCACAGCGAAGATTCACAAATAACAATGGATAATAACTGTCCCATATAGGGAAACATTCACACTGTCCCATATAGGGAAACAAAGGGCAAACAGTTCTATCTGGGTGCAAATTAATTAACAGATACATATTTGTCATTAGAAAGGGCAACTTTCAGAATCTCTTAAGAGGAACATTTCTCATATCTCCTAATAAGGAATTTCAAGCAAGATAACAGCATGGATCTGTGGAGCTAAAATGGGAAGCTTGATTCTATTAATTAGGGGAAGGAGATGGCTTTTTATTCCACTGGTAATGGTTTCAGTAAAGCTACTATGACTATTTTATAATGAATACTATCCCATATAGTTATACTCAATTACCATCTACTTCACACACATACACCCCCTTTTCATGTAGTTATAAGGATAAATAAGCAACACAACTAGATATCATAACTATAGGCTACAAAAACTTATCCTGCACAACATTTGTTGGTTAATTATTTCAAATTAGAAAGTACTACCCGATATGTCTTATTTTATTTATTTATTTATTTATTTATTTATTTATTTATTTATTTATTTATATTTATATCCCGCTCTTCTCCGGAGACTCAGGGCGACTTACAATTTTTGGGATACAACCCAATGTGCTCAGCAATAGCCTTCATTCCATTGTATATGCCTGCTTATTACTAAGCGGCATTTTTACAAAGTCAGCTTATTGCCCCCAACAATCTTGGGTCCTCAATTTACCTCAATTTACCTACCCTGAGAGGATGGAAGGCTGAGTCAACCTTGAGCCTTGTTTGCATTTTAATATGGAAACAATGGTAACATAACACTAATTGGTTGAATTAATTATATAATATTAAGAACCCACTTGATCATTCAATCTGCTGAGAACCTTCATGCTACATTTTTGAGTACATGCTTGCAAAATGAGGCAGTCACTTGACAATAATTATTAAAGGAGACATTATAATTTGTTTTATACCTTGCAAAGATATGAGATTCTTCAAACCAAAAGGTTTAAGTGAGATTTTGTGCCTAGATCTGTACAAATGGAAATTAATGCCAATCCCAAATGGACTGAGTCTCTCATTTCTTTCTCCATTTTCACTTTCACAAGGTTAACTAAGGTTCACAAGGTTAACTAAGCCAACTGTCCATAGTAAAAGTACACCAGTGTGTGTGTGTGTGTGTGTGTATCCTCTTTCTTAAAAAAAAGAAAAGAAAAAAATTGTTATTATTTTCATGCTGGAACTCAATTCTGAGCTTAAGAGACAAACTTTAAAGAACCATTGTTTATTACAGGCTATGATAGCAATCCTATATATTTCCTTGTAATAAGGCCCAGTGATTTCAATAAGACTTTCTTCTTCATGAAGTACTATGAAATACATTTATATAATATACACTGAATCAGCCAGCTTGTTTGGAAAAACAGCTCATAAAACAAAATATACTATGTAGCTCTGCAATAATATTACATAAGTTATTGCAGCTAATAAATAGAGAAGTTCTGGATGCTAAAAAAGCAAGTTTATTATTAAATATCTATTAAAAGATTGAGGGTAAGCCTTTTACCTGATCAATTGACAAAGAAACAAAACACACATTATTTATAATACACAACTGGAACTTTAATCTGCTCGTTTTACTTGGTTTCTGTTTTTCTATCCACAAGTTACATCTTGTATATGACTGGAATGAAAAGTGTGGAGGATATTTTAAAAGGTTGTTATTATTCTGCGTTATATGGCAAATTTGTTGTATATGTAAAACTTATTTTAGTGCAACTAAAATAAGAATGTTGCTGTGTTCAGAGTTAATTTTGGTAAAACCTTAATGGGGGTGTATGTACACAAAAATACAAACACAGAGAACAAAGCTGTGTGCTTTCTCCACTCCTCTTCTCCCTATATACCAATGACTGCATCTCAAACAATCCATCTGTTAAAATACTGAAGTTTGTAGATGACACAACAGTGATTGGTCTCATTCGAGATAACGACAAATCTGCATACAGACAGGAGGTTGTACAACTTGCCTTGTGGTGTAACCAGAACAATCTGGAACTGAACACACTCAAAACCATAGAAATGATGGTAGACTTTAGAAGAAACCTTCCCATACTACCACCTCTTACAATACTAGACAACACAGTATCAACAGTAGAGACCTTCAAATTTCTAGGTTCTATTGTATCACATGACCTAAATTGGACACATCAAAAACTTCATCAAAAAAGCACAACAAAGAATGTTCTTTCTGCGCCAACTCAGAAAGCTCAAACTGCCCAAGGAGCTGCTGATACAGTTTTACAGAGGAATTATTGAGTCTATCATCTGCACCTCTATAACTGTCTGGTTTGGTTCTGCAACCCAACAGGACAGACACAGACTTCAGAGGATAATTAGGACTGCAGAAAAAACTATTACTACCAACCTGCCTTCAGTCGAGGCACCTGTATACTGCACGAGTCAAAAAGAGGGCTGTGAAAATATTTACAGACCCCTCACATCCCAGACATAAATGGTTTCAACTCCTATCCTCAAAACGATGCTATAGAGCACTGCACACCAGAACAACTAGATACAAGAACAGTTTTTTTCCCAAAAGCCATCCCTCTGCTAAACAAATAATTCCCTCAACACTGTTCAATTATTTACGAAGTCTGCACTACTATTACTATTATTTTTCTCATCACTCCTTATCACCCATCCCCTCCCACTTGTGACTGTATGACTGTAACTTTGTCGCTTGCATCCTTACGATTTATATTGACTGTTTCCTAGTATGATTTGATTGCTTATTGTATCCTATGACTATCATTAAGTGTTGTACCTTGTGATTCTTGACTCTTGACAAATTTTTTCTATGTATACTGAGAACATTTTCTTTTATGTATACTGAGAGCATTTGAACCAAAACAAATTCCTTGTGTGTCCAATCACACTTGGCCAATAAAGAATTCTATTCTCTTCTATTCTAACAGACATTGAGTTGTAAGTGTCTGACAAGCTAAGGATTCATTTCATTTTAGTTTTGTGAAGTGTGTTTTTGCAAAACAGCAAGATCAGATTGCTGTAATTTCACACTGTATTTCCAACAAGATACATATAACATATAGCTTTAAAGGTCATGCTGAAATGTAATGTAGTAAAGATGGAAGACTAATTCTTTGAAACAGTACTGAGGGATTTTAGCTCAATTCTGTCTTACATTTCTGGTTTACTATTTAGTGCAGAATGTATTGTTAACTAACTGCAGAGTAAGCCATAAGTCCAACTGTATACTACAGAGTCACTAAAGGACAAGTCTCGTGTTGGCTTAATTTAACAAACGAATAATGTTTTTAAAATCTCAACTGGGGCAAAAGGAAAACAATTCACAAATGGTAACATTTTAGATTCTCAGATTTAGTTGAATTTGAGTTTCTTTATACATGTCACATTTTCCTATCTAGTAAGCTGTATAACCTTGTATAACTAGAATTTGACATTGGATAGATACCTCTTAGCATAATTAAAAAAAAAAAGACTGAGCACAAATCTCCAGGGAACAAAATAGGCTTTGGGCGAATAAGGACAGTCTATGACATTTTCAGTGTTGTTTAAATGAAATTAACAGTAGACATAACTATTTCAAGTCAGTGGATGGCGAGGACCTAGACAGAAGAAAATGTCTAATAATGCTAAGTAATGGATTTGTGTGGCCATGCTGCTGGCATTTCAGATGTGAATTTGTGCAAGTTCAGGTCCCACCAGGATAAGATAAATGAGGCTTACTGACGCCACAAAGCTCTGAGGATCCAAACCCATCTATCTCATAATTGCTTTTTAGCACTGATTCAAACAAATCCTTTTGACAAAGTTGAGCTAATCCTTTTGCTCACCAAATAAAAATAGTCTGTAAAATGTGGAAGGAATGAGTCTAAGCCTTTTAAATGATTTAGTCCCCTCGCATCATGAAAAAATGTAAGGGAAATTTGTGGTATCTAGCAAGTTTATCATCACCCTCATTTCTAATTCATAACTAGGTACTGTATACATCTGGCTGATTTCATAACTAGGTACTGTATACATCTGGCTGATTTCAAATGTCCAACAGGGTAAGTCCAGCAAGAAATCCTAAGAAAGTCAAAGAAATATCCTGGAAGAAGGAAAAAGGGGAACAGCTTCTGTATTACTGCTAAGAAAATTAGGTGGACACATTCATGAAATCCCCAAGAGTCAAAAGAGTTTTTACAAGAAAATAGGATAAATCAGATTTTCCGACTCTTGTAATTTCTACCTGATTCTTAAGCTAAGCACAGAGATTTGGTGTCTCTTTCCCATGTCAAATGTACTATGGTCTGGGTGGGGTAATGATAAGATGGCAGAGGGTACAAAAATGATTTAGAAAGCAGTGCAGTTCAGAATCATTTGCATTTTGTTAGTGGAAGCAGAGAAAATGACACAATCATTTATGTAGGACGTCACCAAAATATGTGACCTTCAGCATTAAGCTGTTCAAATACATTCCTCTGATAATATAGGAAAAACATGGAATGATTTACTTATATTTTATTTATCAAGTTTTACTCTCAAGTTTTACTCTTGTCTTACTCTCAGAGTGACTGATACAATTCTTTTACTGATAATGGAAGAGTGACTTTGGGTGAAGATTTGCTTGTACAAAATTCAAGATACAATGAGGAAATACAATGAAACAGGGAAAATAAATAAATAATTGATAAAGGGGAAAAACAGAAATATGTGTTCTAGATAAGGAATTTTGCATCAACACTCATTGTGACATAGAAAGAAGGGTGGCTATATCTCAGGTAATTGCTTATGTTCAGAATATCATTCTTTTCTGAAGAAAATGCCATATGATAGGGTTTTTTTTCCCTTAAAGCAATTCATGACCTGTCTCCAAATGAATGTGTAGATGAAGCCAAATTAGTTGTGCCATTAATCATTCTTTGGTTTTTGATAACAAAAGCTTTGAAACACAGGTACTGTTTTCTACTGATTGACCTTCCCAATCATCCCCCACCCCAATCCCTCCCAGCAGCTGAGTTCCACTCTCTTTCCCTAGGCAATATGACAATGTGCTTGTCCATCTGGTATTAGGACTGTCAGGTTTGCTTGGGAAGCGGTAAAATGTACCCTGAAAGTTACAAGAAAACTAGCTGGAGACAAAAATTCAGGGTGATATTCAGGGTCACTTCCTGACTGTATTTTAACAAACACCCATAGTCACTGAATTAAACCAGAACAGATTTAAAACCAAAGCAAGGCAAACAGTAACAATAGAGAATGCTTCTAAACCAGTGTAGACCACCATATTATTAGATGTCAATGGCCAAAGTTGGCAAAGAAATGATGCAAACTTGATGGGGCACATGAATGAAGTATGACACCAAGCATTTTTTTAAAGGAGGATAAGAGACCGCAATGTTTTTATTTATTATTTCATAAAGCTTATTTTTAGTTTGCATGACAGCTTTCAACTTAGTATGATATGAAATCAACGTTCAAAAGGAATTCTGTGGGTTGTAAAAAAGAAATTTAGGGTCTACCGGCTGCCCACACCATGAATATATTTGCTTTTGGAACCTTAGCAAATACATTGTGTGATCTATTGTCAAGCATTGTTATTACGAGGTTTCCATATTAAGAAACTTAATATACTCTTAGTAAGCAAAGTTTAGCCTTGCAAAATTTGTTTATATTTACTTGCCTTTATTACTTTTATAAACAACTCAATGTGCTAAGCATACTAAATATTCCTTCCTCCTCCTAAGGTGGCATTCCTTGAGTAGGCTGGACAGTGTGCTTCAGATTCAACCCCCAAAGGGTCTCCAAGAATGCATTTTATTGTGCCAATTGTTTTTTTGTGGAGTTTTGGTCATATAGGCATGACCAGATAGGCATATAGGCATGTTTGTTTTCCATCATTATGAAATTGGTTGTATTTATTGCTAGGTACCCAGAGTTGCATTTTAATTCAGCACCTATATATATTGAATGAATGAATGAATGAATGAATGAATGAATGAATGAATGGAGTGAGTGAATGAAGTGAGTGAGTGAATGAACAAATCAATCAATCAATCAATCAAGAAACATGCACAGAGATGTATGTGGTGTGAATGTAGCATTTGTCTACAGCACCTTCAAGTAGCTCCATCTTTTTCACACAATCACGTGCCTGCTGTATCCCGAGCACATTTACAAGAGAGCGAACCTTTCTGAAATCAATCAGACTTACTATTTCTCAGCCTAATTTCAAAATCCTTTTGCAAGGAACTTTGGCAGGAGTGATCGATCCTTCCCTCAGCATGTATGGGGATGAGAAAGAAAGGAAAAAAGAGAGAGAGAAGAGGATGTCAGAAGGAAAAAAAAGAAAGATGTCAAAGAGAGAGAGTAGATTGTACCCACCCCATGCTTTAGCCCCTCCCATCAATAGGTGATCACCAAGAACTAAGAGGATGTGGGCTGATGTGCAGAAGGAAAGAACATCATTATGTACCAGAGAACCTCTCTTTACATGTATCACTCTGGACTACCAATTTGAGGTCTTGCCAGCTCAGTTTTATACACATTAAAAACACACTTTACTCAGTCAATTCTAATTTTATCATTAAAAAAACATGCTAGGAGGATGTTGTTTTCAAAGCACTTTTTCCACTAATCTCTTAATTGTGGAGCCTACAGTAAAAAGCCTTTTTGTACGAATGCAGAGGATTAGGTTTGAGCCCCCTTAAAAGCCTCAGTACACTGAGGAAAGTGTGCAGGATGTGTTTAATTTTCTGTTAGGATTTTGAGATGTATGATATATTCCAGAGGTAGTATTCAGCAGGTTCTGAGTAGTTCAGGAGAACTGGTAGCGTAAATTTTGAGTAGTTCAGAGAACCAGCAAATACCCCCTCTGACTGGCCCCGCCCCATCTATTCTCTGCCTCCCGAGTCCCAGCTGATCAGCTGGGTCTTCTTTTGTTGCCCTGCACGGGAGAATGGAGCTGGAAAGCAGGTTATTGGGGTGGGGAGGGCATGGGGACTTTGCAGTATCCTTCCTCTGGAGTGGAGAGGGAATGGGGATTTTACAGTATCCTTCCCCTGCCACACCCACCAAGTCATGCCACGCCTACCAAGCCATGCCCACAGAACTGGTAGTAAAAAAATTTGAATCCCACTACTGGTATATTTATTTATTTATTTATTTATTTTATTGGACTTATATGCCACCCCATCTCCGAAGACTCGGGGCGGCTCACAATTAAAACATACAAATACAATAAATAATTAAAAAGAATTAAACAACTATAAAGTCCAATTAGACCGAATTAAAATACTTTAAAACTATCCCATACCCCCCGTGAGGTAGTCACAGCCCGACTTGGTTGAATAGCCAGGTCTTCAAATCACGGTGGAAGGTGCGGAGGTCAGGGGCCAGACAGAGGTCCAGAGGCAGTTAGTTCCATAAGTCGGGGACTGCCACAGAATAGGTTCGCCGCCGGGGGACCGCCAGCCAACATTGACTTGCCGACGGGACCCTGAGGAGCCCCTGCCTGTGTGCCCGTACAGGGCGGTTGGCACTCGATATCGGCAGGAGACGCTCCCTTAAATATTGTGGACCCATGTCGTGTAGGACTTTGAATGTTAAAGCCAAGACCTTGGTATTCCAATCAATATGGAAGAGTAGGAGCTAATCTGAAAGTCAGAGATGTCCTATGATTAAAAAAAAAAGCAAATACGTTTCGCAGTGACATTTTCATGAGATAAAAAATTAACACCCACATCACAGAATGTAACTGCAGCACTGGAAATTCCACAGCAACTGCAATCCTGACTGTTGTCTAGAAGAAGAAAAGGAACATTCTGTGGCAAATAACACTGCTTCTTTGTTCAAAGGTATGAAGTTTGCCTCCCCACCCCAGTGACACAGAGGATAAATAAATACAGCAAGTATGATGAATGACTATCATATGCTAAATAGCAGAAAATGTTAGCTTTCTGATTAAAGAAGAAAAAACAGGATCTCTCAGGCTTAGCTTTAACATCGTTTCTGATAGATAGCAGCTATATTTCAAAATACTTACTTTGACAGGTGTGTGCTTGAAACTGCTTTATTTCTCTTTAAGTTTTTTTTTCAGAAGAGAGAGAGAGAGAGAGAAAGAGAGAGAACAAACGAAACCTTGACTTAGTGTTGGAAGTGCCCTGAAAACAAGGCTTTTTTGAACACCCAAGAAAAACTAGGATATTCTAGCAGAAAAATAGAAGCCTCAATCCAACTGTATTTTAAATCATATGGTATTTTTTATGAAATGCACTTTAATTTAACAAGAACCTTTAATAAAACAAGATTTTTTTAAAGCGAAGTTCATCTGCTTTCTTTTAATACTCTTCACTACTTCTAGACAAATAGAGCTTCAAGCAATGTTGTAAGACTTAAATGATTTCCTGGGGCCAACATCTACCTCAACCATGTATAATGAACTTTGGAATCCAGGTGGGAAGATAGTTTAAATTAAAAAACAAAACAAAACGATAATAGCTCCAACATTTTGATTAAAACTCCCCCCCCCCTTTCACAAGTGTAATTTGTGATCGTGATTGCCATTGTAATCTATTATTATTATTATTATTATTATTATTATTATTACCCCCAGAAAAACCTTATCAAGGGTTCAGATTGATGGACATTATGTTCCACCACAACTGGATAGTCATTGATCTCTTCCCCTGAAGAATTATAAAACAGATCTTGAATCATAGATGATCTTATCAAGCTGAATTCCGCCCCCCCCCAAAGCAAGATATAAGAGCATAATATTTTTCTGGCTAAAAGCGCCCTTTGACCATGCTGTACCATGCTAGCACCAAAACATAAGCACCATAGAAAAGGGACCCCCCACAGTCCGTGGACCAGTACCGATCCATGACATGCCAGCAACCAGGCAGTGCAAACAAGCGAAGCCCCATCCATGGAATGCAGACACCATACAAAACCACGCCCCTCCAGTCTGCAGAAAAACCTTTCTCCATGGAAGCGGTCCCTGGTGCCCAAAAGGTTGGGGGCCACTGGCACAAAAGAAAGACTGGTTCTGATTTAATATATTAAATTAAGCACAAGAGTAGTGTTTAAAGGTTAGAATGAAAACTGGGAAAACTTGGATTTTAATCCCACCTTCAGTCATGGATGCTCCTTGGATAACTTTGGCCCAATTATTATCTCTATGAACCAATGGAAACAGAGCTCAGGAGGACTGTACGCAGAGACCCCGTGGGCTGGTCCTTCACTATTTCCAGGGCAGCCCTGTGGGTCAGATCTAAGCACCCTGCGGGCTGGATCTAGTCCCTAGGCCTTGAGTTTGACACCCCTAGCTTAAAGCAATGGCTGTTAAACTGAGGGTAAATTTAGGAATATCCTGAGGTTACACAATTTGTTGTTGCTTGTTTGTGAGATAAGAATCTATTTTGGAACAGGTATTTCTAAGGCACTTCTATAAAACAATAGCCTGTTTGGAGGGTTGTTGTTTTTTTTATCTGAGATTGAGAAAAGGACTAATTGTGTCAAACAGTTTAAGAACCACCAGGTGGACTATTTATACCATTTTGACAGTTCAATCCAACAAAGTAATATGAGAAAAATAAACTGAGGAAAAAATGAGATGTTTACTGCCAGGATATTCCAGACACACGACAGGTTATAAATGTAATTAATAAAATTAAATAAAATACAGTTGTTAAGACTGTTCTTCATGTTCTTAAAACCCTTCCATTCTTCACTGTTAGAAATTGAAAGCTATACAGAAAATGTTGGAAGGCTACATGCAATGACTTGAGGCCTCAACTATGCTAAGAGAAATCCCAGATCTCCAAGATTCAAGTTTATAGTTAGACAATAGCAACTCCTACTTTTCTTTCAATGAGTTACGAGGAAGATCTGTTACTAATATATCAAACTTTCATGGAACATACATGCAAGTACCTCTGCTATTGATAATTGTAACCAAGGGAAATATAAGAACTGTTTCTATCCCTTAGCTAAAGATAAATAAAAATCTTCCTGCATTAAGGATTAAATTATTCAATGAATGCCCTTATTTGAAATAAACATTTTAAATCAGTGGTAGACTTGTAATTCTTTTGAAATGAACAGCTAAAGAAACTCTACTAACTTTATGTATGCGAACACACAGCATGTTATTCCTAAACCCATTCACAGCAAATATGACAGAATTTGTGACAGCAAATTCTTAACTAACATTGCTGGAATCTGTGTCCTTATTTAAGAATCAGGTCAAGTAAGCAAAAAAACAAAGGTGTATATTTCAATTTCCACAGCACTATTGTGTTCTTCTGGTATTATAGAGTAGCTTTGCCTTCATCTGTATCTTACTGCAATGTTCTGCTGACTATCAGAAACCATCTCTTACCTTGTTCTAATTCAGTCTCCTTTTCCTCTTGATTAGAGCAACCAAATCTATTACCTCCCAAAGCTGATACTGATTTTGCCTTGCTTTCACAACAGCTATCCAATAAGCTTGAATATGAGTTGTGATTACCTGCTTGAAGCACATCACCTCAATAATTCTCAAACAATAGAATATGTCACATGCACAGCTGTAACTCACCTACAGTTTCATGACTTTAAACAACAGAAACGCTGACCCAGCTCTATTTATATAACTGCAGTTGTTATAGTGATCATTTTAACAAAAAGTCAGAGCAAACTTTAGGAAAGTTTCAGACCACTGATTCTTGCTACACTTTGCTAGGGCCTTGCTGGCAGAACAGGAATCACATATACTGTGAACAGCATTTCCTTCTGAAAGGTTTACAGGTGGAGCAGCTGAGGAACTTAGCAAAACTCACTCCTCAGCATTTTGTGTTCATAGCAGGGCCAACAAAAGCTCAGAGCAATGATGAACGAGAACAGAGAAGACCTCCTTTGGAAGCTGCCTATGTTGCATTAAGAAAAGCTAAGGATTTACAGTATTTACATTGTTTTAGTTAAGCTTGCACTAGCTATCTATCACAAAACCCTCCATGCTTTTAACACATTGTCCTTTCTTGTCATCCATCTATCCTTCTTTGAGTCAACAGACCAAAGCTAAAGTGTTGAGCTAGAAAAGGGCAAGAACATTTTTCATACTTTAGCTCTACCTTCTCAAAGTAAAATACACGTGGCTGTAAATGACAAAAATGTTACATTTAAAATACATTACAAAACAAATCAACACAACTAATTTTTTTCAAAACAGGGGTTATGTAAGTCTATCAATTCACATTCCTAATAACCATTATTATATAGTTTATTGGTTTTTATAAAAACATTCTATGTAGCTTTTTAATTCTATAATCAGAACAAGTAGATGACAGAAAAAGGCTGAACATACCTGAATAAGAGAAACATTGTGTAGACTAAGTCTGAAGAGGTAGTTCCTGTGTGAGCAAGCAGAGGAAATTAGGGATGGTTTAGTCATACAAAATATTTCATCTGAGTAAAGAAACAGAAATATTATGCCAATATAACGTATGAACATAATTTTCTATAGGCATTGAATCAAACCTGAAGGATCAATCAATTCCAAATATATACTGCTGTATATTAGCTGATTTTTAAATGAATTCTGTAACATAAACAAAACTCTAAAAGGCTCTATCCTATTCTATACAAAGTGAAAAGATAACGGTAAAGGTTATCCCTGTCCAGTTGTGTCTGTCTCTAGAGGATGATGCTTATTTCCATTTCATAGCTGTGGGAGCCAGCGTTGTCCAAAGATGCTTTGTGGTCATGTGGCTGCCATGATATATACTGAGGCACAAGGAACATGGTTACCTTCCCACTGAAGTGGTATGTATTTAGCTACTTTAATTTGCATCTGCTAGGGAGGCAGGAGCCAAGGCAAGTAAAGGGAGCTCACCCCATCTCATGGTACCTGGATCTCAAACAATAAAATCCTGATAATAAATTAAGGTTATCACTATGTATAAAAAACATTTTCCCATCCAAATATAGCAAACAGAAATCTCTGATTCCTTAAGAAGCATTCCAATTCCATACTGAGAGATTTGTACCCAAGAAACACTGTAGATATAACTCAGGGTTCCCCACAATGACCAATATTGATCTCCAAGGTTTGGAGAGCTATTCATTATTATGATTTGCCATATGGTCAGCCAGCTTTTAAACTGGTTTGGTATTTTTATCCACCAATCAAGTTCTTCCCAAGGACTTGGTAAAGGCAGAAATTGTTTTAAGTGTTAAAAGTACTGTTGCAGGATATAAACTCTTCCATGGAAAGCTGCCTTTTATAATTGACTGATGGTGGTTTTGTCATACTGATGGCATTCAAGTCATGCTCCAAATGTTCTGGGATTGCACTCAGGAGGCCTATTCTATTGGTACTATCTTTGCTTTCTTTTATCACAGTTGTTCTACTTCTATTTGCAGGTCTTTATATTTTTTGATTTTATCCATTCTTTCTCTTCTTCTGCTATGTCCAGGTACTACAATCTCCAATATTCAAACTTTTTTTGTCTTTCTCATCAACATGATTATTATTTAAAGTATTAATTATTAAATTATTTTCATATAATATTATTTGGGGGTTTTAAACCTCATGAAGGGTTCAATGAGCTGAAAAGTCCTTTAACCAGTCTACCAAGAAACACAAAATATATATCATGCCCTTGTTAGAGTCAGACTCTGAGGGAGAGGAGGAACAGCTGACAGGGAGTGGAGGTGTGGCTCCGGAGGTTGTGGAGGAGGCTGGGGAAGGGCAGAGGCTGGCTGGGCAGTCAGAAGAAGAACCAGGCCCATCCCCTCTTCATCCTAGGACACGCAGGGAGGAATGGAGAAGGAAACAACTTGGCTTACAAAACAGGAAGCGGCTATGATCCCCCTCATTGGTTGCAGCTGGGGAGAATAGTATATAAGAGAGACGGTTAAAACACAGCGTTGCCAGAAGCGAAACACATTTTATTTTGGGCTGAAGCTATCTTGGTTGGTGTCCTTCCAACAGACTGTGCCTTGTTATCTCCTTGAAGCTGGTAATTACTTATCCTAGTCTGTTGTGGAATTTCTTTCATTGTAGTTTGTTTTGATTTTTTATTTCACCTTTATCTGCTCATTAAGTCCAGACTGTATTGCTTTCTTTTGAAGACTATTTTTGAATAAGTTTTATCTCCAACTGAGAATTATTGAACAGTGGGGCCAAATTGGAGGCATTAAAGGACATTTATTTACGTTTTGGATTTTGTTACATTTGTGTTACACTCCGGATCATCACAATATAGTATCACCAATCACATCATAAAGACAGTACTCAAATATCAGAAAAATTAAGGAGGGGAGAGAAGAAGAAGACAACAGCATTCTTTATGTCAAGTACACACAGATGGTCAACATATGAAGTCCGCTCTATTCACTAATAAAATGAATACTAACGATTTGTCACACAGAGACAGCTGCTACAGGATGTGATTTAAAATGGCTCCAAGTATTAAGTATCTTCCATTCATACAAACCACACTATATGTTTGATGTGGTGGATCCACAGTCAGGTTTTCTTAAAAATTAGACAGTCAAGGAGGTGAAAAAAGGAACATCTAATTTGAATCAGGACAGCATTGGTGTAGAAGAGCGCAAACCTTTTCAAAACCATCAATTATTTCACCACCCAGAACCTGGGCTCTTATATCCAAGGCTGCATTTTCTCCCTTCAAAGAAAGTATGAGCTTTCAGAAACAGCATTTAGATGGAAGCCATAGCAGAAGTAGAATAGAATTAAAATGTCTCTACTGCAGATCCGAACTTATTCCTATTACCAAGCTTAAGATGATAGGAAATCCTACCACAAGCTTCTTGTTCCACATATTGCTTAATTCTGAAATAATTAACATTTCGTCGGTCTCCCTCTTCCTGATCTTCTTTCTCCTTTTTTTCTTTCTTTCAATGAGCCAGGAAAACTCTACTTAAGCAAGTGCTGGATACTGTATTACAAAAGAGCATGGCTGTGATTTATGAATCCAACTTTCACCCTTGGGATTTTAAGTTCTAAGCATATTACTTGCATTTAAATTGTATCTGGGCATGCAGTCAATCCATCCTGCAAACTTCTCTCCAACTGCTGCATCACATAATTAATACACCTCTGTTGCGCACTCTATATTTAAAATGTTGTGTTTGTCTGCTTTCATCTATTTGAAGGTCTAAACACTTGGCTTCTTCTGAATGATCATATACAATCAGTCTAAGTCAATGATTAAGGTGTTACAGATCTAGGATTTAAATTGAGACTCACTGATAAAACCTATTGGCTGACTTTGGGACAATGACCTATTACAGTGGAATTTTCAGAAAGCATTTTAAAAATGCTAAAACCATGGTGGTTTGGTCTAGCTCATTCAATTTTGTTATGTTTGCATGCTGTGAATGGTCATGTGGAAACAGTATAATTTCCTGACAAAACCTGATTTTCTTTCTCTCTTGAGCTCTTTTTCCTGTGCTGTTAGAGCTTCAAAAGATAAAAAGATTGATCTAAGGGAGTATGCATTCTTTTCTTTTACACTTTGAATATAAATTGAGCAGGATTTATTTTCTAACTGAGTCTGGGGTAGCAGTGCTATATTGTTTCATTTTCTTTTTTGGAATAATCTATTGCTGCAAGGGTCAATCAACAGCGGATCTCAGTCCTTAACAAAATGAAACAAGAATGTATCAAGTGGAACAATTTTATTCGAAGCTCAAAACAATTCCTTTTTTTATTTTTTGTAGTCTTAGAGTTAATCCATGGCTTGGAGTCATTTCTTCTGTTCCTTGCATTCTCAGAGTTAAAACAAGTCTTACCATGCTGTATGAACCGCTAAATAATTGGTTACTTTAGTGGCTTTAAAAAAAAATCAGGATGGTTTATACATTAAGGTAAAGATAAAAGTTCGCCTTGCACATACATGCTAGTCGTTTCTGGCTCTAGGGGGCGGTGCTCATCCCCATTACAAAGCTGAAGAACCAGAGCTGTCCGAAGACGTCTCCATGGTCATGTGATTGGCATGACTAAATGCCAAAGGCACACAAAACCCTGTTACCTTCTCACCAAAGTGGTCTCTATTTTTCTACTTGCATTTTTACATGCTTTCTGTTAGATTTGCATGAAGAGTCAGACGGAGTGCTTCAGTGAAGAGTTTATTAGTGACTATAGCTCATAACAGACCTGATTTGGCTGGTTTGCGCTGCTACTTATAGCCAGCAGCCGCAGTTGCCAGCCAATCAGAGTGCAGGGTTTTCCCGCACTTTTAAACCAATCATTTCTGACATTTTACAAGAACAGTTCAAACTTAACCAATGACATTCAAACCTGCATACATAACACCCCTCCCCACTAGGTTCACTCCATACTCAAACCCCAACCTATCTAATGTATTCTTTTAAATAGGTGGGGCTCTTACGTGTACGTTGAGACCTTCGTGGTTGAGAAGTTTTAACGTTCTCACCAGTGAGAGGGGAATGTGTCTGTTGACATTTCCTAGTTGGACTTCCTGTGAAAGAAGACCCTGTTTGATTGTTAGAATCTGGTCTCTCCTCCCAACCCATCTCCAGCCCAATGTCAGCACCCAAGTCAGGTAGTGATGTAAAATCTTCCACTTCTAAGGATGGATTTTGGCATTGTGACAGGTTTTGGAATGGTTCCTGTCGTAATGGCTCGTTACACATGGGGTTGATTCTTGCTTGCTGATTTTCCTCCTGTTCCTCCCCTTCCCCCCTAGAATTGACATCAGGTGAGGGAACTAGAGAGGAACAAGTGCGATGTTCCTGAGAGAACCTGGATCTAAGCTGATCAATGTGCCTGCTCCAGAGGACTCCATCCTCTGTTTGTACCCTGTAAGAACAAGGGTCTGTGATTTGAGTTATTTCAGCAGGAATCCATGAAGGCTCACCCATAAGGTTCTTAGCATAAACAGAATCACCCACACTGAACGTGCGAACTTTGCTAGTGGAATCTAGTGGTGCGTTGGGTGCATAAGTGGGATGAAGGCGGTCAAGGGGAGACCTAAGTTTCCTACCCATCAACAACTCTGCTGGGGATAAGTTAGTTGATGGGTTAGGAGTGATGTGCTGAACACTAAGAAGTTTTTCAACTTTCTCAGTGATGTCCCCAGGACCCAACTGCTGAAGCTTTTCCTTGGTAAAACGTACCATTCGTTCAGCCCGGCCATTAGCTGAAGGGTGCCCAGGGGCAGTCAGGGCATGTCTGATACCCAGTTGTGCTAGATAGGATTCAAAAGGGTTGGGTGTAAATTGAGGACCATTGTCAGAGACAAGAACATCAGGTAACCCATGGGTTACAAAAAGCTTTTTAAGCTGCTTGATGACAGCATCAGTTGTGGTGGATGCCATAGGGATTACCTCTAGCCATTTGGAATATGCATCTACTATAATAAGGAAGGTGTGCCCTCTGGTAGGGCCAGCAAAATCAATGTGAATCCTAGACCAGGGGCCCCTAGGACATTCCCATTCCTGTTTGGGGGCAAGAGGTGGGGCAGGCCTGACTACCTGACAGTTGGGACAAGATGCAACCCAGTTTTCAACCATTTTGTCAATACCTGGCCACCATACATAACTCCTGGCCAATCCCTTCATCCTTACAATACCAGGATGACCCTCATGTAGCATTTCCAAAACCTCCTTTGCAGTTTTGCAGGAATAACCACCCTGTTACCCCACAAAATACATCCTCTTAATACAGATAATTCAGTTTGCCTGGATTTAAAAGGTTGGGCAAGGTGAGGTAGATCTTGAAGAGGCCAACCTTTCTTAATCCAGCCTATAATAGGAGCCAATAAAGTGTCTTTGGCAGTCTCTCTGGCAATTTCAGCAGCGTGTACTGGAAGCTTGGCAACAGTTTCTAGGAAAAAGGTGTGTGCCTCAGGTTCAAAGTCCTCCTTGTGACAAGGAAGTGGGCAACAACTCAAGGCATCAGCATGTCCAATGTCCTTGCCAGGCTTGTGGATAAGGTTGTATGAATAAGCAGCAAGAAATTCAGTCCACCTCAGCATTCTTGCTGACAGGATAATGGGTGTAGGTTTGTCTCCTGCCACAATGCCTAACAAAGGTTTGTGATCTGTGACAATGGTAAATGTTCTCCCATATAAATACTCATGAAATTTCTTGATAGCTGCAACAATTGCCAATGCTTCCTTGTCCAATTGGCTGTAATTCCTCTCTGCTTTGGTCAAGGTGAGAGTAAAATGCAATAGGGGCTTCCCTCCCGCTGGGAAGCCTGTGGCTCAAACGCCCCCCCACTCCAAAAGGGGATGCATCACAAGTCAGTACAACAGGTAAATTCTCAGAGAACTGTATGAGCACAGCATCAGGACGTGATTAGTCTTTTAATACTGTTAAATGCTGATTGTTCTTTCCTGCCCCAGGCCCAAACAGACTTTTTCTCAAGCAATCTGTGTAATGGTTCTGCAATGGTTGCCTTCTGAGGTAGGAACATGTGATAAAAGTTAATAAGTCCAAGGAAGGCTTGCAAATCTGTTTTGCATTTTGGTCTAGGGGCTTCTTTGATTGCTTTAACCTTGGCATCTGTAGGGTGGATGCCATGCTTCCCAATTATGTAGCCCAGGAACTCAACCTTGTCAGTTTTAAGAGTGCATTTTTCTTCCTTGACTTTTAACCCCGCTTTCCTGAATCTGGTAAGGACTTCTCTGAGTCTTTCTTGTAACTGAGTGTCATTTTCAGCATCCTTGGGAAAACCATTACTTGGATGACTGAGAACCTTCATACTTTTAGCTATGCACTTTGGGATGAACACCCTTCAAATGGTGTGGGCGTATAAACAGATTTCCCCCCAAAATTGCAGACTACAGGAAGCATTTGCCCTTCAGTTTGAGATGCAGACAACACACACTCAACCCCAACAGCCTGCACCTACCTTCAACAGTGAAGGGACACAGGGCAGAAAACATTCTGCAGCCAAGAAGGCTCCACACCCATTTCCACTAGTCAGTTGACCCTGAGGACACAGATAAACCTCCAAGTGGCCTCAACAACTCTCTAAAAACAATGCAAATGACCAGCTGTCTGCAAGGAATATAAATCCTTCCATTCCTCACCATCCAATCAGAGCTGAAGAAGCTTCTTGGATAATAAGTGAAATGTCTTCAAAAGAAAAAGAGCCTTGGTGGTGCAGGCTGTTAAACACCTAGCACTTAGTTCCAGCTGCCTGCAATTAGTGCAGGCTCGAATCCCACCAGGCTCAAGGTTGACTCAGCCTTCCATCCTCTCGGGGTAGGTAAATTAAGGACCCAAGATTGTTGGGGGCAATAAGCTGACTTTGTAAAAATGCCGCTTAGTAATAAGCAGGCATATACAATGGAATGAAGGCTATTGCTGAGCGCATTGGGTTGCACTCCAAAAATTGTAAGCCGCCCTGAGTCTCTGGAGAAGGGCGGCATATAAATATGAATTAAAAAAAACAAAAAGCAAGAAAGTCCAGTTGCCTCCTGAAAAAGCACATTTGGGACAACCATGTCCTGGCTGATGAGTGAGAATCTCCATAAACTTTTATTATACAACACAATCTGAATGATTGCTGTGGCAGAGATTAGCAAAAACTCCAAGTCACATATGTGAAACTCCAAGTGCATGTGTGCATGCACTCATACCACTGTGTGTCGGTATATAATCTGATTACTCACTGTAGTATCAGCTCTTTTCAGCTTCTCTAAGTGTGAATGTTTTTGCCATTAGTTTCAAAGCTATGTTTTCATTATTATTCAGCATATATATATATTTAATATGAAATTTAGGAGACTATTTTGGTTAACTTACTATACCTTTAGCTTTGAGCTTTAATTCCAATTCATCTGGGATTTTCCATATACCCATGTCTTGCTATTGCAAAAAAAAAAAGCTATCCTGCATAATGTATCAAGCAAATAATATACTTTTCTTGGGAAATGTGACCATTTCTAAGCCTCAGGTCCCAGTTCACCCTAAGAAGGGCAACAAGAGGTTTAGCAGGTTTGCCTTCCCATTCTGGTTAAGAATGCTATTTAAATGCATTGGTTTTGGATAACTCATATGAAGAATTTGGCACTGGCAACAGCCCGCCTCCTAGAAACATTGTATATTTTGACTGAATAAATAATTTTAATATTTAAGCTAATTCTTTCAAGGTTATCAGATGGAAATATAGCAGAATTAATAAAAATATCAATATGGGATAGCGTATTAATTATAGGAAATAAATACAACTACCTTTTCTGAATGAAATAGAAAACATATTTACACTAACAGAGTATGTATCTTCATCTCTAAATTGTTGCAGTTCTTCACCAAATTTCTAGGGAAATCTGGGTTCATGTTTACAGGAGACTGATTTAAAAAACCTATGCAAACAACACCCACATACGCAAAACTCCCTCTGCCACGCCATCCGACACCATCTCAAAATCCAGTCATAAGATAAAAGAAGCCATGTATAATGTATAAAGCATGCAGAAACTATGTATATTTATAGGGTTATTGCTGGAATTCTTTTAAAAAGGGAGATTAAAATTGTATCAAGTTATGATACCTTATCCAGAATGTCCTTTTGCAGGGATGCCACTACATTTCATAACATGTGGGAAACCTGCAATATTTTATGTATTTTAACATAGGGTTATTTATATGCTCTTTTACCAGATCATTGTTAGTGGTGTAGATCTGTGAAACATTCCAGAAAACTGTTAACAACTACAAGTAATCCTCTATTTATAACCACAGTTGGGACTGAACATCCATCATTAAACAATGTGATTGTTAAGTGAACTAAGCCTGTTTTAGGACCTTTTTTTGCCATGTTCATAATGCAAATCATGTGATCAGTAAGCAAATCACACAGGTGTTTAGCAAATCCGGTTTTTCCCTTTGACTTTGCTTATCGGAAGCCTCCCGGGAAGGTCATAAAAGGCAATCACATGATCCTGGGACACTGCAGCCATTCTAACTTCATGCTGGTTGCCAAGCACCCAAATTTTGACATAACCATGGGGACATTCTGATGTTGTAAGTCACTTTTTAAAATGCCGTCATAACTTTGAAAGCTCACTAAGCAAATGGTAATAAGTCAGTGACTATCAGTATATAGGATCGTAGCAGCCTGAAGAAGCCATCCACAAATGATTTCTTCCAACCTCCCTTCAGAAGGCTCTATGGGACATCAGCTGTACTCTCACAGATCAGATACTACCAAACTGCACACCTGACAAAGCCATGTTCTGAGTGTATTATCAGCTGTATTATAGTCATAAGACTTGTGTCAACATTAATACAATGAAATTATGCTCCTGAACACAAAAACACCCTACTGTACTTTATTGATTCTAAGAGGAGACAGTATTCTGATTCACATTCAGTGAAAACTTTCAGGGAATTAAATCAGATGATCCTATTCCAGTATATTTAATTTTGAACCTATGCTGTATAAACTCAGTGTACTCCCTTCAAAATCTTGATTCCGTCAATCATTCTATCGGTAGCTCATCCTGCCAAATTCTGTATTCAATTTTCCACCTCTGCCCAAACAGTTTTAAACTCTGCTATTATGTGTGCTTGGCATCCATTTGTACTCATCAGAGCTGGATATAGCAGCACATATATTCATAGCTTATCCCTCAAAAAGAATATGTATCAATGATTTTAATCAGTTATTCATTAATTATATCTCTGGAAGAAGTCAAGAAGAGCTATGAATATGACTGTTCTGTCCTCCTGGGGGGGAATTATGAGTAAATAGCTAAAATCATAGTTAACTTTTATTCTTGTCTTTCCTGCAATGCCTCATTTGCAAAGGGGCAGTTGTTTAGCTGCAATCTCCTTTCTGACTAAAAACAAAAACAAAACAAAAAAACAAAAAAAAACCCTCAACCATCCTTTCAAGCCTAACCAGTTACAAGAGCATTTGATCTGGAAAAATATATTTTCTCAGTTGGTAACTGAAAAGAAAGCCAATTAATTTACCTTTGATCTTTTCCCACAATGCCTATTTTCCCCTCTTCTTTAGGAAGATTAATGCCTTCTTCCAAACATCAGCATCACACACATAGTGGTGGGATTCAATTTTTTTTTACTACCGGTTCTGTGGGCGTGGCTTGGTGGGCATGGCAGGGGAAGGGTACTGTAAAATCTCCAGTCAGAGGTGGTATTTGCCAGTTCTCCGAACTACTCAAAATTTCCGCTACCAGTTCTCCAGAACTGGTCAGAACCTGCTGAATACCACCTCTGCACACAGACTATCAGCCCCAAGAAAAGCACACAGTGGTTTTCTATGAGAAGTCCTAATCCCAGAAGAAGGAAATACATAATATGGAATGCTTTTGTATTCCTGACTTTCTCATGTTCTCAAAATGAAATAGTGAGCCCTTTGCACAAAGTTCCAACAAATGCATTAATGATGTCTATTTCTAAAAGAAAAAAGGATATAAAAGAATGCCACTAGATTCTACTTCATACAAATGTTGGTATTTTACTCTGAATGCAATTTAGCAAATACTGGCTAAAAATACTGTAACTACTGTTACTACTACAAGAAATTTGGAAATCCACTGGGGGTACAGGAATATGTTTCTAATTTGCTACAATTGTCTTCAATTGTGTCTTTGCCTTTAAAATACCTCTTGGCAGCCCCAGGTTGTTCAGGTCAATACCTATTTGACTCAGCACTTCCTGGAATAACTAGAAGCTTATACCTGGAAGCCATGCCTGAAGAACAAGCAAGTTGATATTATGGATCTCCATCTTATGGTAAAAAAAAAGCCTGATTTATTTTTGTAGCCACACAGGGCTTTCCAACACAAGTTCCTCTTTTGTGCATGTTTCCTCAAATGCCGATATGGGGACATTGCTGTGAAGAACCCAACACTGCTATGATGTACAATATTTTTAAAAGAAAACAGTGAAATTATGCGCTATGCAACAATTTATTTTCCAAATAATTGGGGAAAAAACATCAACACCTGCAACTAGCTGGAAGACCTCTTAGTTTTTAGAGAACCATGTATTTTTAGCACATGCACTAATAAATAATTATGCATTATCTCTACAAAATGGGATATACTTATATGCACTACAGAAATTTCACTTTATGCAGAATTGAGGAACTACTCTAATTTCAAAAATAGCCCAGAAAGATCATTCTTGATAGTAAAACATTCATTCATTCATTCACTCACTCACTCATTCAATTTCTATAACCGCCTAATTCAGTGAAGTGAGAAACATGTGCTCTTTGGTGCTGAATTTATTTAGGAATACATACTGTGAGACAATGAGACATATTTATTTAGTTACATAAACTATTTCAAAAGCACTTGGAATTCATTGCATGGGCCACCAAATTGTTTTCAAACCAAATTTAAAGACCTATAAAAAGCTAGTTCTATGCAATATGCATTGCTTCTTCATAAAAATTAGTTAACATCAGCTTAAGGCTCACCTCCTTAAATACAAGAATTAACAATTTAAGGTCTTCCAAAGCAGTTCCATTCATAGTTTTAAGCATAGGATAATTTCTTTTAATTGTTTTATTTCTATGTTTTGTAAACTGCTTTTGAAGTAGTTTAGATATTTCCAAATAAATAAATATGACACCCAATCTCATAATGCTGATACATATAACTCAGCATCAAACAATACTCCTGAAAATTTCAAACAAACCTCAGTACAATACTGTTTGTGTCATGATATCATATCCAACCAATTTAATATGGTTTGTTATAGGTACCTCTGATAACATTATGAATAACATACTGTGTAACCACTTTAACTTTTTCTTCTTAACATAATTATTGTTGTAATTTCAAACATTGATAAACTGACTCCTATTTTGACTCCTTGTTATATTCTTGGAATAAATCAGAATAATTTATATAATGATAAAAGCCTTATTTGGAATATCAATGTTCAGTAAAGAAAGTAACATCTGCTTTTGACATTTTTCCTTCTTCATCATGGGAGTTTTAGCTGTCTCTTAATTATCTGCTGCTACTAAGCAATTGTATGATTTATTCATTTTAATGCTCTTTTTCAAACCATTAGTTTTTTTGGTTGTACTAACGATTAATTATTTGATTGACTGATAATCTACTTCTGCTTCAGTAAGCACTCAAATTTTTATATATCTATATATCATATATTAAAATGGAATATAACAGTAAAGTAACTTTCTGACACTACCATCAAGAGAAGTAAAACAGGTATATTCAGCAGTATTAGAGATTTATTCTTAATATTATCATCTAGGGAAAAAAATCTTCACAGATTTTATTGCACCTTACTGTAGCCTAATACAAAATGGAGCAAGGAAGCGAACGTTCTTTACTGTTAGCACTTCGACAGATATGAAAGTGTGATCCTTCAACATCCTCTGTAGGAAACACTCAGTGAAAAACAGCAGGCACTAAGGTTCTTTAGCTACAGGGACTATTGACAGTTTAGCTATTTATCTTTAGGTTGGGACATTGTAGTGGTGAGATTCAAAAACTTTTACTACTGGTTCTGTGGGCATGGCTTAGTGGGCATGGCAGGGGAAGGATACTGTAAAATTATTTGCCAGTTCTCCAAACTATTCAAAATTTCTGCTACCAGTTCTCCAGAACTGGTCAGAACCTGCTGAATACCACCTCTGGGACATTGGTGGTATGGAAATAACTTAAGAATACAAAGCAGATATGTTGGACAGTTTACAAACAGATTATGTCAAACAAACAAACAAACAAACAAACACAGAGAGTTCTCTTACTATCTGACATTTAAATGCAAGATAACACACTAAAGAAAGAAATAACAACAGTATTCTACCAAGAGAGGGTTGCCAATTCAGCATCCAATTCAGGATGTTGATTTTAAAACTTAAAACTCCTTATTGTAATGAGACCAGGTTATCTGAGGGATTGCCTCTCTCAAATTATATCGGCTCGTACATCTCTGATTCTCTTTTTAGATTCAGCAGACAGAGCATGTTGTGGATACTATCTGCCAGGGATCTACATTTGGCAGGGTCCCAGGTAATGAGCCTTCTCCTACTGTGGTGTTATGTAACATTCATTCCCTCCCCCAGACTTAGGTTAGTGCCATCACTTTTGATGTTCCAGAAATCCATCAAGATCTGGTTATGCCCTAAGGTTTGGTGGGGAGACGCGATCAGGGACTTGTTTAAATGACTCTACTATTGAGATGGCTGCACTCTGTGCGCATTTGGGATTTGTATATATATTTTAGTTTTAATTATTTCCATTTTAATGCTGATTTTTTTCTACTTTAAATGTCTGTTTTCATACATGTATTCCTTTTTTAAAGCTAATTATTGTACACCACCAGGAGTAAATTCTTGTAAGATGGGCCGCTACATAAATTTGATGATTAAATAAACAAATTAAATAAATAAATAAAGACAGCCAAATGGACATTCACAACTTTGGTTCAATGGGGAATATATCTTTTTTGATAAAAAAAATAAGGATGATAATATATAAAAGTTCCCAGAGTTAAAACTGTAAAATATTTGTCAGTTGCTGAATAAATTACAGTCAAGATTGTGTTGTTTATGTCAGAAACAGGTTAAATGGGCCTGTTATTAGCATTTGAGTATTGAGATGACAATAGGGAAGATAATCAGCTATAACTTTGTTTTCCAGGAAAAGTTACATCCACCTGCCAGGGGAAGTTGGACCGTGTAGATGCTCTAGAATTTAATTTTGACTATTTTAGTAGATTCTGATTCAAATCTCAGTTAAATTATCATCAGCATGATACCAAAAGGTCAGTCCCCATTTTCCCCCCCCAAAATAGGAAGATATCCAGAGAGGTGCTGGGAAAGAGGGGGTTTATGATCTACATGTATTAAAGCTGAAAGGATATCTTGATACTGACATGCTCAGAGGCTAAAATAAAATTCAGCATAGATATCCATAGCATTGGTACATGGAATGTCAGAAGAATGAAATTTCATATGGCTGGAACAAAAATGGCAAAACACAGCCTTTCTGAGCATCAACAAACTGTAATGGACTATAATAAGTCACTTTTTACATCAGAGGATCATCAGATCTACTGCAGGCAAGAAAATCAAAGAAGAAATGTAGTGGGCAACATTATTAGAGAAAGGTTGTCAAAAGTCAATGCAATCTAAGAACTCAGTGAATCTCAATTCAAGACCAAGGCAAGCCAATCGATATTAGGGTGATTCAAGTTGATGCTCTAACCAGAGGCAAGGGAAGCAGAAAAGGAAGACATCTATGATTATCTGTAACACCCGGCCACGATATCAACAAGATAGCATAATAATTGTAAAAAAAACCTGGAATACTGAAGCTGGAAGTAAGCAGAAAAATGGAAAACTGGTCATAGTGTACAGAATTAGCAAGGGTCAAAATAAGAAATTCTGCCATAAATATGCTAGTGGTGTACTGTACTCTCTCCCTTTCTTTTTCTGTCTTTCTGCCTCTGCATTGCTTTTTAGATACAATTTCTTGTCACTTTTTGTTCTTAAGGGGAAGTCTTAGCAAATTCACCTTAGCAAATTTCCTCTATCTATACAATCCTCCATAAGTGCGATTAATTAAATAATTAAGTAAAATCTATTACAATTTTGCCTTCCACATTTCTTGAGCTACTTTCACTGGGTCAACAGAAAGGCATCTCAATTCTTTTGGTTTTTGCATTTCAGGTTATTTTTATTTGTTTCATCTTTAATGAGGCCATCAAATTCAATACTGAATTCTTTAGACATTCAATTTATCAAATATAAGCCAACTGACCTTTACCGTATACTGTAATAAAGAATAATGCAGAGGTCATATCTTGTTCATCTGACATTTTGTTTTCTTTGGTTTACATTGTAATTTTGTGATCATGATCTAAAATACACTCAGTATCAAACCTTGTTTTTGCTGATTGAGTGGAATTTCTTCACATATTTTTAAATATATTTGTTCTAAATATTAATCTATTTGTTTTTTCTCTGTGTCTCATTTGTTTCACATGCCAGTATCACATTTTTGACTTTTTCCAAATTTTATTTTCGTTTTCACAGAATTGAGCTATTCCAATCTCCTGTCATTAGTATGACACCTTTTGTGATGTTCTGTCAAGGTACTGCAAATTACCACAGAACTGCCCAATTTCTGCTTCCTCTGCACCTGTGTTTGAAGAATAGGTTGGCTTGCCTTGAATTTCAATTGAGATTATTCTGTCTACTTGAGGGCATCTATATCCAAGCACTGATTTTTTAATATTTATGTTAATAATTAATAATTCTTTACTTCTCTGAATGTTAAAGATTTTTTTAATCTTGTATTATTTTTATAAATAACTCAAGATAGCAAACATACCTAATAGTCCTTCTTCCTCCTATTCTCCCAACCACAACCTATGAGGTGGGTTGGGCTGAAAGAGTGTTTGTATGTCCCAGAAATCACACAGTGGCTTTCATGCCTAAGGCATGAATTTTGTAAAATTAGATAGTATTCTATAAATATAGTAATTTAAATTCTTTAACAATATAGATTTTTTTACCTTCTTGTGACTGAAGCTGTGGAACAGATTGAGGAGGCAAAGTTAGAGCTACAGGCTGGCTTTGATTGCATAGACTAGAGTGTTTTTGAAGCTGCTTCAGCAGACTTGGATGAATGTACTGATATTGTGACATCAGCTTTTGTGAGGACATGTGTGTGCCTAGCTAGGGTATATATAACAACAATAAGCCTGTGATGACCCAGAGAGTAACACAAACATAACAAAATCCAAAACGTAAATAAATGTCCTTTAATGACACCAACTTGGCCCCACTGTTCAATAATTCTCAGTTGGAGATAAAACATACTCAAAAATAGTCTTCAAAAGAAAGCAATAAAGTCCGAATTTAATGAGCAGATAGAGGTGAAATAAAAAACCAAACAAATTACAATGATGAAATTTCCACAACGGAACAGGAGAAGTATTTACCAAATTCAAGGAGATAACAAAGCACAGTCTGTTGGAAGGACGTCAACCAAGATAACTTCAGACCAAAATAAAACACACTTTGTTTCCAGCATTCGCCCATACGCAGGTCTGTACTCTTATTCAGTTGCACAGCTGCAACCCATGAAGAGGATCAAGGCCCTCTCCTCCCGAGTAGACCATGTCACTCTGTTATCCTCTCCTCCCTGCATGCCCTAGGATGGATAGGGGATGGGCCTGGGTCCTCCTCTGACTGCTCAGCCAGCCTCTGCCCTTCCCCAGTCTCCTCCACAACCTCCAGAGTCACACTTCCACTCCCTGTCGGCTGTTCCTCCTCTCCCTCAGAGTCAGTCTCCACCAGGGGCATGACAAAGCCTTGGTTTACAGCAAAGCAGCTCTGTTGCACCAAAGAGGATAGCTACGGAAAGGAGATTGGATCTTCTACAATCAGGCCAGGAATATATTAACAAGAAAGACCAGGGTAGCAAACAGAAGCTACTCAGAGGTGGTATTCAGCGGGTTCGGACTGGTTCTAGCATACCAGTAGTGGAAATTTTGAGTAGTTCAGAGAACCAGCAAATACCACCTCTGGGTGACCCCGCCCCCTACCCCACTGTTACCTCTCCTAAATTCCCTTGCTTTTTGAAGCTCTGCTGATTCGCATGGCAGAGCAGATTGCTGCACCTCAGCTGAGCTAAAAAAAACAGCACAGCTCACCAGCATTGACACAGAGGGTGGTCTTTGGGCCCTGAGCATGCACGTAAAGTGAGCTCTCAGAAGTGGTAGGAAAAAAATTGGAAACCCACCACTGAAGCTACTCCAAAAAACTGAGAAATCAGTTCTCAGCTAATGAACCTGTAACTGTGTGGAAAAGCCTGGAATATCATTGGCTACAACAGACTTCCTCCCCTTACTGAAGAGTATTGTCAATTGGCAGATGACCTGAATGTGGTCTACCTTAGGTCTGAGAGCAATCACTATCATCTACCGCTACCTACCTCACTTCAGATACAACAACAGTAGCTAATTGCTACTCTCACTTCCTCTATCCCCAGTTTTGCTGCAATTCGTGTTCTATAATGGGGTGGTACATCACTTCACCTGGAATCTAGATGGGTTAGAAGAAGACATCCCTTTATCCAAAGAACAAGCTTTTAAACAAGCAACTAGAGTGTTCTCCTTTTTAACATGATTATCAGACCCAATGTAGTTTTGGATTGAGTGATATTAGGACACAAACAAAGAGTAAAGATTTTTATTTTAAGAATGACAACTCAGAAACAGCTTCAGAAATGGTTATCTGGGGTTGAGATTTGTATATCAAAGCTGGCAATTTTTAATGATCTAGAGCAAGCAGAGGGACAAGGAAGGGTAATAAGGTCATATTGCTCCAACAGCACTGAAATGAAAATTTAAAAATAATTTATCTATCAGTCTTTACTTTCCCTGATAACTTTACCTTATTAAGTGAAGTTGTCCCAAGGCTTCTGAGCCTGAATGCCAAGGTCGAATCAGACAAAAAAAATCTAATTCTTAAGGACTAGAACTCTCGGCCAAGACTGCCTAGGAAAACAGAAATGTCTAACTTCTTTCCACCCAAAAAGCCACCAGGGAACTGAAAAAATTATACTGGAAGAGGGAAAGCTATATATTTGAATTTCTGAAAGAAAGGGAAGATATAAATTTGAGATTATTCCCTTGATCCAGTTTGCTTTTGTTGACAATCTGGAGACATAAAACAGCACACAGACATTTAATTCCTGGGACCTTTCAGAAGTCATACTAAGAGTTGCATCTATTCTTTTGGCCATCAAAATTCCTCAAAAACATATTTCATATATTATAAATTGGCCCGCCCTGCTCATGCTTGCAGAAGAGACCTACTGCAGACTACACCAGGCAAGGAATTTTGGCTGGTGGGATCCAGGACAAGAATCTTTTCTTCCATGATCCCTGCCCTTTGGAACATCTTGCCATAAGAGTTAGGATTTCCTCCCCCCTCCATTTTTTTTTAGTCTTCAGGAAAAACCTTAAAAATTGGCTATGCCAGCTGGAATGGAGTTCTGAAGAAGCTGCTGGGTAGAGGTTCATTAACTGAAAAGGCACCCCATCTCTCTCTTCCAAACGTTGTTTTTTAGCTTATCTTAATTTTTTGTAATTTTAATCTTTTTTCACTGTCATACTAGTAGTCCTCAACTTATGACCACCACTGAGCCCAAAATTTCTAAGCAAGGCAGTTGTTCAATGAATTGTGCCTCATTTTACCACCTTTTCTGCCATCGTTGTTAAGCGAATCCCTGCAGTTGTTCAATGAATTGTACCATTGTTAAGCAAGTCTGGTTTCCTGCATTGACTTTGCTTGTTGGAAGCTGGCTGGGAACAAATGGTTACAAATGGTTGGTTTTGGTTTGTTTTATTGCATTGTAAGCTGCTCAGAGTCACCATGAACTGGGAGATGGGCAGCATATAAATTTAACAAATAAATAATTCATCAAAAAATACATCATAATCATATAAAAGAAATATTTTATAAATCCTTCTAAGTTAGCAGTGATTTTGCAGAATTTTTCCTGGCATCTCTTCTGGCTGTCTGTTCTTGAACCATCTAACATCCCAGATGACACCTTCTGCTACTCTTTCCAAAGAAATACATCTTTTCTCTTAGATTTAATTTTTTTTATACCATTTTTGTTTCAGCCACACATTAGTACAGTGTTTCATCCAGTGGTCTAAGCCAATACATACGCACAATTTCATATAAACATCCTTAAACATTTTGTTCTAAGCATCCAGTCTGGGGATGTTCTTATCTTGACAAGATCTAGCACATTCGGTACAATTCATAAACATCCAAAATAAAGAAAAAAACAGCACAGTATGTGTAATCTTTCTCATATGTTCTTTATCAAAAAGCATCTATGTGATTTATGTTTACCTCTCCACTAGACACATACTGCACAGCATTAGCTCTATCTCATCTCTGAACAAGATGGTAATATCACATTACTACCCTTTAATTGCCATTTCCTTGCTCTTTGGAAATGCTGTCCTTTCAGATAAACGAGGAATTAAATGCTGTTTTTAAAACTCTCAAAAGTAGATTTAAAAGATCTATAGGCTCAAGGGAACCTGAATGATGAAGCCAGATCCAAAAGGCAAGAGTGTAAAATCAAGGATGGAGCACTCCATACGTTAGATACTGAACTTCTTCAGTGGTAGTGTGGTATTCTACAGTTGTCTGAATTCACAATTACAGTAGGTTTTGACAAGCCCCCAAAAGCCAGCAATAAGCCAGAATGTTGCGAATGGACATTCAACATTTTTTTTCTGCAGGGCAACATTTTTGCAAGAGGAAGACTGTATAACGCAATAGCCATTGAAAAGATTTAAGAGACAAGAAGAAACCTGTTGATATCTTAAAGAACTCTCACATATCCTTGGATAATCTCACCTATAATATGAAGATTGGGCTATTTCAAAGAGCTGCTTTAAATGCTACTGTGACAATATCTCAGGCACTTTGAGTTACAGAAATACTAAGAATTTAGGAAGGTGTAATTTCAGTTCTTAAACGCTGTCAGGATATAAATGCTACTTATGAATAAACTAAGGACTACTAATTTTATGTGGCATTATTAGTAATCATAGGTTATGCAAAATTATGGGGGGTGGGCATAATCCTTTTCTGCAAAGTGTTCTAGCAATAGCACAAATGATCATTCTAGTTCATTCAAACTAAAACTTCTCCAAGACAAATTGCCTGACATACTAAGGCTATACTATGTAACTATGTGAATATGTTCTCCATTAACGCGCTGAATTCTTTCTTTCATCTAGTTCTGTTTCCATACATGTGGACACCACCTCACTGAGAAAAGATTTTATAGCCTTTGTGATCTGTGGGAAATGACAGCTTTTTGCTTCATTAATTCCTCATTTTACTTACATTTCCCCCCACAAGAATGACTGGCAATTTTCTCCTCTTCAACATCATTACTGCATTTCTAAAACCTTTCTACATAAATTAAGGCTTTGCTTTAAAAGCAACATGGAGTGTGCTTGCAGGCTGAAAAAGCAATCTCTTTTTGCAGACAGTAACATTCAGGCAATGAACTAGAGAAGCAATCTTGCTCCAATTAAAAGGTTCTAATTTACCTGGCTCCAACAATGAGTTGATTCCTATTGGCATCTAGAGCAAGCTGAGAGAAGTCCCGTACACCAGAGTATGAGAAATTTGAAACCCAAGGCTTCAGATCTGCAAAGAAAAATGGAAAAAGATAGAGGAACAATGACATCACTGGTGAGCAAGATTTCCATATGGCATTCAACTAATGATCTCCGACAGAGTATTGTTCAATATGTGGATAATTAACTATCTATGAAATTCTACTTTGCTATAATGGGGGGGGGGGTTTTCCACCAAGGTAGTAGCTACTGTAGCAAGGTTTGTCGGTTTTCTAATTCAATTCAGTTTTCTAATTAATTCTAATAAAGTCAATTCAATGGTCAGTCTTCTAATCTATGTAGTAGGTAATGGAAAGAACTGACGGTAGCTTCATATCTTACCATCACAGGTTGGGCAAAGGTTATTTAATGGCAGAAGTTTTTATGGCAATCACTATTATTCCTGTATAAAACTTTTTTTAAACAAAAGAAAATCCCACTAGCGGGAATGGGGAATATTCATTAGAAACTATAGAAGATTTGGTTTCTTTGTGTTGAAAATACTAAGTTTAAGTTTAAGTTTATTTGGACTTATAAGCCGCCCTCTCTCCTGAAGGACTCAGGGTGGCGTACATAAAAAACAGGCAGTACAAAAGTTAAAATAATTAAAAAATATTAAATTAGCGCCAAATAAACATTCAAATTAAAACCCCGATCCCCTGTCAGTCCAGGCCAGATTGTAAAAATAACCATGTTTTAAGGTCGCGATGGAAGGAGCGGAGATCAGGGGCTAGGCACAATTCAAGGGGCAGTTGGTTCCAGAGGGTGGGCGCTCCCACAGAGAAGGCCCTCCCCCGCCAGCCTACAATGTTTAGCTGACGGCACCCGCAGGAGGCCCCGTCTGTGGGAGCGCACTGGGCAATTGGTTAAAATGTTTGGACCTCCATCCTCTCTGAATGGCAACTTCCCTCTAAAATTAGACATGTATCAGGTTATCCTACTAAAAAGATAAATGGGACACAATTATTCTTAGGGTTAGTCACAAGGAAATTTGACAGATAAAGCTTTCCGTGCACTCTAAGATTAAAAACAAAATTCTGCACTACCACATATAAACGTAAGATATAGAGTTTTATTAAAAGCCTTCAAAGTGCGCTTTAGTTAGCATTTGGTTTATAAAGGATCTGACCAAGATGGAACAAATGAGGAAGCAAAAGAAAACAACAGTAACCCAGTGCATTAATAGAAAAGATAACAGTTTCAAGATAATAGAAATTCTGCTTCTTTCCTGTGTTCCAGTTAGATAGATTTATTTAAGGGAAAGCAAAAACAGTAGAATATAATATTTCTAAAAGAGATGTTTACTCCAAATCATTTTAAGATGAAGCCTTAATTTTGTATTCTTTGGAAAAAGACAGTGCATGTATAAAAAAATCCAACCCTACGCAACAACCTTAAACACATGAACCATAAAAATAGAAATGCTTATGAAATTATTTTCAGGATTATGAACTGATATTCAAAATGTTACCACAGATGTGTGTGTGTGTGTGTGTGTGTGTGTGTGTGTGTGTTTTAAAGGCATTATTTCCTTTAGGAAAGAAATTATCCAATAAAATTAACTTTCAAGTTGCCTTATCATTACAAGAATAAAAGTGGTTTTGGCTTTTATTTTTTTCCATGGTATTATAAGTAGTATAACACTTGTTTATTCAAATTATATCTTGTCTTTCTGCTCAGATGAGCACTTAAGGCAGCTAGTATAATTAAAACACACACAGGCACAGTGTAAAGATTAAAACTAAATGCTTCCAATGCTAAAACAATTAACAACCAAAAGCTTGATTAAAAACGATGGGTGCTTACAATTTTTTTAAAATGTTGAGGGAAATGGGTCAAATTTTAAGGGAGTTAAGAAGGTGACCATGGGTGTGTAGGTATGTCTGTGTGGTCCTTTAAAGGGGAAGATTTTAACATTGGTTCTTAATGGCAGAAATGTTATCTTAATCCCCTGGGGGACCTCACATTTAACAAATGAAATGAGCAATCAACATTTCAGGATATCATATGGTACTTGTATCTTGCAGTGTTTAGCAGCCTTCCATTTTATACCACCAACAACTAGTAGATATTTTTCATGGTAAGTCCCACAGAAAAATCATGACAATACTAAAAGACAGGGAACATCTAAAACACAGATAATGGTCATCAAATTTGTTAGGGCCCAAACCTTAACTGTGTGAAAAAGCTCCCTGTTATAGTTGCTCCTTGTGACAGTTGAAAATCACCTCCATTTGGTTCAAAAGGAGAACTTCCACCTCCAATAATGTTTATTTATCCACAGTATTTCCAGGTAATTTGGACATAAACTGTTCCAACCCATTATCAAATTTAGGCCATATTTTAAGGTCCTACCTGCTTATCCATGTGGGCTGGATGGTAAGGAGCAGTAGAATCTATTACTAACTTTCTAATGGCAATTTTACTCAAAAGCTCCCAATGACCGGCTGTACTACAGATTAATGTGAAAGAGGAACTTAATAAAGTTTTATTATTACCAGTAGTCCTCAACTTACAACCACAATTGTTACCAGAACTTCCATCACTAACCAAAATGGCTAAGTGAATCATGCTATTTTATGACCTTTGTTGCCATAATCATTATGCAAATCTGGCTTCCTCCACTGATTTTTCTTGTCAGAGGTTGACTGGGAAGGTATAAATGGTGATACATGAACCTGGGACATACCAATTGTTATATAAACATGCTAATTACCAAGCGCCTAAATTTTGATTACATGACTGTGACAGTTGTTAAGGACTGATTGTAAGCCACTTTTTTCAGCACTGTTGTAACTTTGAACACTCACTAAACAAATGGTTGTAAGTTGTGGACTGCCTGCATATGATACTTTCGTAATCACCATGATGCAGTTCACACAGAAACTACAAAATGATGCTAGAGAATTTTAAAATGCATGATGAAGGAATGCTGTAGGAGTTTTGAATCCCATTTGCAGAAGCCAGAAAACCATCAATAGCTAAAACAGGAGAGCCATGAATTTAGCAGTGTGTATGTCACAGTATACTAAATCACAGGTTTCCACCTATGATTTACCTGGCACATGCAGCTCCACCCCACACACCAAGATTAAGCTGCTAAAATTTGCCAAAAAGGTTGGTTCTAGTAGCACAATTTTTTTGTTATGTTCAAAATATGCAAACTAAAGGATAAGACTTCAAGCAACTACTGGGAAGCCAGCTGCTTGAATGCCCAAATGTTAACTATCTCTCCCTCAGTTGTCCTCTTCCAGTATCTCCCTACTCTCTTTCCTGCCCTTAAATCCTCTTCCTGTAATGTTATTGCAGTCTCCTGTGATTCTCTGGAAGACTGGGAATCCAGATACCAGATATAATGCCAATGTGACAAGCCCTGCACAAAATAGTATTGCAAATTATTATTCGCAAATTATTATTATTATGCCAGGTGTCCTTCAGCTATTCTTAATACAGTTTGAAATAAGTCATGAATTTCAATTACTAGAAAATATTTAAAAACCACGCTATTAGAGAATAGCCAGGAATTTCATTTTTCTTCATCCAACCTTTTTAAAAACAAAATCCATCTAATGACACATACACATACATATACAGTATATATCTGAATGAATTATGGTTATCTTTTTTACATTAGAAATGCAGAACTAGAAGCTCTTTCTAAGTAGAACTTAGTAAACCCTTAATCCCAAAGAGGCTTGTTTGGGGGTCTGAAAATTCCTTCCTTTAGATTGCAATGTGAGTCTCTCTCTTTCAGAATTCACCATCCATGGGCATGAATTTTTCCAGCCCTCTCAGTCATAACTGAAACAAGATTGTAATGGAGACTAACTCATCAAGGTTGACCTGAAACCATCCTTCCTTGATGCATCAGGATTTTCCAGGACATTTAGCAATATGCAAACCCACCACAGATGCCAAAGCATCATCAAGGTTTTCTCTTAGTTTATTAACCTGCTTTTTAAATTATTTAATATAAATTTATTTCAAGCATGGATCTGTCTGAGTTTAATAATCAAAAACTGCCTCCAGTAGACAGGAGAACAAAATAATACATGCGTTCTCCAGAATTTTGGGCATTTTTGTTATCTGATGAGAGGGTCATTTCAAAATAATGAAACATTTTATGGATCCTATTCTGATGCTCCAGTTTTTCTTGTCATTTCCAATGGATCTGTGTTCTTCCTTTCTTTGACAAACCCATTTTGAAAAGGCAGCAGAAAATGTAACTCTGTTCCTACTCCTTTCTTTTTCATTTGACACACTGGCCTAAGAAGTTATCCTATCATCTTTACCTTTAAACAACAAACAGTATAAAAAAGTTACAAGTAAAGAATTATGGGGCAAAAAGTATGTGCACTGTAGGCAGCTCAGTTCTCTCTATGATAGTTTAAAATGATAGTCAAGGCAGACAAGTAACAGGTAATTGCCCTGAATTCTACTTATGACCATGGGTGACAAAGTATATAAAGAATCCTTTTTTGATTGCTAAATTAAAGGCTGCATGACATGTCATTTCACAGATTTAAACCTTTATAGAGTTGGGAGATGATTAAACACAGCATGTCTTTCCCTGATAGTCCAAACTACCTGTTACCCCAATTCACACCATCACCAGGCTTTCTGCACTCATGTTATTCTCTGAGGTGAAAGAGGGTCAAACAATCATATGACAGCTATGAACCAAGCAATTGGGGGGGGGGATGCCCCATATTAAATGTCACTGCCAAATGCCAAAGACATCTTGGGAATAAACACACAACTTGTATCTAGAAGAACAAATCTCACATCTAACAGATAGACTTTACCTCTCTACACTAGATGAAATGTATGTATAAGAATCCAATGGACTCTCACATGCTGGACAAGATCGCTCGGATCCGGGCTGGTTTGGACATCAACTGGCTAGAGTCGGACGTGGAGGCGACATCGAGTCTTGTCGAAGTTACCTGGGATGAGTTTGACCCTGTACCTTAGATGCGGTAGACAGGATTATGCGGAGGCTATGTGACACCATGTGTTTATTGGACCCGTGCCCCTCCTGGCTGGTTTATGCCACCCGGACGTGGCTGGCTCCAGGCAGTTACCAACGCCATTGTGGGAGGGTCTTTCCTCACGCCTTGAAGGAGGGTGAGACCCCTCCTTAAGAAGCCTGCCCTGGACCCAGCCAATTTGAACAACTTCCGTCTCATCTCCAACCTTTGCTTTTTGGCAAAGGTTGTTGAGAGCGTGGTGGCCAGCAGCTTCCGGCTTTCCTGGAGGAAGCTGATTACCAAGATCCATATCAATCGGACTTCAGGCCCGGTTACAGCATGGAGACAGCATTGGTTGCGCTGATGGATGATCTCTGGAGGGCTCGGGATAGGGGATGTTCCTCTATCCTGGTCCTATTAGATCTCTCAGTGGCTTTTGATACCATCGACCATGGTATCCTGTTGCGGTGTCTTCGGGGGTTGGGAGTGGGAGGCACCGTGTTACGGTGGTTCTCCTCCTACCTCTCGGGGCGCATGCAATTGGTGTTGGCAGGGAGGCAGATTGATCCCAAGGCCCCACTTGTGGGGTGCCCCAGGGGTTGGTTCTTTCTCCCCTCCTGTTCAACATCTATATGAAGCCGCTGGACGAGATCATCTGTGGTTTTGGGGTGAGGTAACATCAATATGCTGATGATACCCAGCTTTTCATCTCCACCCCTGACCACCTCAGTGATGCCCTCTCTGTGATGTCCTGTTGCCTGGAGGTGGTACGGATCTAGATGGGGAGGAACAGGCACCAGCTCAACCCAGACAAGACTGAGTGGCTGTGCCTACTGGCATCTCGGATTGTCCAAGAAATTCCATCTTTAGTCATGGGGGGAGAGGTGTTGCCCCCCGTGGATAGGGCGTGCAACTTGGGTGTCCTTCTGGATGTACGGCTTAGTATGGAGGAACAGGTGGGAGCCGTCGTTGGGGGGCATTTGCCCAGGTTCGTCTGGTGTACCAGTTGCGCCCCTATTTGAGCCGAGATGCCCTATGCACGGTCACTCATGCGCTCGTTGCCTCCTGTCTTGACTACTGCAATGCTCTCTATTTAGGGCTGCCCTTGCGGACTATACAGAGGCTTCAACTGGTGCAAAATACAGCCGCGTGGGTTGTGATGGGAGCGACCCGATACTCCCATGTGACACCCCTCCTGCGTGATCTGCACTGGTTGCCAGTTGCCTTCCGTGTAAGATTCAAGGTTAACCTATAAAGCCCTCCATGGCTTGGGTTTGGGGTATTTGCAGGAGCGCCTCCTACCACCATTGAGTTCCAATCACCCATTGCACTCCCACCGGCAGGGCCTCCTTGGGGTGTCGTCGACCAGACAATGTCAGTTGGCGGCACCCCGCGGGAGGGCCTTCTCGGTGGGAGCGCCCACCCTGTGGAACCAGCTGCCCCTGGGGCTGCGGTTGGCTCCTGACCTGCGCACCTTCCGTCGCAATCTAAAGACCTGGCTGTTTTTACAGGCTGGCCTGGCTTGAGAGTGGTTGGGGTTTTAATTGGCTATTTTAGTATGTAATTTTAGGTTTTATTTGGATTGGATTAACAAATTTTTTAATAATTGTATATGTGTTGCATTTGCATGTGAGCCGCCCCGAGTCCCCCCCGGAGATGGGGTGGCATATAAATCCAAATAAACATAAACATAAACATAAACATCTTTCTTGGAGAGACAGCTTCCCTTACCTCAATTTCTTTATTTTTTTCTTTCTGTTCCCTTTTAGAGCAATGCCTTGATTTCAACTAAAAGCCTTTAAAAAAACAGACATTTACCTAACTCCTTATAATCCTCATATAAATTAAAATTGAATAGACCCCTTTTCTGGAAGAAAGCAGGAAGCCTAGAAATGAATAACTCATGACAAATCCAACTCACTGTTCTTTGTCTTTGTCTTTGTAACCTATCCCAAGAGGAAATAGCCATGTTCTCCATCCCACTCCAGTACCCAATATTGCTCAGGTGCAATTGATTTAAATTGCAATTGATTTAAATTGATTTGTGACACATCCAGGTTTACCACACCTATAAACACACAAGATTCGTCTGTTCACAACAAAACAGCTACAGTGGCCAATTATATGCACACCACACAGAATGTAAATGTATGAGAAGTCTCATTCACTCTCCTAATGCCACAGAGACCATGAAATATATAAGTATATTTATTTCTGTTCTTTATTGATCCATCTAAATCTTGTACTTCTATGAATTGAGAGGAACAAATGTGTATATCTTCGAAGTTCAGCACCAGAAATTAAATGGAAACTTTTACCTGATAAAATCCACGCCCTTCCTTTACTTTACACAAAATAGTATTTAAGTTTCTCTATCAACCATGAGAATTGATTGCCAAGTCACTTATTATACTGCAGGCCCCCAATAAGTTATGTGTAAACTTCCTAATAAATTCCCTTGCCACTGGACAAAATATGAAGTGGCCCCATGACTTTTAGTCCTCAGATTAATTGTCTGACTACTTTAAAATTGCTAAAGTTCTGACATAAAAGTTCTATCATCCACATTAGTCCAAATTTATCTTGAAGGCTTTTACACAGCACCAGCTAGTTATTTCTCATTCTCCAATTAAAAAAACTAAGGAAGCTGTTGATTACAGCCTCTCGGTCTTTTAAGTGGATAGAACTGTATATCTGTCAAATACATACAAATTGCCATAATCAAAATACTGTGCTTCAAAATACTCAAGACCTGAGACAGATGTCATCAGAAATCTTGTGTTCATGTTGGAGTAATTTCAGTGGTGCGATTCAACTGGTGTAACAACCAGTTCGGTGAGAACGCACTTCACCTGAACGGGTCCACCCCTGAGCAATTTTCTAGCCATTGTCCTGCTCTGAAAAAGATAAATGTATGAACAACAGCCAGAGTTCCTTAAATGCCATGATATTCAGTTGCAGAACTCTATTTTAGCACTCACATTGGATACATAATTTATTTCTTCAGTTATTATAAAAAGCAAGATTGGTGTTCAGGGGTGTAGAATAAATATGCTAACTGTATCCTTCACTTTTCCTTTTAATGTGTAGTGGGCCATGGCTCGTGGTACAGAGCTTTTCAATCAGTGGGACCTTTTGGAATGTGACAAGACCCGAGAAACCAGAGTTCTGAATCCCATGGAGAGGCTTCATGGATAGAGGAAGCTCTCCACACTGCTTTTGCCTTCTCCATAAAAACATGAAGAATATGCTCATTCTTGTTCCCCTGGAATATGAATAGAATTTCCACATATTTTATTGTACTTGAGGAAGGCTAATCTGGAGTGTCACTGACTGCAAATGTATTTTCCACTCCCTCAAATTCATAACTCTCTCTAAAATCATGTATGAAATATTAGTTTATGTATTAATATATTTATTTACATTTTCTCACTGTTTCTCTCGTTCACCCACTGCATGAAGCAAGCTCAACGTGGCTGGACTAAAGAGGCATCTGGAGAACTTAATGATAAAGAAAGTTCTAATGATTATATACCATTGCAATCTCAGTCTATAATAAATGAGAGGTAGTTTATGTGACAACATCAAAACCTGCTCACACATTCCAACTGTGAAATTTCCTTATCCCTCACTTTCAAACACAAAGGGAAAGAGGTTTGGAAAAGAAGATTCTCAAGAGTGGGAAAAAGAAAATTGCACAATGTTTTCTGGTTTTCAGTGTGTGGGATATAAGGCATCTATTATCCAATGTTTGATATTTATTTATAAGCATTAAAAGGGAAGATGAAGCTAGGTCATGACTTATGTCCACTAACAAATGAAGGCATTTTTGATACATCAGATCTGATCAGTAATATTTATGTACATTGTATTTTGTTTAGATTACTATGGCATATTTCACGCAAGCCTATCTTTAAAGTGTCTTTAAATTTTGAGGTGGCTCGTCTTCAATTGTTCAATAAGGAGGCGCATTAATGCTTACAGCAGATGCTCATTCTTAGCACCCTCTGCCTTCAGGCAGTTCTTTCCACTGCTGTGGGTGGCTGGCCTAGGCTCTGGGGAATGAGGGCCATTTTTGAGGTTATATTGTCATGTGGAAGGAACAGACCATAGTCTGCCATGCTGGTCCAATGTGGGTTGGCAGATATGATCAATGTTAGTCGGGGCATCCATCTCAGCAAGTACTGCGAGCCCAACTGACAAATGAAAGCAGGACCATATTGGCTGGAAACATGTAGAAGAGGCCTTCATCCTGCAATGGATAGACAATGGCTAAGATGATGATGATGATGCTGATGATGATGATGATGATGATATGCTCATTTATACCTTTTCAACATGTTGATAACCCCAGATCTTACAATTTGAGCCCTGATCATCAAAAGTTACGTATTCTCCATACAACAATATTTATGATCCTTGGATGAAGCACCTCTAACAGGATACATCCTACTCCTGAAATGCCTTCCCATCCTATGTCATAGAAAGTCAGATTTATTTTATTTTTTGAATTAGTTACCCAATATAGTCAAATACCCAAGGTATGAAGAGAGGTTTTAAATATCCTTACATTTGGGTAATCATGTATAGAATCTAAATGAAAATTCATAATATCATCACTGCTTTCAATTGTTTCTACAATTTTCTTACAACTGAGAAGAGGAAACTTTTTATTTCCAACTCAAAGGGTTGAAGTACCTTTCAAATCTGTCTTAAACTTATATGGAACATCCAAAGCTACTTTATTGCTGAAAGTCTGTGATTTATGAACTGTCAACATAGACGGTGATACCCTTCTTCTGAAGAGGGAAGAATCTAATGCCGAAAGGAATAATGAAAGTAATAAGAACACCTTGAAAGACATGCTGTAAGAAATCAAAAGGCCAGAACCCCTAAAAACTGAAATCCAGAGAATTGACAGCACCTTTAGCAAATCCTTTAATTAGCCTTCAAGCAAAAGATTTATATATCAGAGAACACTGTTATGAAATAAGGCTGATTCAACAATAAACACTTTGGCAATAAAACAAAGCATATTGGACATACTACTGGATGTCTGCCAGTTCCAGAGGTTATAAATCAATCCTTCAATTGTAAATCTATGGCCACTACCAGAAACTTACTAGTCCCAAGTTACATGTCACTGAGTATGTGTACCTATTGGGGAGAACCATTCAGAAAGCTAAGAATGGTTGTATATTGTCTTTCTCAAGACTCAGGCTCATACCTCATACTCAAAGAACTATAAGAAATGGTTTTCCTCCTTGAAGCCACTTCGTTTGTTGACCAGAGTTACTGTACCAGTGAGATGGATGGCATAAAAATAATGAATGTGAGCCAATCACTAGAAGTCAGATACTTAGACAGTCTCTACTGCCATCTGTAATTAATTTCAAGGAAACATATAAGATACTAAGACCCACAATCTAAAAGCTGCATTAAGAGGTAGAGGCAAAGGGGAAGCTCATTCACTTACTCTGCCACTTTTTCAAAAAAACAGACCATAGAGTAGCATCAAGGCATCCCTGGGATATGCCTTTGTTGCCCTCAAAAATAAATAGATGAACAGATGAGGGTGTAACAGAAGGAATGGCAAAACCGAGGGATGGAGTCAAAAGAGAAATCAGCCCAGAGTCTCTACAATGTCACAAATGGACTAAGAAGCCCCTTTTGAATTCCGTTAAGTCTTATATAATGCCAAGGTAGTGGTAATGTTAGCTGTGTAGATTCTTGTGCAGAGTCATGATAAGTAATAAATCAGTTTAATTTTGGGGGGAGCATGTAGCACTTTGAATTTTGAGGGAGAAATAAGTTTTGGAGTAGGTATGGGCACCTGTTGGCTATTCTTTAAATTAAATATGACTTTATCAGGATTGTATAGCAATTGCAGGCAGCCACTACTGGTAAAAGATGCAGCTGCTTTAAAGAATTGCTAATAGATGCCATGCCTGCATATTTCAGCATCATTTCCCTTTGAAATCCAAAGTGCTGCACAGCGCTAGTCTCCTTTTAAAAGTCGAAGTATGCCACCCTGTACTGAAATAATAATTCAAAGTAACAATAATATACTTAAAGAAGGAGAAAAATGACTTATTGAATTACTGACATGTCTGGGAAACAAGTTACATCTACCCTTCATCTATTTGGGTTTTAAGCTTTATATTCAACAATCTATTTACATTTAGTAGGTGATACATGTAGTTCACAATTAATGTCTTCTGATAAGCTAACATCTTAGTTCAGAAGTTCATTTTTTTCAAAGTACATAATGTCATACTGAGATTCCAAAATAATGTTCAGTCTAAATTAGACTGGATCACTAACTAAGGACATATCACAAAGCTATTGCAAAAATGACACAATGAGAATCAAAGCTGGATTGTAGATATCTTTCGTCCAAAATTAATCTGATACTTTTCACAGCATTTGCAGTAGCCAAAAAACCCTAAGTTTAGAAGCTAAAAGTGAAAATTCCTACATTTTAGGATATGACATGCTACAAAAGGGACTTTTAGTCATTTGTCATTCGACTCTGCCATCCAATCAAGCCCTATCTGGGTTTTATAAAGGGATTTCCTATCTAATGAGTATCTGGGTTGGGGTTTGTTTTTTGGGTGGGGTGGGGTTAGTTCATAGAATATATGAACAACTTATCCCTTCAGTTCTGTTTCTGATATTTTGCTTATATGTCCTGCCTGACATTGGGCTTGGTTATTTGAGGAATCACATGTCTCCCATAGCAACTGCCTGGTCGTTTCAATCCTGCAGGGCTGGTACATTTCAGATTCTTTCAGTTAAACTGTACCAGCTACTGGGACTTTGGAATGCAACTTCTCCGCAGCAGTACCTACACAAGATTCCCCCCCCCAAAAAAAATCCAGGAGTGGTCCCCATTCCTGTTGTTTAGAAGAGCCATGGAGGTCTGCCTCTTCACTCAGGCCTTTGGCAAGGGAAAGTGAGATCACACTTGCCATCTTTTATCTTTACTTGATTTTATCTTTATTTGTTATGAACTGCCAAGAGTCACTGACAGTCAGGAGGCATACCAATTTAATTAACTATTGTTATCATAAATTGTTCACAGCCTCCATCTAATACTGCATTCTGACTCCGTATGTACTTTTCCTTTGTGTTTCCTATGACAAAATGTACATATTATAATGAAGCATTAAACTTTTTATCTAAATGTTCCCTAAACAAAATTCAAATTTATAATTAAATTGACATAATACACACAAGAAATGCTAAAAAACTTACTTTTCAACTTTTTTTTCAATAAAATCCTATTGATACTTTTTCCAGTCCCACTAAGTCTAATGAGCTAACTTATTTATTTATTACCCCAGTTTAAGGTCTGAATCAAATCACATAATTGATCATCCTTAATTTTTCTTTATTCAATGAGAGGGATTCATCTTGAATATTAAACATATAAAATATTGATAGGTATTGCCTTGATCTACACAGTCTATAGAAAATAATCTTCCACTCATTGGAATTGTGGTCTGCTAACATCATTTTTTTAAAGATTTCTTTTCACTACAGGCAGGCAGTAACAAAACAAGGCTATATTAAACATTCCAAATCTAGGCTCAGGTTTTAACTATTTATTACATTTCTGATACAGCCAATTAAGAGCCTTGGTGGCACAGGCTGTTAAATGCCTAGCACTTAATTCCAGCTGCCTGCAATTAGTGCAGGCTCGAATCCCACCAGGCTCAAGGTTGACTCAGCCTTCCATCCTCTCGGGGTAGGTAAAGTGAGGACCCAAGATTGTTGGGGCAATTAGCTGACTTGTAAAATGCTGCTTAGTAATAAGCAGGCATATACAATGGAATGAAGGCTATTGCTGAGCACACTGGGTTGTATCCCAAAAATTGTAAGCCGCCCTGAGTTTTCGGAGAAGGGCAGCATATAAATGTAATTTTTTTAAAAAATAGTTGAGTTGACATCCATTATATGAACCATATTTCATGAAAACCAGCATAAAAATTTCTGCAGACTCCAATATAGGTTGTATCTATGGGAGAGTTATCTTTATGACTTCCAGATTTATTGTTCTCTCTCTCTCTCTCTCTCTCTCTCTCTCTCTCTCTCTCTCTCGTTAGTTACAAGCAGCGTGATCACTCACATTTCCCTTTCCTTAACTTTACCATTCATTCTTTTCCCTGTGTGGTTGATTTCCTCTTTAGCTTCCTTTTGATTCCCCTTCCAGCCTCCTCCCCTTCCAGCCTTGCTTGGAGTCCTACTGCCTCTGATCATTGAAATACTTTCTTCCATGAAGCATTTCCTTTCTTTAAAATGCTCACCTTAAAATTTTTAGCTTGTGGTTAATTCTCTGCATGAGAGGGATTTTGTGACTGAAGGACAGTTTCCCCAGATTTATCTCATTCTAGAGTTCTTCTTAGCTCAGTTTGCCAAATTATTTCTATCAGCTCACATCATAGTTTATGCTAAATAATTAATAATACCGGAGCACCACTTGAATACTATCATCATTGATAAATTCACCATCGATCAATTGCAAAAGGCAGCTTTAATCAGAACAGCTTATATCCTGCGATGATACTTCTAACACCCACATGTGACTATCCCAGGTCCGTGGGAAGGACTTGATAGATGGACAAAAATGATAAATACAGTCTGAACATCTGGCTGTCTGTGACAGACCATACTGAACAGAAAAGAGACATGGGAAGAAAAAGTATTACATAATCAGTACATTTTTTAAAAAACCAGGCAAAGCAGATATTAACAAGACTGGCAATGGCTGAGGGCCAGAAAATTGAAGAAACAGACCAAGGAGTTAATTCTGCCAGAACAAGACCAAGCCTTAAAAATAAATACATACAAAGCCAGAATTGAGAAGACAGCAATAGACAGCAAATGTGGTCTCTGCAAAGAAATTGAAGAAACAGGGGAATCACCTGGTTAGCTGTGGCAAGATCACACAGACTGACTACAATGGCATGACAAAGTACCAAGAATAGTGCATTGGAAGTTATGTAAGAAATACCATTTGCCTGGAAGCAAGAACTTGTAGAATCATAAAAGAGAAAGAAATAGAAAATGAAGAAGCTAAATTGCTCTGGGACTTTAGAATTCAAACAGAATTCTAGGCACTTAGTACCTAACACCCCTGATTTAACAATTGTTGATGAGAAAGACACAAAAGTTTGGATAGTGGACATGGCAGTATCTGGAGACAGCAGAATATTTAAAAAAGAGAGAGAGAGAACTGGAGAAAAACTACAGAATACAAAGACCTTAGAACAAATGTGGCAAAAGAAAGCAAAGATAGTACCAATAGTAATAGGGACCTTGGGTTCAATACTAAAACACCTGAGACACCACTTGAACACCATCAGTCAATTGCAAAAGGCAGCTTTACTCAGAACAGCTTACATCCTGCGATAATACTTTTAACATGACTAAACATCTGCCCAACTCAATGGATAGATAAAAATGTCAAATCCAATCTAAACATCTAGCGGACTGTATGACAAACCATATAATAATACAAATTAATTTAATAAATGAATATAACATGTGAATAATCTCAGAGATAGGCACTGAAAAATACTATTATATATTGGCATGTTAGTGAATTTTTATTCTAACTTACTGACTTTCTTCTGCCAAAAAAAAAAATTATTCTCCCAACTCTCCAAAGTCACATAGAATGGTTTCAGATGTGGTTCCAACCATGGAAGGATTACCAGCTTTCTTTCATTTTAATTTTATTTTCATATTAACAACGTTCCATCTGGTTTTGTAAATGGTTAGAAAATCTGTAATAAAATGCCTCAGGATTTCTTTCTGCCTGCCACATGGTAAAGCATAACCCTACTGTGGTTGTTGATTCTCAGTCATTTATTTGTCACCAAGTTCCTTTTCACTTGTGAAGTTTCCAAAGCATCAGAGGCAAAGATTGTGGTCTATTGTTCAGTGCAGGGCATGCTAAGAAAAGAATAAAGCTCACAGCATGGAGCTCTCATACTTTTTTTTCTTGCTTCTCTTATGGGTTCTTGAGGGGAAAAAATTATGCTTATTGGATGATAGCTGTTCCAGCTTACTCTGCATGTCAGAAATTACGACTTACAGTAAGGTGGCAGGAACTGAAGTATTTTTCTGACTGATGAATCACTCAGTTTTGACTGGTTATATTTGAGGGCAAACTCATCTATCTGTTAATCTGACTTTATTATTGTGTTAAAAACCAACAGGGACAGAAATAAAGAAATAAGGCAAAGCCTCAAACCAGCCAATTCTTATACTACTCAACAGACTTTCTGCATTTAAGCAAAATGTCGCCTGATCTTTAAAACAAGCCTATCACAAATCCACAGTAAGGCTGATGAATACTCTGCCCTACTTTGTGCTCTACACAAGCTTTTTGTGGGTTTTTTAAAATTATTATTTATCTGTGGAGATTCTCAGTCATTCAGCTCATGGTTGTCCCAAAGGTGCTTTATCCAAAGGCAACTGGACTTTGTTTTTCCTTGAAGACATTTCACTTCTCATCCAAGAAGCTTCTTCAGTTCTAAAGAAGTGAAGAACAAAGTCCAGTTGCCTTTTGAAAAAGCACCTTTGGAATTTTTTTTATCTCATTTTAAAGCTTTGGGCCAGTCACTTTCTCTCAGCCCTAGAAGAAGTTGAAGTCCACACAGCATAAAGTTGAGAAGCACTGCCTTATTATATTTGGTTTAATTTGTGCTATGGATATGAGAATCTAGTCTGCTGCTGGCATTCAAGCAATTTCCACCTTTGATATCGCTGTAGGTACAGATCCTAAATGCCACTCTACAGTACACTAAGGTTCCTCAGCACCATCCGTCTCTATATACTTGAATAATATTATTATTCCAATAATATTACTTCAGGGACAGAATCAGAGGGGCTAAAGGAAAACCAGAGCAGAGCTCAATCTGTTTTTCCTTTAAGTTTGGGACAGATCACTTGTTATGTGCAGCAAAACTTTTTTTTCTTTTACAACAGCATCTAAAGCACACCTTTTTCCCCCTCCAAATTACAACAGCTTCTTCATTAAAAACAGCATTGGAAGTCTTTTGTAAAAAATGGGAAAAATGAGGCTTCGTTATACAGCAATGTAAATTAATCATACATAAGAAGAGTTGCAATGTTTGCAAAAAGGTGGGTACAGATTCCTGTGAAAACTTTATTGTGTTTGCAGGTCAAGCCCCTTTTATTCCTTTACTTTGCTTCCAAGCTCCAAATATCCTTGACTGGAGACAAAAAAAACTCCCACACAAGCAGTTACAAGAAAGAGGAAATGCTGTTTAAATTATAAAGAATAAAAAAACAACACAAACCAGGCAAGATAAGGGCTTGAAGACGTCCATAGATATCAGAACACACACTGGGAAGGATGCCAAACTCAGAGAGGAACAATAAACTAGAGATATTTCCATGCTTTGTTTCCAGCACTGGCCCGTACACATGTCCATCCCCTTATCCAGTTGTCACAGCTGCAGCCCATGAAGAGGATCAAGGCTCTCTCCTCCCCAGTAGACCACATCTCTCCCTTATCCTCTCCTCCCTGCGGGCCCTGGGATGGAGAGGGGTTGGGCCTGGCTGACTGCCCAGCCAGCCTCTGCCCTTCCCCAGCCTTCTCCACAACATCCGGAGCCACACTTCCACTCCCTGTCAGCTGTTCCTCCTCTCCCTCCACTAGGGGCATGACAGCAATTGTTTCTGGAACAAAATATGAACGTATTGCTTATGCATTATCATTTTCTGCACAGTATATTACAGGCTTCTAAGTCAGCCAATTTGGTGCACTAAACAAGTCACCAGGGTAGAAAACAGGAAGCCAAGAGTTCCAATCCCACCTTAGACACAAAGCCAGCTGGGTGGCCTTAGGTCAGTCAAACTCTCTCAGCCCAAAGGAGAAGGCAATGGCAAACCACAACCAAAATTTTACCAACTACAAGGACGTAACCAAGCAGCTGCACACATACACTCCCTCATTCATCTGGTTATCACTAAAATTATATCCTGAAGGCCACAGAAGATACCTATGCCCCCCTCCCCCCATTTTTCTACTGATAATCTTATCTATGCTTGCTTCAGAAGTAAGACAATTGTTTCAGTGGAGTTTTCTTACTAGTAAACAAGCATAGAAATGTAGCAATACACCAATAATAGCAGAGTACTTTATTTAAATAAAATAAAATAAAGCAGACCAGCACCTACACCTGTACTTCTATTTGAAAGGCTGCCATATCAGATAGATCAGCTACCTCTTCTAAACAAGATTTGCTTATAAAATACACTAGTTATGTTTCTGCTGCCTACCTTAAATAGAAGAATTATCTTCACCCTTCCAAGCAACAACGGTAGCCAAAAGTGAAATTCCCAAATAAAATTCAATTAACAAATTTTAAATAAAATGAACAGTCTCTCCAAGAACCTGACAATCTAGCAAGTTAATTAGTGCTATGCGCAGTTATTGACATGTAGGAATGCCCCACAGCACTTTTAAGCAGTTTAAGTTGTTTTTAGATATATTTTTTTAAGACAAGCTCTAAAAGCACATGATTAATCAGCACAGAGAAAAGGACAGATTGCTCAGGCTTTTCATTGCAAACTGCAGTCACGTACATTTTGAAAAACTGTCTGCAAATTAATAATGATATAGAAGTAAAACTTATGGGAAACTATATTTAATTTATTTTTACATTCCCTCCCCCCCACCTTTAATGATTGTTGAACAGAAATTAAAAACCTAAAATAACATCACCATAAATACATATCAGCAGCAAAGGTGAAAACAATTAATAATTATTTATTTATTTTATTTATTTATTGGACTTGTATGCCGCCCCATCTCCGAAGACTCGGGACGACTCACAACTAAAAACATACATCCACAATAAATAATTAAAAAAGAATTAAACCAGAACAAGTCCAATATTTTTGCTCCAATACAAAATTCCATAAAATTGAAGTCTTGCAATTTTATTGAGTATCTTATAGGCACAGATTATGTATCAATAACCACAGTGAAAAATAATAAATTCTTTCTTAAGTTGCAGAAAATGGTACACACACACACCCACACACACCAATACCCATGAATAAGAAGCCTTGCTATTGTTTTGCTGTCTTTTTTCTTTAGTTTCTTTCTTTCTTTGGTTTCTTTAGTTTCTTTCTTTCTTTGGTTTTTGGTAAAGGCCAAAAACAAGCAAAGTAAATTTTGCCAAACATGATACTTCCAGGAAGTTAATTACATGTCTTCCTAAATTCCTTCTCCTTCAAAGAATGAAGGAAAGTTGTAGCAAAATGAAGCTGTCTCCATGGGATCTTCATCCTCATATCGGGTCTTCTTGAACCCTGGAATCTCCAGGTGGGCTCTCCCCCAGTGAAAATCTTCTGCCCAGGTAAAAAGTGACATATTCACCATTTGTATTCACATGGGAAGGTGTTTCTCTCACTTGGAATCTGGATAGAACACTACAAGGACTCTCTCTTCCCCAGGAATCAGAATTTAAAGAATTGCTCCTAATTTTTTCTTTCAACCAGGGCTACCTAGCCCAAGTGATTTTGGAGTACATGATGCTGGATTACATACTCATAGCTAGAGAAATCAAGAATATAATTTTTATTTTTAATAAAAGCAATGAAGCAGAGTAAAATTTAATTGCAACCAATTAACAAGGCTGACATCTGCATTTCAAACCTAGAACTCAACAATATATAAATACTGACAGACATAGAAAGACAAAGGTTAGAGCAAAGGTAGAATATCATCCAACTGAGCATCTTGTACGGAACACAAATTTCAAAATTCGTCACATGACTAAATTGAATATTCTTTCCCAGCTTTATTCACTGGTTCCTACCCTTCTAGAGTTTCGTAGGCAATGGGCCTGAATCCTTAGATCCAGTCACATGGAATCTCTTCAGATATCTGCTGTACCAGGAGGCCCTCAGTCAAAAAGCTAGAGAAATAAAAATCCCTAACTTCTCCTACCCTTGAATCCCTACTCAGTAAATTACAGCTAGCCAGGAGACGACTCAGAATTATTTTTTTTAATCGACCAGAAATTCATGAAAGGATTAGCAATACTCTCAGCTGCAGCACACGAAATGATGACATGATATGCAGGATGATGTAATGGCACTATCCTCTACAAATGGAGAATTTTATCTTAGTGGATAGATTTTTAAAAATGGAATAAATCTTCCAATCATTTCATATGCCAATTCAAGGGAGTTAGCTGTCTCCTGTAATTCTGAAGGGAATAATTGACACAAATAAGGCAATGACAACTGTATACCTCCTGAATGATATAAAAATATTAGAAAAATATGGCTTCGATATTGTTAAAGAGTTATATATTGAATCTTTGGAGACAAGGGCCTCAATCATGGGATTATGAGATTTATATAACAATTATTCTAATAGAGGAAGAAGTCTCACAAATTGTGGAAGAATCCAATATCTTAGCTAGATATAGATACTAAGATTTTGATGGCTACTCTAACATGAAGATTATAGAAGGTATTACTATCCATAATTCATGCAGCATAATCTGGATTTATAAAAGGATGTGAAATATCTGATAACATTATATTATTGGTAGAAATCTTACCATTATATTTTAATTAACAATGAAACAGGTGTAAAGACTTTCTTCGATGCGAAGAAAATCTCTGAGATAGTGGTGTAAATTAGATTTTTTTAACATTACGGGCAAAATGTCTATCAAATGTACCAAATATTACTTGGATACATTTATTATCTAATCTTTCTGCTCAGATAATTATCAATGGATTTCTACAGTTAATTCCTTCAGCAACTTGTTGCAATTTTTCCAACAATTCTCTAGGATTGTGAAAAAAGCACACCTAATATGTCACATAGATTCTATCATGAAAATACAGCAAAGCAATGGTGGGATTCAAACATTTTTATTACCAGTTCTGTGTGCGTGGTGTAGCTTGGTGGGCATGGCTTGGTGGACATGGCAGGGATGGATACTGTAAAATCTCCATTCCCACCCCACTCCAGGGGATGGATACTGTAAAATCTCCATTCTCTCCCCACCCCACTAACCTGCTTTCCAGCTCCGTTCTCCTGTGCAGGGCAACAAAAGAAAACCCAGCCGATCAGCTGAGACTCGGGAGGCAGAGAATAGATGGGGGTGAGGCCAGTCAGAGGTGGTATTCCAAACTATTCAAAATTTCCACTACCGGTTCTCCAGAACTGGTCAGAATCTGCTGAATGCCACCTTGGCAGCAAAGAGCATGTAACTATGAAAGCTACAAATAGCTAAAACTTAACTGTGCCCGCATCATATAAATAGTTCTACTAACAACCACTTTTAAAACTGCATGTGTTGCTTGTAGTGGTTTGTTTATACATTTATTTTGAAGAAATTATCCACTTCCATTGGTACTCCAGATACTTAAGAAGTTATTTACAAAACTTGCTCAATCCAACCAACAACAAACACAAAGCAGTACAGTGTTCATTGGAGCCATAAAACTAATACAAGTAAAAGGAGATCTGCTCTAAATTAATCCTTTTAAGCCACATTGTTAATAGTCTTAGGATAACTCAAAGCTGACAAGCCTTGCCTTTTATTTCAACAAACGTATGGGTACATTTTTTGTTTAAAGAACCAGACATAGTTCCCCCCCCTACAATTAATCTTACAATAAGTTTTGCTTTTTACTCTTCCTTAATAAAGCACATGGTGTGACTTAACAAGCAGTTCTAAAAATCAAGTTTTCCTGGTTCCAGAAAATTAAAGTTAGGAACCAAATGTTATTATGCAGAAGCAAATGTGTCACTAATTTAATTTAATCCATTTAAGAACAATTAATAGAATAAAAGAACTAAAGGAAAAAGAAAAAAGCTGCTGACATCTGTAAAATGCAAACAGTTCGTGTTATGTATGCAGGTTTAGAGTCATTGGTTTAGTTTGAACTGTTCTTGTAAAATGTAAGAAATGATTGGTTTAAAAAGTGCGGGAAAACCCTGCACTCTGATTGGCTGGCAACTGTGGCTGCTGGCTATAAGTAGCAGCCACAGCCCAGCCAAAGTGGGTTCGTTCTGAGCTGTAGTCACTAATAAACAAAGAGCTTGAAGCACTCTGCATCTGTCTCTTCATGCAAACTTAACACTGGCGACAAAGGTGGGATCTCCCTGAAGAAGGCGGCAATGTGGAACAGAAGAAGAGAGAGATGGCTGCGCTGAACACCCCCCCAGCCCCATTCAATCCGACGGCAGAAGACTGGGGGACGTATGCAGATCGTTTCCAAATGTATCTGGAAGGAAATGATCTTGCCGTCATTTCCGAGAAGCGGAAGAGGGCGGTCTTTCTCACGCACTGCGGTCCGGCAGTTTTCAAGATGGCGAAGGCATTGGCGGGAGCTGCAGATGTGAAGGTAATGGAATGGCCTGACTTAGAAAAGTTGTTAAGAGCCCATTAAGCCCCACAAGTATCGTGCCTCATTAAGAGACACGAAGTTTTACGTCGGGATCAAGGGGAAAGCGAAAACGTAAACGACTTTGTGGCAAGTTTAAGAGACATTGGGGGTGCATGTGAATTTAACAATTTAGAAGAGGCTATGTGTGATCGATTTGTTCTGGGCCTTAAAGACAAGGTGCTTCAGAGCAAGTTATTACTAAGACCTAAGATCACGCTGAAGGAAGCAATAGAAGAGGCCTCTTCAGCAGAAGCTACCAAGTCCTCAGCAGCAGCCATGAAGAAAATTAACAAGGCCACAAGCCATCCTGATGTAGAAAAGTCCACAACAACTCATTGTGAGCAAATAGATTCTGAGTCAGACTGTAGTGAGGTGGAGGAAGGAATTTATAGACTCAGAATGAAGTGGAAAAGAAAGACCTGGGAAGAAAGAGGCAAGATTTCTACTGCAGAGGTTGTGGGGAAGCCACCCCGCACTGAATGCAAGTTCCTAGATACCATCTGCCTCCGTTGTGAAAAAAGAGGACACCTAGCAAGAGTCCAAATTATCCAGAACTCCACCCAACAGAAGGAAGTTTCCTGACAAAGAATTCAAGCCCAACAACCTCAGTGAGAAAATGGGGCGCAACACAGAAGCAAAGGGGAAGAATGAAATTCATCAGACAGTAACTATTGGTCATTCTTCTTCTATCAATAACAGAAAAGTGCATGTCAAGGTACTAATTGAAGGAAGGCCTTGCCAAATGGAAGTGGACTCAGGCTCATATTTATCTATGGTGTCATGGGACACTATTCACAGACTACTCCCAAACATTCAGAAGAAGCATTTCAAGAAGCAAGCACTGACTCTTAAAGACTGCCAAGGGAACAAGATTCCAGTAGTTGGAACAAGAGAATTCAATGTGAAGTTCAAAGGCCACACCAAACGCTTGCCCCTGACCATCGTGGACAAGGATCGCCCAAGCTTGCTGGGACTTGAGTGGTTCAATCCACTAGGCATTGAGGTGACTGGCATCAATCACGTGAGCAACACTGAATGGGAGGAGGCCTTGAAGTCTGAGTTTCCAGAGGTCTTCAGCGATGGATTGGGCAAGTATATGGGGACCCCTATCACTTTCAATCTAGATCCCAAGGTGCCACCAATTTGCTTAAAGCCCAGAAGGGTCCCATTTGCCTTAAAGGAAAAAATTGATGCACAATTAGATAAAATAATAGCTCAAGGAGTTTTAGAGCCCACTGACCACTCCAGGTGGGAGACACCCATAGTCACACCAGTCAAGACTGATGGGTCAGTGAGAATCTGTGGAGACTATAAGGGAACATTGAACTATGTGCTTCAACAGAGCGCATATCCAGATCCAGTGGTGCATCATTTATTACATTCACTTGGCAGGGGTACAGTCTTTGCCAAATTGGATCTGGCCCAGGCATATCAACAATTAACAGTTGATGATGCCACTGAAGAGCCCAAACCATTGTGACTCATAGAGGTGCTTTCAAATGTAAAGGTTACAGTTTGGAGTAAGCGGGGCACCAGGCATCTTCCAAAGCCTTATGGAAAGGATGCTCCAAGGACTGCCAGGGGTAGTACCTTACTTTGATGATGTGTTAATCTCTGCTGAAAATGACACTCAGTTACAAGAGAGACTCAGAGAAGTCCTTACCGATTCAAAAATGTGGGGTTAAAAGTCAAGGAAGAAAAATGCACTCTTAGAACTGACAAGGTTGAGTTCTTGGGCTATATGATTGACAAGCATGGTATCCACCCCACAGATGCCAAGGTTCAGGCAATCAAAGAAGCCCCTAGACCAAAATGTAAAACAGATTTGCAAGCCTTCCTTGGACTCATTAACTTTTATCACATGTTCCTACTTCAGAAGGCAACCATTGCAGAACCACTGCACAGATTATTAGACAAAAAGTCTGCGTGGGTCTGGGGCAGGAAAGAACAATCAGCATTTAACAATATTAAAAGACTAATCACGTCTGATGCTGTACTGATACAGTTCTCTGAGAATTTGCCTGTTGTACTGACTTGTGATGCATCCCCTTTTGGAGTGGGGGGGGCGTTTGAGCCACAGGCTTCCCAGCGGGAGGGAAGCTCCTATTGCATTTTACTCTCACACCTTGACCAAAGCAAAGAGGAACTACAGCCAACTGGACAAGGAAGCCTTGGCAATTGTTGCAGCTGTCAAGAAATTCCATGAGTTTTTATATGGGAGAACATTTACCATTGTCACAGATCACAAACCTCTGTTAGGCATTGTGGTAGGAGACAAACCTACACCCACTATCCTGTCACCAAGAATGCTGAGGTGGACTGAATTTCTTGCTGCTTATTCATACAAACTCATCCACAGGCCTGGCAAAGACATTGGGCATGCAGATGCTTTGAGTCGCTGCCCACTTCCTTCTCACACTGAGGACTTTACTCCTGAGATTTACACCTTTTTCCTAGAAACTGTTGCCAAGCTTCCAGTACACGCTGCTGAAATTGCCAGAGAGACTGCCAAAGACCTTTATTGGCTCCTGTTATAGGCTGGATTAAGAAAGGTTGGCTTCTTCAAGATCTACCTCAACTTGCCCAACCTTTTAAATCCAGGCAAACTGAATTATCTGTATTAAGAGGATGTATTTTGTGGGGTAACAGGGTGGTTATTCCTGCAAAACTGCAAAGAGAGGTTTTGGAAATGTTACATGAGGGTCATCCAGGTATTGTCAGAATGAAGGGATTGGCCAGGAGTTATGTATGGTGGCCAGGTATTGACAAAATGGTTGAAAACTGGGTTGCATCTTGTCCCAACTGTCAGGTAGTCAGGCCTGCCCCACCTCTCGCCCCCAAACAGGAATGGGAATGTCCTAGGGGCCCATGGTCCAGGATTCACATTGATTTTGCTGGCCCTACCAGAGGGCACACTTTCCTTATTATAGTAGATGCATATTCCAAATGGCTAGAGGTCATCCCTATGGCATCCACCACAACTGATGCTGTCATCAAACAGCTTAAAAAGCTTTTGTAACTCATGGCTTACCTGATGTACTGTTTCTGACAATGGTCCTCAATTTACATCCAACCTTTTGAATCATATCTAGCACAGCAGGGTATCAGACATGCCCTGACAGCCCCTGGGCATCCTTTGGCTAACGGCCAGGCTGAACGTATGGTACGATTTACCAAGGAAAAACTTCAGCAATTGGGTCCAGGGGATATCACTGAGAGAGTTGAAAAACTTCTCAGTGTCCAGCATATCACTCCTAACCCATCAACTAACTTATCCCCAGCAGAGTTGTTGATGGGTAGGAAACTCAGGTCTCCCCTTGACGCCTTCATCCCACTTACGCACCCAGCACCACTAGATTCCACTAGCAAAGTTCACACGTTCACTGTGGGTGATTCTGTTTATGCTAAGAACCTTATGGGTGAACCTTTATGGATTCCTGCTGAGATAACCCAAATCACAGGCCCTCGATCTTACAGGGTACAAACAGAGGATGGTGTCCTCTGGAGCAGGCACATTGATCAGCTTAGATCCAGATTACCTCAGGAACATCGCAATTGTTCCTCTCTGGTTCCATACCTAATACCTCTTCTAGGGGAAGGGGAGGATCATGAGTGTAATGAACAAGCAAGAATCAACCCCATGTGTAATGAGCTAACACGACAGGAACCATCCCAAAACCTGTCACAATACCAACAACCATTTTCACAAATGGAAGATTGCACATCATTACCTGATTTAGGTGCTGACATTGGGTTGGAGATGGATTGGGAGGAGAGACCAGGTTGTAGTAACCAACAGGTTCTACCATTACTACAAGTCCTAGTAAGGAAATGTCAGCAGACACATTTCCTCCCTCACAAGGTGAGAACCTTAAAACATCTGAACCACATAGGTCTCAATGTACACGTAGAGCCCACCTATTTAAAAGAATACATTAGATAGGCTGGGGTTTGAGTATGGACTGAACCTAGTGGGGAGGGGTGTTATGTATGCAGGTTTAAAGTCATTGATTTAGTTTGAACTGTTCTTGTAAAATGTGAAATGATTGGTTTAAAAGTGCGGAAAACCCTGCACTCTGATTGGCTGGCAACTGCGGCTGCTGGCTATAAGTAGCAGCCACAGCCCAGCCAAAGTGGGTTCGTTCTGAGCTGTAGTCACTAATAAACAAGAGCTTGAAGCACTCCGCGTCTGTCTCTTCATGCAAACTTAACAGTTCACACGCCAATAGGTAAGACTCAGATGTATATCAAGATGTAAATTCTCATTCCTTACAAGAAAGAAGGAACAGTTTAGTTTTTTGTAGCTGGTGAGAAAACATTTAAAGTACTTAATAGCTGGTGAAATTTAGGAAATATTATTTTTATGGTGCCTTAAAACAGTGCCCTGCTGTCCTCCAGTTTATAACTGTTTCCTGACTCTATGTTCATTTTACCAAACAGCATCAGGTGCAAACCTCTTTGCTGACCCTAATTCTCTAACAGTATTCTTTGCCACTCACACTGACTGATAAAATATACAAGGCAAGGCAAGCTTGATCTCTGGTAATTATATGGATAGGATCTAATAAGTGTTCAGTGTTCACTATAAAAATGGTTTATCATGACCTTCTTTTAGGGCGTTTTTTCAATGTTAAAGAACAGCTTATAGTCCTGATGTTCTTCCTTTAAAATCCTAAATTCGTTTAGTTTTGTTTGGTAGACCAGATGACTAGGTGCAATTAGATGCTCCACACATATACACATCCATCAGTGGTGGGATTCAAATTCTTTTACTGCCGGTTCTGTGGTTATGGCTTGGTGGGCGTGGCAGGGGAAGGATACTGTAAAATCTCCAGTCAGAGGTGGGATTTGCCGGTTCTCCAACCTACTCAAAATTTCCACTACTGGTTCTCCAGAACTGGTCAAAACCTGCTGAATACCACCTCTGACATCAGTGCTTTAACTGTAATTTATACCTTGGCATCAGATTAACTTCAAGATGGTGTTCATTTGCTAGAATTTTTTTTAATTACATTTATATGCCGCCCTTCTCCGAAGACTCAGGGCAGCTTACAATTTTTGGGATACAACCCAATCAGTTTGATTTTCCCAGGAAAAGCAATTGGTTTCCTGGGAATTGGCAATTCCTCACTTTTGGAAGCTGAGACTCAGAGGCATTGCCCTTTGAAATTACCTTTCTCTAGAGCTCAGACCTTAGCTGCTTTTTGAGAATGCTTGGGATGGGACACCAGGTTTTTGTGATGGCAAGAGAGGTTTTGTGATGGCAAGGGGGGGGGGAGAATTGTGCATTTTAAGATTTTCATTTAAAACATGAAAATCTTAAAGACACATAATTCTTCCCTTCCCTTTTATCACAAAACAGGTGTTTCATCCAGACATTCAGCATAACTCTAGGTCATAAATTCACCTAGTGGCTTATTATGTTTGAGTGGCTTCTATACTCAGCACTGAGTCATGCAAGACTGTGGCAGGATATAAATGTATTACATAAATGAACCAACTTCATTGCAGAAATCATTTTAGCTCATTAGTCTCTGCAGCAGAGACTGAAAGAGATCCAGATTGTAAATAGGCACTATTTCATGAAAGAAGCAGGGAAGCTAACTTTCTACAGCAAAATACAGATCCGAATGGTATAATTTTTGAAAGAGCAAGTTCTGCCCTTTTAGAGCTGAAGAAGAAAATGGATGTAATAAAACAAGACAGAGTGTGCCACTCTGGCACTTCATTAGAAAATTGAATTGTAATTGAAATAACAGGAAAGGCTACTGAAGGTTGCAATCCAAAGTGACCTAAAACTGCCGCTTCTCAAACCAGGACAGAAGAATTAAAAAGAAAGGTTTTCACCTTCGAAATAAATCATAGGGTGCTCTCTTCTGGAACACTGCTTCTCCTCATCTTCTTCAGCATAGTCAGGATTCTGTGTGCCGCAGAGAGGTGAAATGTGAGAAGGAAAAGGCTCCTAAAATGACAGTAGAACAGCTTTTGGTCCTGAAACAGCCATAATTGAAGATGTGCTGCAGATATGGCATCAAATTAGGCCTCTTGAAGATACCTGAAACATTAAAGGGAAAAAACAGGGCCTCTTACAAAAATGATACAAAAATTAAATCGCTTTACATCCTACACAGCGGTCTCAGGAACATTAATGCTTTACAATGATATTCAAATTCTCAGTATAGTAAATGTTTAAAAAGGAGACTGAAGATGAGGTACAAAAGCTGTAAGCTGTCGCTTTCTGGAATTTGATGAATGAAAAGTCTTACTTATCAATCATACTGTATTTTGCATTATTGTTATTTGTGCTTTAAAGTCTCTACTTTATAACCTTATTTACATAAATAGTGTAGGTAAGCCTCTCAATGATAGTTTAGATTGGAGCAACATACAAGCTGTGCAAACAAATAAATACAGTTAATTTGGGGATGAGGTGAAATATATTCACTTATTCTCTGGACTCACATTCCAGTTGCTTATTCATTCTGTCAAAAGTGTGATATTGCTGACAGAATATTCCACTTTCTCCCTTTCAAAACTCAGTATTTTGTATCCAGAAAAAACAACACCCTATTCAAAGACAGCATATCATTACTACATTCACTGCAGTGTAGAATATTTGTAAGATAATTTCAGTTACTGGAGCACTATCAAATGTGGTTTTCCAGTAAGTGATGAGCCAAACATTTCTCTATTTTAAACTCATTCCCTCATCTTTTTATAACAAAA